>CM028352.1:29185815-29678178 GCA_016618105.1 Dendrobium huoshanense | reverse complement strand
CTGCCGACACTTGGAGAGTGTAAACAGCCGAAGGGTTCTCTGCCTACACTTGGAGAGTGTGAACAGCGGAAAGGTTCTCTGCCTACACTTGGAGAGTGTGAACAGCCGTAGGGTTCTCTGCCCACACTAAGAGAGTGTAAAAGGACGACGGTTCTCTGCCAGCACTGTGGATTGTGTAAATGGACGACGGTTCTCTGCCGCACCGGGTAGTGGTGAAAAGAGTATGTTGTAAAGGCTTCTCCACCTTGCTGTGGGTGCTAAAGGAGAGTCACTTTGTGGTATTAGTGCAATACTCAGAGGGTGCCTCTGAGGAGTGGATGTAGGTCTGGTTATAGACCGAACCACTATAAATCTGGTGTCATTTACTTTATTGCTTTTACGTATCCACACTTTAAATTTCAGTTTTAACAACTCTGTGGTTGAAAAACATTTTTCTACAAACTTTAAAAGAAAATTTTATTTCGATTCAACTTTATCATTAAGAGGGTTTAAAATTTTTAAAACTACCAATTCACCCCCCTCTTGGTAGCCGTGGGACATTTACTTAGGCTTAACAACCTAATTACTGGACTCAACAGTGTAAACCATCAACAAGATCTATATTTAAAGGGTACATATATATATATATATAACTATGCTAAGGTCCATAGAATGACGAATCTTTAACTATTAAACGGAATTCGTAAAAGAAAGAAATAAATGCAGGAAATATGCCGCTAACACCGTTTTGAAAGTTTCAATACTTGAGGCTAGATATAGGCTTTGGTTATTCTAAAAAAATTTAGAAGCTCTAAATCTTCTTTAAACCATTATGCCGGCACTACAAAAGGCACACTTTCAATGGCTACAATCAAGTCAAGGCTTCTCGCATCACATAAAGTGTTGATTCCGACATGAATATCTAATGTTTCTAAGCATGCAACCTCTCATACAACATCAAGCTCCATATGTGGAAACAAGCGGTGGAGACAATGAGCACAATTAAAAGAGAACTCAAATCATGCCATGATTCCTTGAATAAGACATACAATATTTGCAAAGCATTTCTACAACTACAAGTAATGAGTCATGACCAAAATAGCACCTCTATTTGAACAAAAATATTACCATCTTTCTCTAGTGGCATTTGAACAAACACCTTATGTGCATGGTTTAATATGAGATTAACATGGCTTCCTTAAACATTTTTTTCTTAGTTTACACCTAAAGCTCTAAATCATGTGGTATGTATCAAAGACATAAGTTCTCATTGCCAATCACTTGCTTAAATTAAACATAAGGAAGAAGCACAAAAATTAACACATATTATCAAAACCAGCTATGAAATCCTCTATGCAATCAACCATAAAGAGTAGTAGCATTTACTTAGAAATCAAAGGAATAAAGGTGTAATGACATATACACCCCAAAAGCTTCAATCCATATCCAAATCTAAACCAAAATAAAGCTATTTGCAGGTAGGACTTGTTGCAAACTGAGATTATTCTCAAATTTTTAGGTTCAAATGAAAGGATATCATGGTAGCTAAAGTAGAACAAGGAGATTAAGGAAGGGGGAAGAAAAATAAGGAAGAAGGGGAGATAAGGAGAGAGGGAGAAGAAGGAAAAAGAAAAAGAAATACTCACCTGCAGCTTGTAGGAGGTCGGTCGGCCAAGAGGGGGGGGGGGGGGGGGGGGGGGGGGGGACGGGAGCCGAGCTTGGTCCAAGCAATGTCGGTTTCGATTCGGGGTCCGTCCAGGCGACGAGAACAGGGGAAGGTCGGACGGGAGTGGGCTCACGGCACAGGGGCTGGTCGGTCGGCCCTGGTGTCGTGCGAACAGAGAAGAGAGGGAGATCGGAGTGTCGTGCAAGGGAGAGAGACCGAGAGATTGAGAGGGAGAAGGCGCGAGAGAGGGCTGGGGCGTGAGATCCATAGAGAGGGAGCGTAAGCGTGAATGCCCAAGCTCGGAGCTTCGTTTTGGGTAAAACAAAACTTCATTGCCGAAAGAGGAAGCTCGCCTCTCGACGTCTCTCTTTGGCTTTCGAAATCGTCCCGAAAGAAGCTCGTTCACTGCTCGATGACTGTCCGAATCGTAGAGGATCACTGCGACGCAGGATTTCGGCTGAAACGACAATTTTGTGTAATCACAACCATTGAGGAAATTTACTGATATGGAAAATCAATTCAAAAGATTAATAAAGTAAGATGGACCTTAGCATAGTTATATATATATGCTCTTTAAGGAATCATGGCATGAAAAGGAAATCAACAATCACCCGACCACCAGTCCGACGGTGATACGAAAGGGACAAGAAAAGCACTTTCGCTCGGCCATAGGCCCCGAAACAGCGAAGTTCCTACCCAACCATAGGTCTGTCGATAGGACAAAGGGAAAAAGCACAATCACCCGACCATAGGTCTGTCGGTGAAGAAGAAAGGAAGCACCCTCGCTTGGCCATAGGCCCCGAAACAGTGAGGTTCCTACCCGACCATCGATCTGTCGGTAGAAGAACAGTCACCCGACCATATGTCTGTCAGTGAAGAGGAAAAGAAATTCCCTCGCTCGGTCATAGGCCCCGAAACAGCGAGATTACTACCCGACCATAGGTCTGTCAGTAGAAGAACAGTCACCCGACCATAGGTCTGCCGGTGAAAAAGAAAAGAAACATCCTCGCTCGGCCATAGGCCCCGAAACAGCATGGTCCCTACCCGACCATAGATCTGTCGGTAGAAGAACAGTCACCCGACCATAGGTTTGTCAGTGAAGAGGAAAAGAAATTCCCTCGCTCGGCCATAGGCCCCGAAACAGCGAGATTCCTACCCGACCATAGGTCTGTCAGTAGAAGAACAGTCACCCGACCATAGGTCTGCCGGTGAAAAAGAAAAGAAACATCCTCGCTCGGCCATAGGCCCCGAAACAGCGAGGTCCCTACCCGACCATAAATCTGTCGGTAGAAGAACAGTCACCCGACCATAGGTCTGCCGGTGAAGAGGAAAGGAAGCAGCCTTGCTCGGCCATAGGCCCCGAAATAGCGAGGTTCCTACCCGACCATCGGTCTGTCGGTAGAAGAAAGCGAAAACTCAACAACCCCCTATCAGGTAAAAGGAAACAGGGGGAATGAAGAGGTGGTGAAGTGTACCCCCCAGGGACTCTGTCGGGTAACCAACCAAAAGCCCGATGTCCACCCGACCATAAGTCTGTCGATGGGACAAAACGGGAAGCTCAACATCTATCCAGCCATGGGTCTGGCGATAGAATGAAGAGGAAAGATCCATCTTTGCTCGGCCATAGGCCCCGAAACAGCAAAGTCTCTACCCGACCATAGGTCTGTCGGTAGAATAAAGGTAAGCTCAACAATCACCCGACCATAGGTCCGTCGGTGAAGGGAAAGAAAGGAAACACCTCCGCTCGGCCATAGGCCCCAAAACAGCGAAGTCTCTACCCGACCATAGGTCTGTTAGTAGCACAAAGCAAAAACTCAACAATCCCCCAATGCACACGAGTGCGGTGATGTGAGAAAAACGGAGAGGTAAGTAATTCATCTTCTAAGAAATCTCGAGCTCATATTTTAGTTACCACATGGTATATGACAAATCGTCGTGGCCATGAGTAATTAAAATATAAGTGACATTTTCTTAGGTAAATTGAAATCATGCAACATGAAGTAGTCGATTGATATATCTCTCTCTAAAAAGAGTAACATATAAACGACTTAATAAAAAGAATAATCTCACACTAAAGAAGGGATAATACAAGTGGCGAAGGGACATACTTGCCACTAAGAATTACAATCATATCAAATATCAGTGATTAATAAAGGAATCACAGTGGTAACACCCATATTAACTGATGGGACCCTGTGGGAAGTACAAGCAATATCTATGCATCCAAAGAGACTACTCTTGCAGCTAGGGACAAAACCTCCATGAGAAATTATATCAATAAAGGAGGTAGTGGATTGACCTTCTATTAGAAGATCAAAAATCCACTAAGAAATGATGTTAACATCTAAAGCAAGATGTGCTATATTATAGGAAAGGAAAAACATCTCCGTTATAAGTGAATAATCGTAATATAAGAAATGAGCACATAGTCATCTCCTGAGCAATTATCTAAATGATTTAAGGAGAGAGGAGAATTTGGGGGGACTTTGGGCTCTTGGAGCGTAGAACCGGGTTCCACCTGTGACAAGGGCAACCGATTCTTTATCAACTAAGAGCTTCCCTCTCCTTTTTTTTTATTTTTTTTTAAGAGGGGGAAATTCTTGGCTTTGATAACCCAGGCCATACTCGCCACATGAATAAAACTGGGGAGAGAAAAATTACAACAACAATTTGTAGAGAAATTCACAAAGTGACAATGGATCAACATCACTATGTTTGACAAATATAGATCAAGGATGGACCAGGTATCTCATTCCTTAGAAATTCGAGTTGGTAGTTTTGATATCCCAGACCACACTTGAAGGTGACAAGTGAAACTGGGGAACGCCAACTCTTAACGGGGGCTGGAAAGGTAATTTTGTGCAACAATACCGAACTGATTAGTGGGTGTGAAAGTGAGCACAAATATCCCTACGGCGTATTTATATTCAACCCTTAAGAATGATCTCATAATTTGCATGACGAACATCATGTGGTAGAGGACAAATCGTCGTGGCCACGGACTGCCGAAAAGTATAAGAAATCCTTTAAAGTTATATATATACAGAGGGATATATACAAGTGGCGGGGGATGCCCCTTGCGATGTGCAAACTCAAGCGTAGTACTTTCTCAAGTACTGTCCATTAATGACGGGCATGGGATGAACGCCATTCGCATCAACTAGCAAATAAGAACCACCTTCGTATACTTGCTCTACAACGAATGGTTCTTCCCAAATGGGCTCAAATTTACCACCTCGACGACGACGCGAGATAATAGGCCTATGCAAGACAAGGACTAATTCGCCGAGCTGAAAGGTACGGGGTAGGACAAGGCGATCATGGGCCTGGGCCATACGGGCCTGGTACAACTTAAGGTTCTGATAAGCTTGCAAGCAAAGATCTTCTAAACCATCAAGTTCTTCCAACCGGAGTCGGGCATTATCTTCATGAGAAAGATTGTGGCTAATTGCTACACGCAACGAAGGGAGCTCGACCTCAAGTGGAAGGACATTTTCAACCCCAAAAGCTAAAGCATATGGTGTACACTGGGTAGGAGTACGGTATGTAGTCCTATAAGCCCATAATGCTTCAGGCAACTTGTCGTGCCTTTCTCTTTTATTGGCCACAAGAATTTTTCTTATCAATTGGACTAAGGTCTTATTGAATGCTTCAGCCAAACCATTAGCCCTAGGATAGTAAATCGAGGAATATCGCCAATTTATGTTATAGCGGCGGGCAAATCTAGCAATCTTGGTGCTTCTAAAAGACGGGTCATTATCCAAAATTATACGGCGCGGAACACCAAAATGATAGACGACATGATCGCGGAAGAAGCGCATCACGTCTTCTGATTTATTTTCCTTAAGCGGGATAGCTTCTGCCCACTTATAGAAGTAATCAGTAGCAGCCAGAATAAACCTATGACCCTTAGCGGAAGGAGGGTTAATAGGACAGTGGGGTGCAACGGATTAGGAGGTTGGTGAATAACAGTATTATGGATCTGGCATTGGTGGCACTTCCTAGCGTGCTCCATCCAATCACGGATCATCGTCGGCCAGTAATAACCAAGGCGTTTAATTCTGACCTTCATCTTTGGTCCGGACTGATGAGCACCACAAAGCCCCTCATATACCTCGCCCATGACCTTATGAGCCTCCTCATTATTGAGGCAACGTAACCATATCTGGTTGAAAGAGCGTCGATACAGGGTTTCATTCACATAGGAGAAGGATAAAGCTCTCATTCTAATCTAAGTGGTAAGAGAGCGATCATCCGGAAGCTTACCACGCTTCAGGTACTCCACAAAAGGGACTCTCCAATCTGACTCTTCCTCAACAGTGCACACCGTGAGGGTCTGATCGAGAGAAGACAAGTCCGCGGGACACAAGGCTTGTCGGTATTGGACAACAATCGACACTGGACTTCCAGTAGGGTCAGCCAATTCCTTAGCAAGTTTAGCTAGTGCATCCGCTCTACCATTTTCAGATCGAGGGACCCTAACTAAAGTCACTTCAGGGATCAAACACAAGAGCTCCATTGCCCTATCGTGGTAAGGCAAGAGCTCAGGTTTGAGAACTTTGAAAATTCCAGCTACTTGATTAATAATTAGTTGGGAATCTCCAAAGATTTTCACCCGCACAATGCTCATCTGAATAGCCAACTCGAGTCCTACAATTAGGGCTTCGTACTCAGCTTCATTATTAGTACGAGGCTCTGAAAGACTGTAGGAGTAACGGAGGGTATGACCTTCAGGAGACATAAAAGCAAACCCCAAACCTACCCTAACCACAGGAGTTTTGTAAGGACGTAGTGATTTGATGGAAGAAGCTCCATCAAAGTAAAACTCCCAAGTAGGAGACTCCTGCTCTTCCACGCTCATGACTAATACATCGAGCAAATCGTTATTAAGTGGAGAGTCGGCAGGGATCGAGTGAGAAGCAAGAAAATCAGCTAGAGCCTGTCCTTTGACAGCCTGCTGAGGGACAAAGGTAATGTCGAACTGCAGTAAAATCATGGACCAACGTGCTAAACGACCTGACAAAGTCGGACGGGTCATCAGGTACTGCAAAGGGTTGACTCGAGAAATCAAACTGATCTTGTGTGAGAGTATATAGTGTCTAAGCTTCTGCACAGCAAAGATCAAAGCCAAACACTGCTTTTCCATTGCCGGGTATTTTAGCTCTGTAGGAATCAATCGTCTGCTAAGGTAGTATAAGGCATTTTCTTTGCCTTCCTCATTTTCTTGAGCTAAAAGTGCACCAAGTGACTCATCCAAGACAGTAGTGTAAAGAATCAACGGTTTACCAGGGATGGGTGCAGCTAACACTGGGGGATTCGTCAGGTAGCGCTTTATGCTCTCAAAGGCCTCCTGACAATTCTTATCCCAATGGAAATGGGCATCCTTCTTTACTAAAGCAGCGAAGGGATGACATCTACCGGCAAGATTGGAGATAAATCTTCGCAAGAAAGTCAGCTTACCTTGGAACGACCTCAACTGGGTAAGACTCCTAGGGGGTTTCAAGTCCACTATGGCCTTGATCATGGAGGGATCAATCTCAATGCCACGGTAGCGAACAATGAAACCAAGAAACTTCCCCGCAGTGACACCAAATGCACACTTTAAGGGATTCATCTTCAAATCATGCTTTCTCAAGCGCTCAAAAATGATTCGTAGGTCTCAGAGGTGATCACTACGGACCTTGCTTTTGACCACTAAATCATCTATATAACATTTAACCTGCTCGTGAATCAGCTCATCAAAAATGATTGTCATGGCACGATGATAGGTAGCCCCGGCATTCTTGAGGCCAAAGGGCATCACCTTGTAACAAAACACACCTATGGGGGTGCGAAAGGCAGTAAATTTCTCATCTTCAGGGGCCATCTTAATCTGATTGTAACCAGATGAACCATCCATGAAGGAGAAAATGCTATGAGATTAAGTAATATCAACCATGAGTTCAGGGATAGGAAGAGGAAAATCATCTTTGGGACATGTTTTATTCAAATCACGGAAGTCTATACAGACACGGATCTAACCACTCTTCTTCCGGACTGGAACAACATTGGCAAGCCAGGTGGGATACTTCTCTTCACGAATGAAACCAGCTTTTATAAGTTTCTTAGTCTCAGCGATCACCTGTTGTTCAATCTCTAACCTCATCCGGCGAGGTGACTGCTTAACAGGGACTGCATCAGGACTAATAGCTAGCTTATGAACTTCTACTTCTGGATCTAAACCGGGCATCTCCGTATAGTTCCAGGCAAAGCAATCTTTAAACTCAGAAATGAGTGTCACATACTCTTGAGCCTCTGATTCGGATAGCAAAGAACTATGAAAGATAGGCCGAGGATCCGATTCAGTGCCCAAATTGATCTCACACAACTTATCAATGGCGGAACTGACGCCATCTTCAAATTCTCGTGGAGCTTCAAGGACCCTGTCCTCATTCTCCTCCGGGTCTTCATTATCAGAGATGGAAATAACCTGATAAGAATGAGAGACAACCCAAATGTTGGCGGAAGGGGACTGATCTTCTTGAGAATAGCCTAATACCTGCCCCGTTCGAGGAAAATCAGTTCGCCAAATACGGGCCTGCTGTTGGGCCTGTCTACCTGACCAAGTCGAAGGGACAATGCCTCGCTCAACAAACTTATCCACAGCAGGGGAAAAGTATCGAGGAACTGGCATGATCTCGTCATACACAGTGGATTCCACAGGATCCTATATATCAGTACCCTGTGGGACACCAACACTATGAAACAATGATGCATGCCAAGCAGATTGTGCTGGTACATAGAGAGTGTGCAGCTCTTGTACAGAACGCATATCTAAGGGTAGTGCACCACGAACACTAACAGAAGGTGTAGGGGAAGATTGAGGAGGAGATTCCTCAATTCTCATCCCGTACATCTGACGAGAAAGGGATTGTTGACTAGTAGTCTGACGTCCGACATCTCCGTCGTCGTCTGAATCACTATCAACAATCAAACCACCCTGAGGTATCAAACTCCTATGGAATGTGGGATAGGAGTTGTGATCAATATTGAAAGCAGGCGAAGGAACTGAATGACAAGGAACATCAATCATCTCATCATCAGAGTCGGACTCAACAGTCAAAGGGGAAGTATACAAGTGCGAGGAAGGAGGGATTCGAGTATCAATGTTCCTTGGAGGGCGAACTGACTCTCTACCTCGACCTCTACCACGCAATCCCCTACCTCTACTAGGGGGAACATCGTGCCTGAGTATAAACCGTAAAGATTCATCCAAGTCTGTAGCGGAAACATCTGCCCCAATCCTAACCTGTGATGGACCCTGTGCTAGTGGTTGTATAAGACCCTGTGCAGGAGACTGCATAGGACCCTGTTCAACACTAGTGGGTATCACCGGTGACTGGGCAGTGGGAGGTCTACGAGCTTTTCGATGCATATAGTGCTCGGCATCATCATAAATAGAGACCTCATGCACGATAAAAGGTTGAGTATCTCCAAGAATGAAAAACTCTACGTCATTCCTCATATACTTCATGCACTGGTGCAGTGTAGAGGGCACCATTCCATATTCATATATCCAAGGCCTTCCTAAGAGAGCCTTGTATGAGGTATCTACCTCAATAACATGAAATTTTGCCTCAGTCAAAAGATCTCCAAAACGTAGAGGCAAAGTGATGGAACCTAGAGCTCGCTGGCCTTGATCATTAAAACCCTTCAGCATAATCTTATCTGAAGTGAGCTTTAAGTGATCAAGGGAGAGACTCTGTAGGGTGGCATGATTAAGGATATTAACTGAAGCTCCTTGGTCAATGAGGACCCTGTTCAACTCATAACCATTTACTTCAGTGGTGACGTACAAGGGACGGTTGTGATCGGGAGTCCCTAAAAGAAGATCCTGATCTGAAAAGGTAATGCATGGTATTTCTCTCAAATAGCATGCATCCTTAACTAACTCAGTGGCAAAGAAGGCTTGATAAGACTCTGGTTAAAGCAAAGCTTTCACCAAAGTCTCTCTCAAGTCGTAAAACATCATTAGTGCATCATAAACACTAAGCAGGGAATGGATCTTTCTTAAATGAGCCAACACATTGTAATCAACATCCAACTGAGGGCCTTTTCCCTTCTCCTTAGTCGGTGCTTGAGGAGGAGTGATAGGATCATCCTGTTGGGTAATGATGTTTCTATCTTTCTCTTTATTATTCTTAGCCGTTTTAGGTGGGAGGACCTTACCTGAACGCAACTGTATCTCTCGTTTTGAGTCGGACTCAATAGAGGACTCATTTGATTCATGTGACATGGCTTGTGTTGGTTCAACAAAAGATGCTTGAGGAGTGTTCTCAGATTCATCTTCAGAATCCATGTAACAACCTCCCTCAGGAATAGCAAATACAGGCTCTTCTTCACACTCAAACTCTTCTCCAAAGGAAATATCATCATCATTATTTTCAGAAATAAATAAAACATGAGAAGAACGAGTGCTAGAAAAAGTAGAACTAGAATGAGCAAGACACCAAAAGTAGCCAGAATCATCTTCTTCCATTAATTCATCATCAGTTGAAGGGAGAACAAAATCCTTCAGCGTAAGTGATGGAAGAGATCCTGTCTTCACTTCAGAAGTTATAACAAATTTCTCTCTTTCATAAATCTTTCTATTACAAGTAGAAGTAGAAGAAATGTGCTCAGTAGGCACTACAATAGAAGAAGAAAAAGAGACTGGCAAAGGAACTGGGCTGGCAACTGTCGACTTGGCCTGTGGGGGCCTCCTCTCAACTACCTCTGAACTGCCCGTCTGATCATACCCCTTGTCTTGCGAGAAATTGCAAGCTGTCACTCTTCCCCAGAACTAAGAGGTGCTCTATTGTCACTGTTCTGAACACCACACTGACTGTCACACTGACTGGAGCTAGTAATCATCTGAACAACTTGAGCAATCTTGCCTTGACGATTTACCAAGTCACTATCCTGCAAGTGAATCTCACCATTTGCCATAAGACTCTCCGCTTTATCTTTGAACACATAACAATCTTCAAGGACATGTCCAATATGTCGATGAAAAGGATAGTAAAGCGGATGCTCTATTTGTTCCTCTTCTCCAGGTTTCTTATTAAATGGAAATCTCAAAATTTCTTTCTTAACAAGAAATTTAAAAATCTTTTTTATGCTCTCCTTTTTAAATAGATATTCCTTGCTAACCTTATCCTGTAGGAACTGCTGACTCTCTGGAGTCCAATAGGAGGGTCTAAGCTGCTGACCCTGCGGTCGTGGCTGAAACTGCACAGGTGGTTGTACTGGTGGTGGTAACTGAGGTCGGGCCTGAAACTGAGGTCGTGATGGTGGTAGACGATGTGGTGCTGAACTAACCACGGGCCTCTTTCCCTTATCATGAGCATCAGAAGTACTATGCACCTCCCCCTTCCTAGGAGGTGGTGCCCCAGAGAACTCCAAACGCTGAGGTCTACGGATGGGTTGACTCTCAGCCTTAGGAGGGACTGCACTGGGTATGCTGTTCTGCAAGCTAGTGACTTTGGTTAACAACTTCTAAAAGGTTCGAATGCTGAAACCCTTCAGATAAGGAGCAATAAAACCATCAATGTTCTTCAACAGAATCTCAACTGCATGCTGCTCTTGTAGTTGAGGTTCACACTGAAGACTAAGATTTCTCCACCTAACTATATAGTTAAGTAAAGACTCGTGGGGGCGCTGTCTGGTCACTACCAACTCACCAACAGTCACTCTATGCTCTGTACTAATGAACCTCTGCACAAATAACTGCTCCATCTCAGCAAAAGTGCAAAATGAATCATTAGGGAGATCGACATACCACTCAAATGCAACTCCTCATAAGCTACTAATAAATAATCTAAGCATCAATGCATCATTCCCTCCAATGTTACAACATATGGCCCGATACTGAGCCACATGTTGTCTTGGGTTCCCAAACCCATCAAACACTCAGAAACGAGGATGAACAAAACCAGCAGGGTAAGGCTCCCGCTCGTAGTCTACCGGGTAGGGACGACCTCTACTAACAGAATCCCCAGACTTTCTAGAAGCAATAGCCTGGTCCACTCTCTATGCAATCATGTCCTAAATCTAAACTGTTGACAACTGTACTAACTGACTCTTGACTAGCACACTCAACGGTACTGCTTGTGGAGACATCGGAACTGCCCTCTGAACTCTATCAACTCTAACAGGCTTTGGGGCTGGCGACTGTGGTGCTACTGGCTCGTCTCTAGATGTAGTAGGAGTAACTACATCCATGACATGGGGTGTAGCCCCCAACATCGTCAACTGGGCGGTCATCGTCGTCATGGCTCTAGCCATCTCCGCCATCTGAGACTGCAACTGCAAAACCGTGACATCCGTGTCTACTGAACGGGGAGGTCCACCGTGTGCTGAGGTGGAAGGAACATCAGCCTCCCTTTGTTCCTCTAAATCATCGTACTGCTCATGCTGCTCGTCTGACATGCTACGCCTCGTGACAACACAAACACGGTGAACGGGGATGTCTTCATCTGACTCTCCTTCGAGTGAGTCCTCATCGGAGGTCTGATGAAGAGCATCGATGTATGGACCCAAAGGAGAAGAAATTTTAAGGGGACTAGGAACAACAACTGGCCTCACTCGAGCCGGGGCGCTACCCTCAACATCTACTACATCACAACTCATCTGAACTGGCACTGATCCTGAAGGGGCTGTATCAACTCATCGAATCGTACCCACTATCTGCTCCGTCTTGACAGGCTCATCCACCTGCCGACGTCTCCAAACCCATCTACTACGATGGGACCCGGTAGGAACATCTAACTGAGTGGAGGGGGCAACGACAACTGAACCAAGCTGGGATCGGGCAGGCTCTAACTGTGGGCGACGTCCATAACGATGAGGGCATCGTCCAGCAGCAGGGGCACCTGCCTGAGGTCTAACAGTGGGAACAACTCTAGTCTGCTGTCGTGGTGGCTGTCATATCTGCCACCGGTAACTCTGCCTAACTGACTGCCGCTGTAACTGAGCGTGCACCTGAGAGATCTGGTGGAGTAACCTCTCCTCACTAACACGACCCCTACCGCGCGCTGAACGGATAATACCTCGGATCCTCTGGGTGAGGGTCCTAGCAACAGTATCCTTAGAGACTCGAGAGCGAGGGAGAGTAGTGGGGACAGGAGGGGCTGCCGCAATATGAACAGTATCCTCCTCGTCACCACTATGTACTAGAGGGGAAAAGCGTCCTCCCTGAACTGCGTCGATCTCAGGGGCGACTACAACATCAGGAACTGGGGTGACTACTCGTCTACGTGGCTCCCGCTGTAAGGGAACCATCCTCTGCTGAACCGGCTCCTGCTGAGCCACAGAATCTGCCATCCGCTGAACTGCTGCATCGGACACCGCTAAACGCAGTCTCCTGTTCCTATTCCTCCTGGCCCTTCTCCCAAGGCCGAAGGTAGAGGAAGACGGAACGTCAGTACTCAAAGACGGTACTGGAGGAATAGAGACTACTGGCTGAGGAAGGGTCGGGGTCTCCTCGGCAGCCTCGGGGTGAGACAACCGGGTGAAAACAGAAACCCGACGGATAAGAGGTGGAGGAAGCTCGGCCTGAGCCACCCTCTTCCTTGAATAGGAAGGAGGAGGGGATACCCGAGCACGAGCAGCCTCGACCGGGATGGCAGGAAAAGGAATTACTACTGACTGCTGGCGCTGAGGGGCCGGGGCTACACGAACAACAGGAGCGACAGGCGCTGGCCGTCTGACCGTTGGACGAACAGGGTGAACAGGGAGTGGCCTAGGCACTGGCTGCCTAGCCATTAGGCGCACTGGCTGCGCACGAACAGCAACAGGACGAGCAGGTGCCCTGGCAGGCTGCCGAGCAACTGGTCGTCCAAACGGTCTCATGGCTGCGCGTCCTCTCCTCTGAGGGGGAGAGAAGGCAGCAGCCTCAGAGGGGGTCGGCCCGCCCAAAGTGACGTACGCCGAGTCGGTAAAAGAATCGAATGTGATTCCCCCCGTAGGTGGGCTCATCAACAGGGACTCAGGGAGTGTCACCTGTGAGTCAGAGCCAAAACAGAAAGTAATTGAAGGACCAGAGTACGCCATTGCACTGTCTGCTAACACAAACTGCAACAATTAGCGTAAAACAAATCATGAGAGCAAAGATAGAAGGAAAGGGACGGAATAGCCTATAAATGCTAGAAGAGGAAGAACCTAACTAAAGAGCACTAAACTCGGAGTGCACACAAGAGAAGATAATTTAACATACGAAGATGGAGAGAGAAACCTGTCCCACTGTGGTCGCCAGAAATCTGTGGGTCTCCGAAAGGATTCCGCTCGTATGGTTCGAATGCAAATGGTACGATCACACTATCCCGTAGGATAAAAATGGTCGTTGACCTTTACAATCGACACAAGCAGGCCGATGGAAGAGTAGATGGAGTTATAGATACGATTAGCCATAAAGGATAGCGGCTTTCACCTACCAACCTCGATGGATAATAATATCTATAACCCAAAAGTTCACGAGATTTCCCCTATTCGATACATCAGCACCGAATAGGGTTTATTTGATTGTGGGGATCGGTTTCCTACGGGCGCAAGCCCCCGTAGTTAATTACATCCTAAGCCTTGACTTAGAAAAACTCTCAATTAAGGATGTTAGATTATCTTCTCTAATGGGTTTAGTGCAAGGGAATTTTCTAGGATTTCCTAATCAAAAGGGAAGGTCCCAAACTAGCTCAATCAGATCACACATGGTTCAGTCAACATCCGGCTGGCTCGAAGAAGTGGAAACTAAGGAAAAAGAAGAGAGACAAAGTATCTCAAGCAAGCACGAGAGAAAGAAGGAGATGGCGTCATCTATATGACGCAGATGGGTAGGCTTTATAGTCTCCGAAAGAATGGAAAACTCACCCACCATTAAGGTGTATAGGAGTACACTCATACCCCTCACCTTTAGACCCTAAATCTATAAAAGATGTAGTGTTGTACATACAACACTAACATCTACGACCTAACTAATGCAGTCCTGGACTTATTCCTTGCCTGACAAAGGAAGCCAGCTAAAACCTCCTAATCGTGTAAAATCCATGCTATCCAGTCCATATGAAGAAGGGTGGATGGTTAGACACTGAAATTGAGATCGACAACTAACGAAATCCCTAATTGATCCCACGCTTATGAGTGGTATAATGCTCCTAAAACTAATGCAATTAAATCTTAATTTTAATTAGTTACTAATGCAATTTATGCTGGTTAAAGTCTCCAAATCAATGATGTATGAAATTTTAAAAAGGCTTATAGAAAATAATTTTTGAAAGACTAAACTTCCCCAGGTCCGGCACTTCATCCTCATAGGCCAGATTATCCGGACTCTACCCTCAGGCGAGGAAGTTTGTCTAAAAGGTGAAAGAATGCGTGCATGCCACCCCGTACGATTCCGGCTAATCCCTAAAATTGTTATGTTTCTATATGAGTTAATCTTAAATTTTTATTATTAATTACGAGTAAAAGAATATTTATCCTAAAAGAGCTTAACGGTCAGGCGCAAGCATATGCAAAAAAGAAACCTAAGAAAAGCATGCTGGTTCTACTGCGCAATCAAAGTAAACAAAACACAACAGAAACAACAAAATCCCACGGAAAAGAGTGTCCATGGCAAGTGCCATACAATATTACATCACAGAGTACAGCAAAGTAAAGGTGGCCGGGCTCCACCGACAACAACCCGTAAATGACGCAAATCTTAAAATAATGCATTTTTATCTTCACTCTTCTTCTTCACTTCCTTAATTTGTCTTTGGATCATCTTCAGCTCTTCGGGCTCCTCGTGATACATCCTCCAAAAGGATGCCCAAATGAAAAAGGAAACCCCTTGTAGGGGTTTTCTTTTCCCTTTGGACTCCTCGTAGTGAACGCTCCAAAAAAAAGGTATCCAAATGAAAAAGGAAACCCTCTATAGGGGTTTACTTTTCCCTTTGAATTCCTCTCTTTAAAAATGCCTCATTTTTAGATCTTCACAATGATTATATCAAATACATTACATTATTTAAAAATAAAAAATCTAGACTCTCCTGCATGGGTTATTCTAAGCAGTTTATAATAAGAATTCATCCAGGCAGTTATATATATGAAAATGCTGAAAAATAAATCACACTTGGCCGTGCTCTAATCATTGGGGGCTAAGCAGCTGAAGCAGGTACCTAAAACAGTTATACATTTATTATTACTAATTTTAGCCCCCTTTTTAGCACTGTGTAAGCATGGCCACCTATAGGAAGACATCATTAGTATGAAAAAGCGTACCTAACCTATTGATATTCTAACGCTCACAACAACAGTGTAGAAAGAAAAGCTAGAAAAAAAACACTACAAAGAAGTATCACAGAAAAGCTACAACAAGTAGCAAAAACAACCAGCACACAAGTCACATGCAAAGCGTCACAACAGAGTATAGAAAAGAAAAGCAGAACGAGAACCTAACCTAAAGCTAATAGTCGTGTCCTAGCAAACTCATCTAAGTGTGTGTAGGCTGTGTGACTTTGGTAAATCCTATATAGGGTAGTTTAGTTAGAGTTGTTTGTATATTTATTTGTTGAAAGGGGTAAAGGAAAAATTTTGGTTAAAGTTTAAATATTAGTGTTTTAGGATTGATTTTTAGGATATTTTTATTTTTAATGTTTGATTAACTATCACCTTTGTTTCACACCGAGGCCGTGAGGTTTATTTCACCCTTCTTGGGGCTAACTTAATAGCCTCGTAGGCCTGGGTTACCCAGTGATAATTAACTTTGTTTGATTATTATAGTTTGTTGTTAAAGAAAGAAAAAGAAAATGGTGAATTAAATCATTTATTAATCAAGTTTGAATTATGCCAATTAGAAAAATTAATTTTAGGTTTTGACGCTCCATTAGATCCATTCGTGGCGTTGTGCCACCAGGCTCGAGGAACCAGCCTCCTTAGGACACTTAGCCCCGCAGCCTGGAGTAGTCCATCCAATAAACTTCACTTTTGGAGCGGTTGTTGTGTATTAAGGGATTTGTTGATTACTTTTAAAAGATTATTCTAAGTTTAATCTTTAAGAATCTCTTATCCTAATGAGTAAATTTGTAACTTAATCTCTTAATATAATTTACATCTTTTAGATTTTAGATTGATTATGATTCAATTATTAAATTAGTTAGGATTGATTTAGGTTTATGTTTTAGATTCATAATTTAATGATTATGAATGTTAATTAAAACTTAATTAAGAGTTAAGTGTTTTAATAGATTTTTAAGAATTAGATTAAGATTGATTGGTTAATTATTAGTGCATTAAGAAAATAAAATCTAAATCTAGGGAAGCGTGTCACTAAGTTTTTGTTTTAATGTTTCTATCCTATAGGGAGCATGCATCCTAAGTCTATGTTTTCTAAGACTCGGTCCTTAGTTTTAATCCTTAGATGTCACTAAAGTTGTAGGATCAAAAGTTGTATTATTTTCTAATTCCTAAGACTTCTATACGGATGTCAAAGGGTTTTAGGGATCTAGAAAAAAAAGTAAAAGCAATCCTAAATATAATTGAAGTTTCTAAGGCCTTAAGGGAAGGAGGCGTACAATCATCTAGGCCCCTAAAGGTTTTCTAAGTTTTTTTTAGAAAGCTTACAGCACCGGGGGCTATGACTCGGTGGTTCCGCCCGTAGCGCCCCTACCGGAATGAATAGGGGCGACTGATGCTCGGATCTGATTGTCCTAGCTCCAGCTCCAAGTGCTCCTTATCAATTGCTTTCCAAAAGGTACCTCGCAAAAACATAGAAGATATGTGGATTAGAGCAGTTCTATAAGCAGTTAATAATATGAAAGAATGAAAATGCATAAAAGAAAAAGAACGTGCCTTTTGGTTATTTGTTGAGCTACTTGTGTTTTGGATTCTCCTCATTTTGCAGGTGCGTAGTGTCGAAGCACGAAAGAAACGACAAAGAAAACTAACAGTGAAGTAAAAGACAACTAAAAGCAACTAAAAGAAAAGGAATGAAAATCGTATATAAAAGGGATGTAGGCATTGTTGTTTTGGACATACTTCTTTAAAGGCAAGTGTATTCTAAAGCAACATTAACAATGCCCGTTGATGTTCCCACGATCCGAATAAGGCACTTGATATGTTTAAGACCTCTACCCACAACATACTACGAACAAGGCTCTAAAGCGACTTAAGGGAAACAAACTTCTAAGGCTAAGACTAAAGCCAAGCTCACTTTGTTTTATGTTTATCTGACATTACATGTATTTTTAGAAGTTAACCTTAAAGAAAGCTAATCTAAGTAAGGAAAGACTATTTTACTCTAAAAGGACACCAACAGCTTCTAACCCAAAGCCTTAAACCCCAAAGTCCATCCACTAAAAAGATTTAATTTAAATGGGAAAGCACTAACTATTCAATCATTATGATATTGTAGAGAGGCTGAACATGCATTTCAAAATTTCCAAAGCTTTGAAATAGAAGTATAGTCTAAAGAAAGACATCTCATTACCATTTTTAATTGAAAGAAAGAAGACAAGTTTCAGCCCTTAATAACATTGATTCCTACCAATGCCAAATTCTAATGATGCGATTTCATGACAACGAACGAAATACAAAGCTCACAATCATTTAATATATTCTCTAAGCTTCACTAATGAAATAAATTTGCAACACATGTAAAATTCTCCCAACCAATCATAACTCAAAAAAGGGCAAACAAGCATTCGATGCATTACCACAAGAGGAACATAAATCTATTGCTTACTTTGAGAATGACGCATATATTCAAAAGATACCTCAATAATTCCAACGAGTTCAAAAATCCTCACAAAAAGAAGCAAGCATATGGACATTCTCCAAGATTTATTTTTACAAAAGTAGTTTGGGGCATGAAACAAATGAAAATATGCATCTAGCCATTCTCTAAATCAATTCGAGGCACAAGACTAATGAAAATTTACACCTAACTTATCTACAAATCAATTCGGAGCATAAAACAATTGAAAATTTGCATTTGGTTCGTTCCCAAAACAATTTGGAGGCTAAAACCATGAAAATTCTGCACTTATTTCATTCCTACAATAATCCGGAAGCTCAAAAACAACGAAAAACTGCAACTAGCATTGTTCCCAAATGGTTTAAAACCTCAAAACAACAAAAATCTGCATTCAACATGTTTCCGACAGTATTTTGGCGCCCAAAAACAGTAAAAACTGCACTTATAACATTCCTACGACGATCCGGAAGTTAAAAACTATGAAAAACTGCATACATATTGTTACCAAAATAGTTTGGGACATTGAAATAGCCAAAAATCTGCATATACCTCGCTTCCAACACAATTCAGCACATGAAAACAATGAAAATCTGCATACTACTCGTTCCCATATCCATTTAGACAGTTAAAGAAAATGAAAATTGTACTTATATTTGTTTAAAAAAAAAACAGCTTAAGAGCTAACAATAGAAATTCTGCATTTTGACGAATAACGACTACACTTTATCGCATGCACATGGGGCCTTCCTTAAGCAACACATGGAATAATGTAATTCATTTACAAACACAACTTTTTTTTTTTTTACAAGCTCTATGTAGCCAATGTTTCTCACAAATTCCACTTTCATGTTAAATACTACCAAATATTCCAAACAAATGTCTAATTCCAATTCATGAATCTATTCTCATGCCAAGCATACGACATTTTGCCGAAGAACTCAAAATAAATTCTTATGCTATTGGTAAGGAGAAAGAAAAGAGGTTATTCGATGCCAAACTTGCTATCCAATGTCCAAGAAATGTTTTACCACAATCGACAATATGGTTTTCATATAACATTCAACAAATTCATAAAAGCAAAAAGAAAATTCCATCAACTTGTTTCAATTCAATATGAATCAAATGCAATTAAGAAGAGACTATTTTGATGCCAAACCAATTTCCCAAAATATTAGAAACAATGTTCTAATTGCCGTAGAGATTCTTATGCAAAAACAGCGATAAAAACCTTCAAAATATGCGCTTGTTTCCTACAAGACTAGTGAGAAAAGCTCCCCAAAAGCTGCAGGAAATTCACGACAAAGCCACGACAATTCTACCCAAATGCCATAGCAATTCTTATATAAAAACAGCAATAATACGTCCAAAATCTACACTTTTTTTTTCTTACAAAAACAGTGGAAAAAGTTCCACAAAAGCTGTAGGAAATTCATAACGAAGCAACGACAAATAAAACTATAGAGGTTCAAGGCACTTATAAACATTAGATTCTTTTTTTTTATGATTATCATGAAACCCAAGAATCGACAAGGCTTAAACAATCAAGTCTAATAAGAGTTTCTCAGATTTTTTTTTTTTTTTTTTTTTGACAAACCTCTAAGCAACGCATCGATACCATTTTCACATAAAGAAGATAGTCATGAAGCTCTTCAATGCAAGTAAAACAACCATAGCTTCTCACTACTCTCTACAATCTACACAAAGCTTACCAAGGTCTTGGGATGAAAAAGAACGATTATAATCATCTCGAAATTTGACGATTAAAATGACAATGAAGGAGATAGATTAAGTACAACTTAATATCAATGCAACTACGCATGCTTCTTTTCATACTTCCCAATAATGAACAAAAAGAAAATGGCCTCCTTTATATAATGATGGATCTGATGCATGTCAACCAAACTAATCTCAAGTGTTTCTCTACGTCAAATAAAGAAAGGATGAATACATCCTCATTTATCCAACAATCCATGCCAAATGCTACAACGAGGAACAAGAGAGATTCTATGACAATTCGTGCATTAGGCCACCTTCGTAAGGCCCCACATAGTGATAACTTTCCAATTTTATGAATCAAACGATTACTGCATGATGCTAAAATATCATTCTCATAGCTCTAAATAATATATGCTTCCATCACAAATACAAACCAAAATGTAAAACACATAATAAGTAGATTTAGAATAGCTATACACTTTTCGTTTTAACTTTCTCCAACCATTCCTAAAACTTTCGTGAATGGGACTATAAAATTGCTTCATGCATCGTCACTGTCATTGTAAATAAACAAACTCTTCACCCTCTCAACAAAGCACATATTTAGCATACATATTCATGTAAAGAAGTAACATGGCTCAAACAACCACTTTGTAAAGTGAGGTCATGACATTCCATATCAAGTTCGAGACGAGCAAAATAAAATCTACTCATGCTTCCTATAAAACTTGCTTTCCGATACTTCTTCACATAACAAAGGACTAATCCAAATGTCATAAATAACAACCAACTATTCTAACAAGTAATGGAAGAATTAGGAACAAATCTATGTTGTCAAGCATTAAAAAAAAATTTCGCAAGGGAAGAAACATGTAGTTCCAATTATCAAACCATCTCATGAAACAAAGTATTTGCAAGCTTTCATGTGTAAACCATCAACAAGATCTATATTTAAAGGGTACATATATATATATAACTATGCTAAGGTCCATAGAATTATGAATCTTTAACTCATAAACGGAATTCGTAAAAGAAAGAAATAAATGCAGGAAATATGCCGCTAACACCGTTTTGAAAGTTTCAATACTTGAGGCTAGATATAGGCTTTGGTTATTCTAAAAAAATTTAGAAGCTCTAAATCTTCTTTAAACCATTATGCCGGCACTACAAAAGGCACACTTTCAATGGCTACAATCAAGTCAATGCTTATCGCATCACATAAAGTGTTGATTCCGACATGAATACCTAATGTTTCTAAGCATGCAACCTCTCATACAACATCAAGCTCCATATGTGGAAACAAGCGATGGAGACAATGAGCACAATTAAAAGAGAACTCAAATCATGCCATGATTCCTTGAATAAGACATACAATATTTGCAAAGCATTTCTACAACTACAAGTAATGAGTCATGACCAAAATAGCACCTCTATTTGAACAAAAATATTACCATCTTTCTCTAGTGGCATTTGAACAAACACCTTATGTGCATGGTTTAATATGAGATTAACATGGCTTCCTTAAACATTTTTCTTAGTTTACACCTAAAGCTCTAAATCATGTGGTATGTATCAAAGACATAAGTTCTCATTGCCAATCACTTGCTTAAATTAAACATAAGGAAGAAGCACAAAAATTAACACATATTATCAAAACCAGCTATGAAATCCTCTATGCAATCAACCATAAAGAGTAGTATCATTTACTTAGAAATCAAAGGAATAAAGGTGTAATGACATATACACCCCAAAAGCTTCAATCCACATCCAAATATAAACCAAAGTAAAGCTCTTTGCAGGTAGGACTTGTTGCAAACTGAGATTATTCTCAAATTTTTAGGTTCAAATGAAAGGATATCATGGTAGCTAAAGTAGAACAAAGATATTAAGGAAGGGGGAAGAAAAAGAAGGAAGAAATGGAGGTAAGGAGAGAGGGAGAAGAAGGAAAAAGAAGAAAGAAATACTCACCTGCAGCTTGTAGGAGGTCGGTCGGCCAAGAGGGGGGGGGGGGGGGGGGGGGGGGGGGACGGGAGCCGAGCTTGGTCCAAGCGACGTCGGTTTTGATTCGGGGTCCGTCCAGGCGATGAGAACAGGGGAAGGTCGGAGGGGAGTGGGCTCGCGGCACAGGGGCTGGTCGGTCGGCCCTGGTGTCGTGCGAACAGAGAAGAGAGGGAGATCGGGTGCGTGAAGGAGAGACCGAGAGATTGAGAGGGAGAAGGCGCGAGAGAGGGCTGGGGCGTGAGATCCATAGAGAGGGAGAGCGTGAATGCCCAAGCTCGGAGCTTCGTTTTGGGTAAAACAAAACTTCATTGCCGAAAGAGGAAGCCCGCCTCTCGACGTCTCTCTTTGGCTTTCGAAATCATCCCGAAAGAAGCTCGTTCGCTGCTCGATGACTGCCCGAATCGCAGAGGATCGCTGCGACGCATGATTTCGGCTGAAACGACGATTTTGTGCAATCACAACCGTTGAGGAAATTTACTGATATGGAAAATCAATTCAAAAGATTAATAAAGTCATATGGACCTTAATTAAATTAAATTGGGCTAAATCTGGCTTGGCTCGAGTCCAGATTTGACTCAATTTGAGTCAACTTGGGTTTGAGTCGGGCCGAGAAAATTAATCGAATGGGATTGGATTTAGAATGATTATTAATTTAAACTGAATCGGACACGGTGCGACCAAAACAAAATAACTGAGTCTAATCGAACACATTCGAGTCTGATCCAGCTCGAGTCGAGTCGATTCGATCTCAAATTGGGCTCGACGGGGTTCAATTAGATCGGTCGAAAGTGCCCAAGCATGCTCGAGCCAAAAACGAGGTCAACATTATTATCCTAATTTGAATTTATAACCTAAACCTTTATGAAATTAACTTTTAAAATTGTAAGAAGAATAATTAGTATTAGAAATTAAATATGAGTGGATTAAAATTAGAAATTATAGCTCACCCAAAGATAGAATTAGTAATCTCATAAAGTCCTTACATTAAAATCTTTAATATTGTATAAAGGTCTAAAGTAAAAGCTTATATTCAAAATTATTAATTTTGTACTCGACAAAAGAAAAAGAAAAGGAACTATATAATAGTTCTCAAAGAAAAGAAAAAGAAAAAGAAAAAGAATCAAAACAAAAAGATGAGTACATTAAAAAATTAGTATTAGTAAAAGCTTACAATTGGAAATACAATCTTATACATAAGCAAAAAAAGATAAGATAGGAGAGCTAATACAAGAGATGATTAACTAGCGAAAGTTTAATTTTAACTACCATTATATCTAATCATTAAAACTCAATTATTCTTTACAACAATTAAAAGATAATCATTAAATCTATAACTTATAACTTCAATTTGGGTTGTAACTAAAATGATTGATTTGTTTAATTATTAGTAGTTTCTTAAACTAGAAGTATAGCCTTGGTCATTTTCACTTATTCAAGATAGTATTGTATTATCTTATATTTTAGTAATGTTAGATTATCACTTTTTATTTTGGTTAATAACTTAATTAAAATTTCAAATTTTTATTTGCATGAGAATAAGTAAGAGTTTAAGCTGGAGAGGATTTGAAGAGTGTAAATAAGGATATATTTTATATATTAAATTGCCAGTAAAACTGTGTTGTCTCTATTATGTTATGCAAGAAAAATACTGGAAAGGCATGAAATTTTGAGTATCATATTATACTATGGTGTCGCACGCTATAACTCTGTGGTGCCTTTATTAGCACCACTAGAGTGCCCAAAATGGGCATGGCAATGCCTACTCTCTGTTTAACAGTGTCGCAATGGTGGAGTCAGTACTGTAAATCCCAGTTTGTCTGCACAGCACCATGGTGCAAATTTACAGCATCTTCAAGCTAAGGGGAGTGCCATGTGGACATCATAGTGCTAAATCGTTATTAGTATCGCAACGTAATAGTTATAACCGACCGGGACAAAATCTGCCAGTAAAGTGAGGCGTTGATTCAATCTAGAGTGGCCTTTTGACAAGGTAAATCCTAAGAGAGCAGCAAGTTTTTATGAGTTTGATGCTTTGTCAATTTTGATAGCTCAAGTAGCATCCATATCTAAGAAGTTGTACAATTTCAAAGTTAGTTCAAGTTTAGGATTACCTATCCATTTGGATGAGCATGATTTGAATTCTATTTGTGAGAATAGTGCTTAAGGGATTGAAAATATGAATTGAAAGGCAAATTAATATCTATTCTAATACATATAATCCAGGTTATAGGAATAACCCTAAGTTTATCTTGAATAATAATAATAATAATGGCAGAAATAATTAGTGGAATGTAGGTCAATTTAATTTTGGAGAAAATGTGAGTAATCCTGAACAACCTTTAGTAAACCCTAGACATTCTTATCTCCCAGACTTTAATTAGAATAATCAAATCAGATATAGGAAGACACTGTTGGAGGAGTTAGTGATTCAAATGGGAAACTAATTGTATAGTCAAGCTGCTATAATTAAGAGCCTGGAAAATCAATTTGGACAGCTTGTAATTTCATTTAGTAGTAGACCCAGGACATCTTGCTCAATAATACTAAAGTAAATCCAAAAGATAAAATGAATGATCATAGCTAGGAGAATTTGAGTAGTTGTGGCACCACCCAGCCAAAATGACATGTTGAGGCAAGTCTGACTAAAAAATATAAACCTAGAGTTGTTTGGGAGGCAACCCAAATATGTTGATATTAAATCTTATTTTTATTATTTGAGTTTTTATTTGTTTGTGTATTTCTATTAATTTATATTTTAAAATTATGAAAAATGTTATATGTGTGTTAAATGTGAGTTACTAAGTTAGTTATAACTAAAATAATTATATTTTAATTTATGAGAATTTATACAAGCTACAAATTTAGTCCACCAGCACAATGTTTGCTTACCATGTGTCGCAACATCTAAATCAGGGTTGTTGCATTTAAGTCTTGGGAAAGTTGGCATTGTGCATGGCTGCAATGGTGTTTACTTAAACGATATAGTGCTACTTCCACTCATACATCACTCTAGCACTAATCCATGGAGCATCATAGCACCAAATCTATATTTGATACATATTGATGCAATGTATTCAACACTATTGTATGGCATACATACCATCATTATGAATCTTTATGTAGCACCGCACAGTTACCTATAACATTATGGCAATAGTCTTTCTTAAGCATCTTAGTGCGCACATGTGTCAAACCCCAGCATTCATTTTATCAAAAAATTAGTGGTTCATTCCCCATGGTTGTGCCATAGTGCTACATATCTTGTATCGCCACAACATTTTGTCAATTTGAAGGTTTATAATTTAGAGCTTTTACTAGTGCCATATCAGTGTGTTGAACTCATTTCTATATGACATGATTGGGACCTATATGGGTATCTTTCTGGTGACCTAATGGTGGGAAGGTGACCACCACTCAATCATATAGGTCCAAGTCAAAACCAAATCCAAGTCTAATCAAATCCAGTTCAACCCTTCAATTCAATCTCTAGTACAACCTTCCACCAACTTTCAATCAACATTCAAATCATATCCAATCAATCTCAATCATTCATTTGATTTTCATTAATGTAGATAATTTATACTCTACTAGTTAACTCAAAAATCCAATCCAAATCTAACATTCCAAACTAAATCCCAAGATTAAGGAGCTAGGTCCTGAATCTCATTTTGGGTGAGATTTATGTCACTTTGAAGCCTAGTTAAATGACTTCTAATTTAGGGTCTATCAATTGAAACTTGTTTAGGCATGTCTCTAAGACCAACCCATCAAATTTGAGCACATTCTGAGATCTCTACCCTTAGAAAATGGATTGATTTCTATAGGCTATAAAATCTTTAAATATTTATATCCTATGCCACTAGATTTGCCATTCAGAGGAATTTGACTATGGGATTCTTTCCCAACCTTCTAATCAATTCCATAACCTTTATTATGACTTGTTGAGCAGTATCCTACACTTTGTTGGTCCTAGTTTGGCCTAGGGTTGATTAGGGGTCAAAATGACCTAAATACGCTTTAAAGGGATTTTTGGTCTTTTGCCCAAAACTCAACATTGTTCAACCCTATTAATCTTCAAAACTTACCGCAATGGATCCTAAATATCATTAAAACATAATGGACCCAACCCTTGACCCTAGATCAACTTGGTTGACCAAGTCAGCCAAGTTTGACCAAACCTTCCATACACTTCCAACCTCTTGACCAAGACTTCTCCAAACCCATTCAAACTCATGGGGTGACCCATTTGTTCCTTAAGAGACCCCTCTTAAAGACCCAAGCCTTTGGCTAACTTGGCCCAGCCATTTGGCTTGACCCAAGTGTCCAAAGAGAGGTTCCCCTTGAGGCAAATTACAACCCTAGCCCAATTGGATCAAAACAATGGTGGCATTGGGTCCCTCATAACCCAGCACACCTTCCCTAGTTAACCCAACCCATAGGTCAACATGTGTTAGGAATTAGGCTAACCCAAAGTGGTCAAAACCACTATGGGTTGAGCCACTTCTCAACCTAGGCCCCACCAGCCCAATTCAACACTTGCATTAGCTTTCCATGGACTCAAGGCACCTACCCTAGTTAGCCCCACCCTTAGGTTAATGTCGGACATACTCTAAGCTAGCCCAAAGTGGTCAAAACCACTTTGATCCGAGTCATTTCCTACCTCAAACCAGACGAACCCCAATTGACACTTGCATTGGGTGTCCCTGGACCCAATACACCTTCCACTTCAATCACACCACCTAGCTTGACCAAGGTTAAGCCCAAATTGACCCAAAACATAAAGGTTTGGGTCAACCAAAGCTTATATTGGGCTCCTCAAAGCCCAATTGAGCTCACTCACAAGATCACCAGACCTCCAGATGCCTTTCCACCTCAGCTTGACCCAACCCCTGGCAGGCGGTGGCTAGAGTGAATGCAAAAATTAGTTCGTGGTCCCCCTATCCTCCAACATCACCCAAAGGTTTCTAGAGCCTAGTTTCACTAGGCTTGAGCTCACGAGGCTATAGGATTATGTCCCCTTCCACCTGGAAGCCATCTAACGACTTGCTCGAACCATCCTAGTCATCCATGTCTATGGGGATCATTTGAATAGGGCGGCTCGATCCAAACAGGGGCACTAACTCCCAATCTTTCAAATATCCTCCTTAGAGATCTTTGAGCTTTTCTCTTCATTCCCCTAGTCTCCCAGCCCCATCTAATTACGGTCATGAGTAAAGTTTGGCGAAAGCTCTCCACCCTTCGCTTAAAGTCATAGTTTTGGATGTCCTCGGGCCGAGATGTCATAAGGAGAAGTCTTTGTCTTCATCCTCTCAAGCTTCTTGATAGAAAAACTCATTCATTGGGGCTTTTGACATGGTCAGAGTCCTTTCCCAAGCTCCTAGCTAGGTAGTATTGGTCAAGTGTGAAATAAACTCCAACTCACTTGAATCTGACCGCTAGATTGATGGATTGTGGTGTCATGATCCTTCCCATAAAGTTTGGTTTGAATCCACCCAAGGGGTCTCTCAGATCATGTCGGAAAAGCCCTACGATCTTGGGTGCCCGTGGGAAGTTGAAGACTTAATCCTAGCCATTGATTGAGATCAATGGCTTGGATTAGATCCTGCAGTTCTGGAGCCACTTTAATCCATCCATCGGAATGATGATCTGATGGATACAGTCAATGTTATATTTAGACAGTCAATGCTAAGGATTAGCTGCCCAATCAAACCGTGTCTATGTGCAAAGGGATGGCTAAGTGTGTAATTCAAGGTTAATTAAATCAAGAAATCATGGGAAACTTCAAAATTTCATATCTCCCTTCACACTTGACCAATTTAGGTATTTATAGGCTCATTAGAAAGATCTTAGGGAGATAATTAAAAGCTCTGTGGTCTCAAGCCCTGATTATTTATGTGTTAATGTCAATTTTAATATGAATATTTATGATATTATTGCATTTATGTGTTCAATTAATGTCACCATGGCCTGGACTTTGGGAGAATAAATTTGCACATGTTTCTGACATGCCCAAATTTTTTGTCCTCTGATTGGCGTGTTTAAGGGCATAATTTAGCCAATTTGGGGTCAAGGGTCATAGTTTTACGCTTGATTTCAAATTTCTCTTATAATCTTTCCAATGAGAAATATGATTTGGGATTTGGTGTGTAGATTGTGCTTAGTCTAGGTAGTTTAGAGCCATTGATTGCATCTCCATCCAAGCCTAGGATAGTAACTTAGAAATTTTTGAAGGCAACATAGAGAGCTCCACTTGAGCTCGAATTTAGGGGGATTAAACCATAAGATCAACTGATCCAATGGCCCAAACTTCATTAAAAATATAATTCATTTTGTTCACCAACTAGGGGCCCCAAAATCCCTTCCTAAATTTGTCCTAAAACTATAATTAAATCATAATTAATTTATATTAAACCAAAAAAAATCACATAAGATCTTTAATTGATCCTAATTGAACCCTTAATCCATGAAAAATAAAAGCCCCATGACTAGATCCCTAATTTAACATTAATTTCATTTTTAAGGAAAGTTGAAAATTAATTTATTTAATTAACTAAAATTTTTAAAAAAACCCAAAGTTTTATAAAATACTTGGAAACATCCCCTTATGTCATTCCTGACCTTTGGGGGTGATCCCAAGAGGTTTGGGAGTGATATGGATCAAAATCTAAAAATCCCTTTAATTAAGTACTTTTAAAAAACCCAAAAATATCCAAATTTTGAAAAATCTCCAATAATTCTAAAAAAATCCTATTAAATCAAATTCAAATCCATTCAACTCTAATTAAAATCTAATGTTTTCTAAAAATGTCAAATCACCATAATTAAGTCAAAGTAAAAAAAATGTCAACTTTTTAGTCAATCGTAATTTTAAACTTGGTCCAAACATTAAAAAATCATAACATAATGCAAAAAAATTTTAAATTGAATAAACTCAAAGTATAATTACCCATCTTAAGTTCTAATATTTAATAAAAACACTAAATTTTTATAAATCATTTTAATTTTAAAAATTAACTTTCAACCCTTTAATTATCATATTTAAATAATTCCAATAATTCAATAATTAGTTAAAATCTTAGAAAACTCTAACTTAATTAGTAAAATCATTCAACCAACATTTTATATGCAATATTCTCTCTAAATATGAAGTTTTTAGGATGGACTATCTTGAGCTACAGGGCTAACTGTCCTAAGGAGGCCTAGTTCCTCGAGCCCTCTGTGATAATACCAAGAACGAATTTAATGGAGTGTAGAACCTTAAAATTAATTGATTCTTAATTACTTAGCTAAATTAAAATTCTTAATTCAAATACATCAACTAGGTTTATAGGCTGGACTACCTTGAGCTATGGGGGGCTAAGTGTCGTAAGGATGTATGATTCCATGAGCATACTATGACAACGCCACTAACTACTTGGTGGAAAATGTAAATTAATTTAATACTAAAAATTAATAACTAATCAATTTAATTAAAATTCATTGATCTTTTAATATCTAACTAATTAAATTCATTTAATCAATCAACCTTAAAATATATTCTAAAGTAAACCCTAATACATTACTATTTAAACTCTAATCAAATCTCCCCCTTTGACTTTTAACAAACCCAAACATCAAACAACTTTAACAAACTACCCAACTTAGGATCTACCATAGCCACATGGCCTTTAGCACACACTTTAGATGATTTTCTAGGACAACCAACTATTGTCTAGGCTAGGCCGATGTTTACTTTTATTAAAGTTGCCTGCTTTTCTTAGTTTTTTTTATAATTTACATGCTATTTTTATTTTAACATGGATACACGGGAGTCTGCATAATCATATTAATTACTTATCTACCTTGTTTGGCACCTCCCCACATGCGCGTTTTAGCATACCACCTAGCCTTTAACGGTGCATATTTGTCAAGGAGATGTTGTGCAATCTCTAGGAAAAAATGATTTCCAAGCCTTTTTAAAACAGCTTCATACAAATTTTAAGTATTTAATCGAGTTAATCAATATTAATTACAATAGAAACTAATTAATGTAGTCTAACATTTTAATTACATTTCTTTTCAAGCATCTCCACCTCACAGAAGTCAAAGGAGTAATTAGGATCCGTTCTAGATGTGAGTCCTAATTTTTGAAAACTTTAACAATAACGTCCCTACCACTATTTCATAAAAATGACTAGACGCATTGATTTTAAATTGACTAGGTGGTTAGCTAGCTCCCTAAACACGATAGAGGTAAGTCTATATTTTTTCATTACATTAGATAGCTTTGGGTTACTGTGGTCTAGAACCCAATTTAAATGTAGGATATGGGAAATATTTTGAATCATAAGACTCCAACCATTAGCAATAAAATCCCAAATTCTAATAATATGATCAACTTCTCTCAATATAAAATTTAATGCCCAACACTTAGAATATGTTATGAGACTTCTAAATTATTTCAGAATCTCAAAGTGTCTCCTACCTTGGTCCGCTGACACTAGAAATAAGTGTTCAAAACTTGATACAATCCCAGATTATATTCCAAATTCACCTCCTTTGGCACATGGTATTGTAGTAGTGGATGTAGCAATTTCAATTTAGTACCTTATGTACAGGCTATCATTCTCAAAGACAAGGCATGATTGGTTTCTTTGCAACATTTATTTATATCCTTTTATGTTAATTAGATGTGTTATTTTAGTATTGATAATTGTTAGTTAAAATTTTCATTTAATGAAATTTCAAAAATTCTTAGCTGATGAAATTGACTTCTCCATAGCTATTGCACTTTGACCGCTAAGTTAGCTAAAATAAAAATTGCAATAAAAATTATTTAAAAAAAAAAAATACAAACCCAAGGTGCTAAACTAAATAAATAAAGGACAACATTTTTTAATTTAAAAACCATAACAATCAACTAAATAAAGCATCTAAGTAAATACAACAAACTTCAAATGCTAATCACTTAAGTACTAACTAATGGTTTTAAGATTGAATAAATAAGTTTAGGAAAAGTGTGCATAGATTAAATTTTTAAAATTACCATAAACTCCAACATGGAATTAGTGAGCTTATAAAAATCTTAACATTAATTCAATTTAGGTTTTCTTGAAAGATGAAGACAATCAGATATTCAAAATCTATGTATCTATATTCCTAAAAGGACTCTCATACTTTAATAAAATAGGAAAGTGTAAGTAAACTAATACATATAAATGTTTCCAAATGAATTTCTAATTTAACTTAAGGCCAAAAAATTTTCTAAATAAAAAATTATTCAACTCTTTAAGCAGTAGTCAATAATGCACTTACACTTATAGTAGATCATTTCAATTTGAATATTAACTAGGGTGATTGCTTATAATTAATTGAATTATAATTACAACACTTTAACCATTCTAATTTACATCTAAATGATAGTGTATTGTCTTATATTGTAGTTAATTTTAATTTGACAATTTTTTACTTTTGCTAAAGAAGCTGATCAATAGATGAACACACTATTGCTTGAGGACAAGCAAGAACTTAAGCTGGGAAGAATATGTTAAGTGAAAATTATGAATATAGTCATAAATTCCAATAAAAATATTATTATTGTTGATGTTGTGTAGAAAAGACTCCAAAAATTGAGAAAATTCATAAGTGTTAAACCAGCATCGCATCGCCCAAATAATCAGCACTGCAGCATTATCAATGCTTCAGCAACACAGCCTGAGGAAAAAGTGTCAACTAATTTAGTGCCCTAGTATAACAAAGGTCAATGCTAGATCAAGACCTCAAAATACTAGAGTCTCAAGGAATTAAGAATGAGAGCACCAAACTAAATAATGTTATAATGTTGCACCACAATGTTCAAATTTTTCAGAGTCATGGTGAAGAAGTTGATGAAATGCGGAGCAATGTTGAATCAGCCAAGCGATGCACCAATTTAGCCAATAGTAATGTCAGGTCATTTAAGTTTCATAACAGAGTTTAATTAGTAGCACCGAGGCGCTAGTTCATATTGTAAAGCAGTAGTGCCACCATGTTAAACACCACGTTGCCACCATGTCAATTTGTATTATATATAAATAGCTTTCCTATATTTTTATGAAGTGTGTCATAATTTTGAATTAATTTCTTATAGGAGAGGCCAAGGGAGAGTAAGGTGTATACTTTAGATTGGTTGGTTAAATTATAGTGAGCAAGCAAGATTTGAGAGAGAAAAGAAGTGTGGAAAGAAAAGTTGTAAGGGGAGATTCACTTTGAGAAGGATTCATCTACCAGCTCGGTTTGAGATCTTTTATTTTGGGTGATACTTTATTACTCTTTTCTATTTATACTATTTTTCTTGAGCAAGTACTAGAAATTATTTTGTTCTTTTTTTTATTTTATAGCAATCTAAATTAATAGATTTGGACTAATGCTATGAAAACCTAAGTAATTACTAATGTAGATTCTTGTGCATTAATTATTAGTGATTATTTTCAATATCTCTCACTTTTAATTTAATATATATAGTGGCCATGTGTAGAATTCAAACCTAGTATGATATATTACCTCGATGGAAGAATATTGCAACATCTAGGAGTATTGGAATGGAACTATTGTATGCCTAGACATAGGATATTTATTGTTTTAGGTTCTATAGAAATAGAATAATCGTAGGAAGGCGATAAACCTTTCTTTACATCCTTATAACATAGATAGAGATTTAAGAATGCATATGATCTGATTTACAACTAATTTAAGAAAGACTACTTAGGAAAGCTTTGGAATTTCATTATTATTATTTCAAAATTATCTTTCTATTAGTATCTTTACTTTTCCTCTATAGTTCTCATTTTAGATAACATACACACTATATTTTCATTTAAAAGGATAAATCATGTAGCAAAAGTAGATAGTATTAGAACAACTGCATTGAACCAAAACACTTTCTCATGTGATCGACACTCTATCATATCACTTTTAATATTTGATCAACAAGTGCACTTGCATTTTTAGTGGGGGCTTATATAGAAGAAAACCTAACCATAATTAAATCCATAGCAACCATACTTGCACAAATCCCGCATCAACTGTTGTCCTCCCATATTAAGTACTTTTCCCTTTGAATAAAATTAATATAAAAAATAGTTTTCTACCTCTGCTTTGTCTGTCGCAAGTGAAAGCCTCCTTGATGTCTTTGTTCTCATCACCATTTCACTGGCCTCAAGGCTAAGTCACCCCCATATCTCATTCCCAAAAGTCATGTTGAACGAGCTCATTAATATCTTATCACTTGGAATTACAAGAGTAGAAAGCATGAGTCCATCTCAAGAAATTTCCCCCTAGTTTTAAGGGGACACAAATGAGTGGCCACGTTGACCTTCATTAATTCATGTCAAACACCATCCTCGATGCTTCATATAACAAATCTTAGTGCTCTAGTACTAAATGTGATGATAACTATATAAAAAGATATGAATAAACATGATAGATTGATCCCACCCTTTGTGATAAGATCCATTATGAGTAGTGTGTGAGCCCTCTATAGATGGTGAGTCTTAGTGACTTTGATGTTATTTCATCACAGGTGATTAGCGTCGCATTGTTCACTCTCCATTTGTTTTTTTTTATTCGAAAATGATATAAAATAAAGTATGAGAAAGAATATATTAGGAATATTCTTTTTTGCTGTTAGAAAATGGAGTTCAGTTGGAGATAAATTACTATATTTTGATGTATTATTGTATTTTGGAGTGAAAATAAGTTTTTTAGTTGGAGATGCCCTCATGATCACAACAACTCCATTAGAATTATTCCTTCAATTCATACATCTCACTATTAAGTTTGGAAAGTCCCCAAAATGTTGCTTCTTCTAGTTAATGCTGGACTTACTAGCGTAATGAAGAGCAAGCATATATATGCTCCATGATCGTAATCATCCTAGCAACCTCATCCAGTAAACCATGTCTGAGCGAGTGGTAATATTTGTTGGGAGGGTATGCTTGGGCAGTGTTCTAATCACCACTGTAGCAATTTCATCTATTCTCACTGTTGTGGCTGCCACAATTGGTGTCACAATAATTGTTGGTCTCGACTCATTTATTCTCACCTCTTCACTATTAACCCCTATTCAGTAACACCTATTATTTCATTAACTCCATCAAGTGCAATTTCCTCCATGGTTTTATATTAGTTAAAATTTTATTATATTTTATTCTATCCAATTTTATTTTAAAGTTGCCCCACTTAAAAGATTTTGTGCACGAAATTCACATAAAAAAGCTTTTAAAAAGGAAGAAAAATATCCAACATCATGGTGGTAGAATCTATAGCACTGCAGAATAATTATTCGGTGCGCATTCCGGACGTGGAGATGCATTCGGATGCCAATAATATTTTTACACATGGTTTGCCTACGTGAAAAATGATGGCGCGATTTTCTTATTGGAATTCGAACATGGCTTTAAAATTTCTAACGTTAAAGGTTAAAATTTAAAATGGAAGTTTAATTCCACATTTTGAGCGGCTTCTTTTTTATTTTCAAGTTCCAGTGTTCCATCTCCAAAGCGAAGCTCCTACTACGTGCATTCTCTCTTCTTACATTCTGACGTTCATCTCTGAAATTGGAGTTCTTGCATTCTCTCATATGGCTTCACCTTCTCCACCTGCAAAAAGAAAGGTAAGTTTATGCATAATAGTTGCTCATGCTATGTGTATTTTTTGCTCAAGCTATACATATTTTATGCCAATGCTATTCTTATTTTATGCTCATACTAAGCTTATTTATTTTTGATAATTGCATATATATTTGATGCTAGTTATAGGGTATAATATATTTTCACTATTTTTAGGGTTTATGCTCAAACATGAACACTAACATAATTTAACAAATTTTAATAAATGAATTCTTTTGATCTTATAAAAAACATAAAATAAAATGGATAAATGTTTTATGCTTAGAATATGCGTAGGTTATGTATAAGTTGTGCGTATATTGTGCGCATGTTATGCGTATTATGTGCGTATGTTGTGCATGAGTACTCTCTGTGTATATAATGCATACGGTCTGCGTATAATATGCATATTTTTTGCGTATGTTGTGCATAATTTTATTAACTTTTAAACATAGATTTTTCAGATACATGTTCATCATGTTACCTATCGATGGTATGTTTCAACATTTCGATCAATATGTGATAATTTTGCTCAGCATCTTTCTCTTGAAGTTTTTGACGGTTTGGAGAGATTAAATATATACAACTTTTGCAATTTTCTGGATTTGAGTAAAATGTCCCACTTATTTATGAGCTAATCTCAAGGTAGAATATTCCAAAGCAATGTTTTATTCTAAAGGGGCATGCTATTCCTTTCACTACTAATGAAGTGTCCATTCTCACTAGTCTTCCAAATAAAGGTGAAGTTATATCTTGGATTTCCTTAGCACCTACAACAGTTATATTATTAGAAATAAAGTCGGACATAATGGAGTTGAACAAACAAACCCCCCATAGACCATGTTGAGAACGTTTATTATGTATTTATGTTCAAATTTATTTTTTCAGCTTGTGAACTTTAAAACACCTCGATTACTTAGCCGAATAGCAAATAATGTAGATGATTTCTTGTCAATAAATTGGGCAGGATTAATTAGGGAATTTTTAGTTGGAGAGTTTAACAAGGTCTCCAGCAAGATTTTAAATAACAAGCCAGCAGGTTACATCAACGATTTTGTGCCTCTGCTAATTGTAAGTGCTATATTCATTCAATTTTTTATTTAATTTTTATAATCATTTGCTAAAATTATTTTTTATATTATGCAGATTTGGTTCATGTACTATACTTCTATTCATGCTCTTGCTTACACTAATAGAAGGCCCCATTTCATGCGATGGACTGATGATATTGTATATAATACTGTGACTGTCACTAATTTATTTGTAATTTTAAGGAGTAGTCATGAACATCTTGAAAGTTTGTTAAGGATGTTAGGCCCTATGAACTAGTCCCGAGGTTAACCAAGAGGAGGGTGAATTGGTATTTTTAAAAATTCTTTAAAACCAAGAATAAATATCACAAACCAAAATCAACACAAAAAAACAAGTGCAGAAAATTAAAGTACGGAAGCAGTAAAAAGAACACAAGGGTTTATAGTGGTTCAGTCAACTTGACATATGTCCACTCCCCGGAGGCGCCCTCTAAGATTTGCACTACCAATGTGACTCTCCTTTAGCCCCCACAGTTAGGCGGAGAAGCCCTTACAAAACATCTCCTTTTTTCCACACCCGGCAAGGCAGAGAACCAAACTCCTTTTGCTTCCTCTTGTAGCAGGCAGAGAACCTTGATTGATTGTTGAAGCTTACCTCTCCCAACCCTTCCAAGGACAAGAGACTCTAGGGTTGAAGAAGTGGAACAATGCTTGGAGCAACCCTTGTGAACTCCCTCACAAACTCCCCCTCACAAGATCCTCTCTCTCTCTCTCCCTCTCTCTCTCTCTCTCTCTCCTTTAGGTTTTCTTAGGTCTAGACAGCAGCCAAAGATCTCTTAAAAAAATGTTGAACAAGAGCTCTTAAATAGAAGTGCTTCAAAGGAGCTCAATAATTGTAAGTTGTCGACTTTATCGTCGAGGACGATAATAATATTGTCATGTATGATTAGTTCAAAACATAGACGATCGGCCAGAATATCGCCCTGAAGATGATATGGACGATTGAAAATTGGCTTGATCGTCCAGGCCGATCTCACAATCATCCCAGACGATTAGTTCAAATCAGAGGAAAATCGTCCAGAGCATCGCCCTGAATTCGAGCTGGCCGATAGTTATAGTCCAGGAGTAACTAAGGGTTTTTGAAAAGATCGCCTGGGCTAATCCTGCGATCGTCCAGGACGATATGATCGTATCAATCATCCTTAATTACTTCTTTGATTCCTGGATCAATTTAGGCATAATTGTATAATATCGTCCAGGCCGATATCACGATCGTCCTGGCCGATTGCTAAAAATACAGAACACCTAAATTGATCATGGTGGCTATTTCTTTCTGTTTTGAGCATATCTTCATGTCCGATAAATGTATCGTCTAGGACAATCAGTTAATTACGGCTGCCTTAACTAAGAAATCCTTATTAGAATTTCTATTTTGAACTCAATCATCCACGCCGATATAAATATCGTCTGGAACGATATGAGTAAAAATCCAAATTCTAAATCTCTCAAGTGTGTGTGTATGGTTACTTAATATCAGTCACTTCAAACATTTACAATTGACTCAAGAAAGGGAAAAAAGAAAATTACAGACTAACTCAACCCTAATCTACCCAGTCTATAGCTGATTCTGATTTCCGTGCTGATTCTGATTTTCGTCTAATCTTTGAGTCCTGAAAAGTCAATAGAGAAAAGGCAGTCCTATATTTTGCTATCATCAAAATCATAATTCATGAAACCAAATCTGCAATAATCGCCTCCTTTTTGATGATGGCAAACACTCCGACGATTATTTCAAAAATAGCAGTGTAAAATAAAAATTCATAATAAAGTTCAAACATATAACCCTACTAACATGCAACCCTACTACTCCCCCTTTTAACATCTCAAAAAGGAGGAGAAAATAAAGAAACAAAGTAAATTTTTTTTTTTAACCAAGGCATGAACAAGATGAAGTATTCCATGTGATTGATTTTTAAAAATTTGTGAGCTAATGAATCAACATCAAAAAAATCCATAAAATAGTATAACATCCGATCATGGTTACCCTTAGCTCGGACTTTCTTTTAGGGTAGAATTGTCTTTGGAAATCAAGGATCTAATCTTAAAAATTCAATTGGGTATGAGAAAAAAGGATCCAATCATCACTTGGTTTCAGAAAAAAATATCTTATAGAATAATGTATCAAAGTAAATTTATCACAATCGCAAAATACTCATAATCAAGTCTTTGATACATGAAATCTTCTAAGTTTTAAAAGATTTGAAAGGAGAGGAGAGCTTGCTTTTGGTGGGCTCATTTTATGCCTCTTATTAATTGATTGGTGCTTTGCGCATATTTTGCTTTTTGATATTTTTTTTCAATTTTGTCGTCATTGCGCATTTTTTGTTTGCATCATTGGCCAATTTTTTTTTATTTTTTGCAAGCTATATTCTCTTTTACAATTTCTTAAAAAAGGATCCTTAGTTGTGAGTATATCTTCTAGATATTAGAGAATATGAGAAGAACTATCCACAAAACAGAATCAATATCTAATAACAAGAGTAACGAGGAATTTTGATATGACAAAAAGACTTTAATCATTATAAATACAAGATAGATTTGCTTTAGCAAGGTTAGAAAGAGCTTAATTTCATACACAATCATTAAATTGAGATAGATTTTTTATTAGAAAAGAAAACTGTGCCACTAAAATAGGTTAGAGAAAGAGACACAATCAGCGGTATATTTTTACCATCTAATAGATTAAGAGATGTAATACATTGACTACAAACTTTCAAAATGCAATGACAAGACATACGATATCATTTCAGCGATGATTTTGAAAAATAAATTCAAGAAAAAAATAAAGTAAAACATTCCAAACAAAAACTAAAGGTAAAGCAAGGAGAATAAAAGAAAGAAAAGAACAAAACAAAAAGTAAATAAAAGAAATAAATCAAAAGCTAAAGAAAGTGAGTAAAAGATCAAATTCATGCATTTATGTCAATCACACCCAATCTGGTCCTTAAAGAGCTGAAAGTGTCGAAGGCCAGTGGTTTAGTAAAGATGTTAGCCAGTTGATTTTCAGTTATCACATGGTGTAAATCAATGTCTCTCTTGGTCACATGATCTCTAATAAAGTGATGCCTAATGTTAATGTGCTTAGTCCTTGAATGTTGGATAGGATTCTTAGAGATGCATATGGCACTAGAGTTGTCACAAAAGATTAAAATGGTGCCTACAGGTAATCCTAAATCCAATTCCTGTTGTTTTAACCAAAGGACTTGGGTCACACAACTTCCAAAAGCAATGTACTCAGCTTTAGCAGTGGAAAGTGCAATAAAGTTTTGCTTTCTACTAGACCATGAAATCAAAGATTGTCCTATGAATTGATAAGTTTTTGAAGTGCTTTTTCTATCCACCTTGCATCCTGCAAAATCATAGTCAGAAAGTCCAATAATCTCAAAGGAAGTGTTGTGCCTCGGATACCAAATCCTTAAGTTTTGGGTCCCCAAAAGGTAACTAAAAATTCTCTTAACAACAGTTAGGTAGGATTCCTTGGGGTCAGCTTGAAATCTAGCGAAAAGGCAAACACTAAATATAATATCAGGTCGGCTAGCAGTCAGGTAAAGTAAGGATCCAATCATGCATATGTACTCCTTGATCAGCAGACTTACCACTTGGGTCCTTATCCAACGGAACACTAGAAGTAATGGGAGTATTAATTAGCTTAGCTTTATCCATCTCATACTTCTTCAAAATGTCCTTAATGTATTTTGTTTGATTTAGAAAGGTTCCATCATCTAATTATTTTATGCTAAATCCTAAAAAATATGACAACTCTCCCATCAAACTCATTTCAAACTCTCTACTCATTGTTTTAGAGAACACATCACAAAGTTTTTTATTAGAAGATCCAAAAAGTATATCATCCACATAAATCTAAATAATTAGCAAATCATCTCCAACTTTCCTAAGAAAAAGGGTGGTATCTATGCTCCCCTTAACAAACTCCCTTTCTAGTAAAAATATGCTAAGCCTCTCATATCAAGCTCTTGGTGCCTTCTTTAATCTATACAAAGCTTTTTTTAATTTAAAAACATGATTTAGACATTGGGAGATCTCAAAACCTGGTGGTTGTTCTACAAACACATCCTCTTTTATTTTCCCATTTAAAAAGGCACTATTAACATCCATTTAAAAAAGTTTAAATCCTTTATAATAGGCAAAAGCTAATAGCACTTTAATGGCTTCCAATCTAGCTACAGGGGCAAAAGCCTCCTCAAAGTCTATCCCTTCTATTTGGTTATACCCCTTAGCCACCAATCTTGCTTTATTTCTAACCACTACTCCAAAATCATTCACCTTGTTCTTAAAGACCCATTTTATTCCAACTACACTTTGTCCCTTAGGTCTTTCTGCAAGCTCCCAAACATCATTCCTAACAAATTGATTCAACTCCTCTTACATGGCCAAAATCCAAAACTCATCAGTAAGGGTTTGGTTTATGTTGGTTGGTTCAGTCATTGAGATAAAGGCAGAGTGGTTCACCTCCTTCCTAAGTCCATGTCTAGTCCTAACTCCATTAGAAGGGTCTCCTAATATCAAATCCTTGGGGTGACTTGTAGAGTATCTTCAATCTCTAGGCAAGGTGTGAGACGGTCCAACCCTTTGCTCCAAATCTATATTTTCTACTCCTTGCGCGACATGTCACGACCCGACCCGACGGGGACGGATCCCGCCCGAGCCGGATCGCAACACAACCTTCTTATCCAGGATCTGGCTTTGGAATTTGGTTACTGAACTGATCTTCCAAATACTTAAACTCAACAGGCACAAAAACACAGAACAACAGAGCTACTATAAATCATCGAACACAGCGGAACAAAACATCTATCTTTTCATTTCCTCAAAATAATCAACTACAAATACAGTACATGGCTTTTGAACAGAAAGAAAGACAGAACATAAAAGCCATGACTGTACAAAAATCAAAAGTACAAAAGTACCTATACTGATCAAACTCTGAACTAATCCTGGACTTCCTTCCCTTTCCCAGAACCTGAAAACCACCAAAAAGCAAGGGTGAGCTCAACAGCTCAGCAAAGCAACAAACCACCAATCTAAATTCTCAGAAACCAAAACCAAACTCATCAGACAGAAATCAGATCGGAAATTGGAACAGAATCGGATCTCGAATCAGAACAGAATCAAAAATCAGAACTTATACGGACAGATATCAAATCAGAATCAGAGTCGTACAGATCAGATCACATCACAATACCAATCAGAACAGAATAAATCAACAGAGTCAGAATCATACAGAAATCAGAATCAGATAATAGCGGATATCAGATATTTAGTTAATAGCTAAACTAAACTGAACATAATCACTACGGATTCTGACCCTTATGTCTCCCTTGTGCTCACGGCACCAGAAATTCGCTGAATAATTAATAGCTAAGCTAAATGTGCTCACGGCACCAGAATAATAGAATTCACGGATCCGGAATATAACAGATATTTCTCCAACTTGAGCTCATCTAAATTTCCCCAGACACTAACTGAATCTCATAGGATCCAGGCCCCTTATAGCTCCCTTTTATAGCTTATACACATAGCATTTCAATTCAGAAGAAATCCGGAGAAATCAGAAATTACCCAAAAATCGGGCAGCACAACGGCAGTATACAGAATTTACACAAAATTTCCTGCAAAGAAAATTTACCGAATTCGCACAGAACATAGATAATCATATTCCAGAACATTTATTCTACTGCACAGAAAATTTACAATTTCACAGAAAATTATAGTCTACGAAAAACATCGCCGATTCAAAAATACCCGGACAAAAATCTTCGGAAAATAACCAAAATGTGCACACTCGGCACGTCAACAATATACGGAAAGTTACGCGGTAAAAACTGAACCAATCAAAAGATACGGACGAAAAACCGTAACGGAAACGAAATCCGGACAGAAATTACCGCCAAACGCGACGAAACTGAAAATTGAGAAAGGCGGAATGTGCCTTACCTCGAGCACAGCAATTTCCTGAACAGTCTTGACGGACGAAAACGGCTCCGCGTCTTCCCGAAATCAACTTTTCCAAAATCTCTTTTTCTCTCTCCTCAGAACAGTAAATCAGATATTTTTATTTTTGATTTTTCTCTCTCTTCAAAACGACTGATTTCCCTTAAGTAATACTCAGATCGGCCCGGCCAATCGCGACATCGTCCCGAGACGATCCGACCAAAAGGATCGTCCTGGAATCCTCCCAGGGTTGTTGTCTGGCCGATATTTTCTACAGTAGCTATCGGCCTGGCCGATGTCTCCAATCGGCCTGGACGATGCCTACAGAAAATCACCTGGAACAAATCTGGGCAAAATCTGGAGCTCATCTTCACTGATCGTCCCAGGACGATCCCAGATCGTCCTGGACGATACTGGAGCAGATTTTTGATATTATAATCTCCCCAACTAAGAAAAATGTCATCCTCGACATTATCCAATCCAAACTCAGTCAGAACAAATACGGGTACGACCGTCTCATGTCAGACTCCTTTTCCCAAGTCGCTTCCCGTGCAGTCCGGTGCTTCCACTGGACTTTAACCATCGGAATCTCTTTATTTCTTAACTTCCGGACGTCGTATGCCAAAATCAACTCTGGCTCTTCCTTGTACGCCAGATTCTCCTGAATCTCAACCTCATCAGCAGATACCTTCTTCCCAGAGTCGGATACCCACTTTCTCAGAGTGGATACATGAAACACATTATGCACATCGGGCATAGAATCAGAAAGTAATAGTCGATAAGCAGATTTTCCAATCCTTTCCAAAATTTCAAAAGGTCGTTAGGTATGTTGGACCTTAAACTGAACTTGCTCACTCTTCCAAAGTCTGGAAGTAAAACGTCCATCTCGATCAGAAATAATCACGCGAGGCACACCGTGCAATCTGACTATCTCCTTCACATATAACTGTGCCAAGCGTTCAACTGAATCCGTCTGTCTGATAGGAAGAAAATGGGCTGATTTCGTCAATCGATCCACAACCACCCAAATAGCGTCGTGCCCTTGTCTAGATCGCGGAAAACCCATCGCGAAGTCCATCGTTACCTCCTCCCATTTCCACTCAGGGATAGGCAACGACTGCAACAGTCCACCTGGTCGCTGATGCTCTGCCTTCACCAACTGACAGGCTTCGCATCTCGACACAAACTCTGCCACATCTTTCTTCATCCCAGGCCACCAGAACAAAAGCTTCATATCAGCGCACATCTTACCACTGCCTGGATGAACAGTGTAGCCTGAATGATGAGATTCGTACAGAATCTCCTGCCTCAAATCTCCAAACACAGGTACCCACAACCTGTTCTTACAGAAAATAGCACCAGAATCAGAAATTCGAAGTTCAGGAGTCTTACCATATCCAATCTGAGCAATCAACTTCGAATAGTCAGAATCTGACTTCTGGGCTTCCTGAATCCTTATCTCCAAAGAAGACTGAATACTCATCTGAGCCAACTCCAAATCACTGGAGGAAATCACCTCCAACTGCAATCGCTCCAAATCACGAATCAGGAAGTCATCAAAAGTAAGCTGAATACCTGATAATCCAGAAGATTTCCTGCTCAGAGCGTCTGCTACCACATTCGCCTTCCCAGGCTGATACTGAATAGTCAGGTCATAGTCCTTGATCAACTCGAGCCACCGTCTCTGCCTCAAATTCAGATCCTTCTGAGTAAAAATATACTTCAGGCTCTTATGATCAGTAAAGATCTCACATCTGACGCCATACAGGTAGTGACGCCAAATCTTCAAAGCAAAAACTACTGCAGCTAACTCCAGATCATGCGTCGGGTAATTCTTCTCATGTGGTTTCAACTGTCTCGAAGCATAAGCAATTACCTTTCCATTTTGCTTCAGAACACAACCCAATCCTTTCAGTGAAGCATCACTGAACACCTGAAAACCTTCCGTACCCGACGGAAGTGCCAACACTGGAGCTGAAGTCAAACAATCCTTCAATCGCTGAAAACTTGCTTCACACTCCGGTGTCCAAATAAAAGGTACTGACTTCTGAGTCAGTCTCGTCAGAGGAGTCGAAATCTGTGAAAATCCCTTCACAAATTTCCTATTATATCTGGTCATGCCCAAGAAACTACGTACCTCAAATACCGTAGTTGGCCTTGGCCAATCAGCAACTGCCTGAATCTTTTGGGGATCTACAGAAATGCCTTCTCCGCTAATCACATGCCCCAGAAAAGAAATGCTCTTCAGCTAGAATTCACACTTGGAGAACTTGGCATACAGCTGATGCCTCCTCAAAGTCTCCAACACAATCCTCAAATGTCTGGCATGTTCATTCTCAGATGCAGAATATACCAGAATATCGTCAATGAAGACGATCACGAACTGATCCAAATACTCCCTGAATACTCGGTTCATCAAATCCATGAAAATAGCAGGCGCATTGGTTACCCCAAAAGGCATAACCAAAAACTCGTAGTGCCCGTACCGAGTACTGAAAGCAGTCTTCACCACATCAGATTCCTTTACCTTCACCTGATAATATCCGGATCGCAAGTCAATCTTCGAAAATACCAAAGATCCGGAAAGTTGATCAAACAAGTCATCAATCCGAGGCAAAGGATACTTGTTCTTGATCGTAACCTTGTTCAAATCTCTGTAATCAATACACATACGGAGTGTACCGTCCTTCTTCTTCACAAATAAAACAGGTGCTCCCCAGGGTGAAACACTAGGACGCACAAAACCTCTGTTAACCAACTCCTGAAGCTGAACTTTCAACTCAGAAAGTTCTTTCGGTGCCATCCTGTACGGAGCTTTTGATATCGGAGCGGTACCCGGAAAAATATCGATAGAGAACTCCACATCTCTATCCGGAGGTAAACCAACCAACTCATCAGGAAAAACATCAGCAAACTCCCGTACCACAGGGATCTCAGAAACAGAACCAACCTCCAGGTTTAGATCCCGCACCGAAGCCAAAAATACTGGGCATCCTTTCTTCCACATCCTGCTTACCTCCAACGCTGAAATCAGACTGGAGAGAACACCTCGTAATCCCTGAAATACAACTCTCTCTCCAGCCATAAGCAAACTCACTTGCTTCTTCAGACAGTCAATCTGGGCTTCATACAGACTCAGCCAATCCATTCCCAGAATCACATCATACGAAGAAATCGGCAACAAAATCAAGCTAGATTTTCACTTCTTGCCAGCAATGTCAATCTCACACAAACAAAACTTGCGGGCAATCAAATTACTTCCAGCCGGTAAAATCACAGACAAAGAAACCGGTAGAGAAAACAAAGGCATCTGGATTCGGTCAAAACAATGCTCGGAAAGAAACGAGTGACTAGCTCCAGAGTCAAACAAAACACGACAGGGCTGATCAGAAATGTAAATCGTACCTGTCACAACATCCGGAGCATCGCGAGCCTCCTGCTGACTCAAACTGTAAACTCGTGGCTGAACTGGAACAGGAGCTGAAGCAATAGAACTACTATGCTCAGAGGGAGTCGTAGGTGGTCTCCGTGGTCCCGAACTAGTACTATCACCTCTACCAGAAAATCCCTCAGGGCGAGGAGGAACAGTCCTCGGTCTTCCTGCTGAACCGGCAGGTCTGACAAAACCCTCAGATCGGTACTCAGAACGCCGATCAAATCCAGTCTGTGGACATTCTGCAATCCTATGTCCCGGCTGACCACATCTGAAACAAAGACCAGCTATCCTGTAGCACTGGCCATGGTGTCGCCGTCCACAACTCTGGCACACAGGTGCCGTACTAACAGATCCAGAACTAGTCGTACTGGTAACAGTACCAGACGATCCTCCGCTCCTTCTGGAATCTCCAGATCCAGATCCAGGAACAAATCTCCTCTTCCCAGAGGAACCACTGCCAGAAGTCTCACCTCCAAATCTCTTCCTACTCGCAGTCCACCGCTGCTGAGTAGCCGTCATGTCATTCTCAATCAGACGAGCTCGCTCCACAAGCTCAGCGAAGTCAGTGATCCTGAATGGTATCATAGGCTGCCTCAAAGTGTCTCGTAATCCTCTCATAAATCTGTAGCACCTCTCAGCAGAAGTGCTGACCAGCTGCGGAGCGTACCTGGCCAATGCAGTAAACTCAGCCTCGTACTGCATCACCGTCTTGCTCCCCTGAACAAGCCTCAGAAAACACTTCTGCATCTGCTGTCGTGCAGAAGGAGGAACAAACCAGTCTCTGAATACCTCAGTGAACTCTTCCCAAGTGATCAAAGAGTTCAGTCTGCCCTGAAATCTGGCTGCCTGCTGGCCATCCCACCAGTGCTCAGCCTCTCCGTCTAACAGAAAAACAGCTAACGGAACCTTCCTATCTGCAGGACACTGCATTCCAACAAAAGTCTTTTCCAACCTCCTCAGCCACTCCTCGGCTGCTCTGGGCTCAACAGCGCCCTCAAATCTCGGAGGCTTCAACCTCAAAAATAACTACAGATGTCGATCAATGTCCTCAGATCTAACAGTAGAAGCTCTGCTCTGAGTCTCGCTCATCATCTGAGCAACAAGTGAAGCAAACTGAGACAGTGTATCAGCACCGACCACTGGGGCTGTACTCCCCACTGGTGCTGCCTGATCGGCACTCTGCCCGTCTGTCATGTCTGGGTCTGGCTGATCCATACAGAAAAATCCAAAAAATCCGGAAAACTATCACAAAAACAACACAAAAACAACACAATAAAAAGCCAAACGACCCAAAACTACCCCCTGACAGACTCACTGATCACTTCCTAGAGCTCTGTTTTACAATCCAACCAGTGCTCTGATACCACTAAAGCTTGTCACGACCCGACCCGACGGGGACGGATCCCGCCCGAGCCGGATCGCAACACAACCTTCTTATCCAGGATCTGGCTTTGGAATTTGGTTACTGAACTGATCTTCCAAATACTTAAACTCAACAGGCACAAAAACACAGAACAACAGAGCTACTATAAATCATCGAACACAGCGGAACAAAACATCTATCTTTTCATTTCCTCAAAATAATCAACTACAAATACAGTACATGGCTTTTGAACAGAAAGAAAGACAGAACAGAAAAGCCATGACTGTACAAAAATCAAAAGTACAAAAGTACCTATACTGATCAAACTCTGAACTAATCCTGGACTTTCTTCCCTTTCCCAGAACCTGAAAACCACCAGAAAGCAAGGATGAGCTCAACAGCTCAGCAAAGCAACAAACCACCAATCTAAATTCTCAGAAACCAAAACCAAACTCATCAGACAGAAATCAGATCGGAAATTGGAACAGAATCGGATCTCGAATCAGAACAGAATCAAAAATTAGAACTTATACGGACAGATATCAAATCAGAATCAGAGTCGTACAGATCAAATCACATCACAATACCAATCAGAACAGAATAAATCAACAGAGTCAGAATCATACAGAAATCAGAATCAGATAATAGCGGATATCAGATATTTAGTTAATAGCTAAACTAAACTGAACATAATCACTACGGATTCTGACCCTTATGTCTCCCTTGTGCTCACGGCACCAGAAATTTGCTGAATAATTAATAGCTAAGCTAAATGTGCTCACGGCACCAGAATAATAGAATTCACGGATCCGGAATATAACAGATATTTCTCCAACTTGAGCTCATCTAAATTTCCCCAGACACTAACTGAATCTCATAGGATCCAGGCCCCTTATAGCTCCCTTTTATAGCTTATACACATAGCATTTCAATTCAGAAGAAATCCGGAGAAATCAGAAATTACCCAAAAATTGGGCAGCATAACGGCAGTATACAGAATTTACACAAAATTTCCTGCAAAGAAAATTTACCGAATTCGCACAGAACATAGATAATCATATTCCAGAACATTTATTCTACTGCACAGAAAATTTACAATTTCACAGAAAATTATAGTCTACGAAAAACATCGCCGATTCAAAAATACCCGGACAAAAATCTTTGGAAAATAACCAAAATGTGCACACTCGGCACGTCAACAATATACGGAAAGTTACGCGGTAAAAACTGAACCAATCAAAAGATACGGACGAAAAACCGTAACGAAAACGAAATCCGGACAGAAATTACCGCCAAACGCGACGGAACTGAAAATTGAGAAAGGCGGAATGTGCCTTACCTCGAGCACAGCAATTTCCTGAACAGTCTCGACGGACGAAAACGGCTCTGCGTCTTCCCGAAATCAACTTTTCCAAAATCTCTTTTTCTCTCTCCTCAGAACAGTAAATCAGATATTTTTATTTTTGATTTTTCTCTCTCTTCAAAACGACTGATTTCCCTTAAGTAATACTCAGATCGGCCCGGCCGATCGCGACATCGTCCCGGGACGATCCGACCAAAAGGATCGTCCTGGAATCCTCCCAGGGCTGTTGTCTGGCCGATATTTTCTACAGTAGCTATCGGCCTGGCCGATGTCTCCAATCGGCCTGGACGATGCCTACAGAAAATCACCTGGAACAAATCTGGGCAAAATCTGGAGCTCATCTTCACTGATCGTCCCAGGACGATCCCAGATCGTCCTGGACGATACTGGAGCAGATTTTTGATATTACACGACATCTCCTACTCCTTCAATGTTTTGGTGACCTACTCCCATCTCTAAATTTTCTGCTCCAGCGGTAACCTCTCCAATATCATCATCATCCTCAACTGTAGGCTTTTTAGGATCAGACTCATCAAATACTACATGTGTAGTCTCTTCCAACATCAAAGTCCTCTTGTTAAACACCCTAAAAGACTTCCCAACACAAGAATATCCCAAGAACACTCCTTCATCAGATTTAGGATCAAATTTTCCCAAGTGAGACTTTCTCAAAAGACTTATGTTTATGTAAAAGAAATCTAGTCCAAGTGAACCTCGAGTAGTCATCAACAATCACCAAACTATAGACTTCCCTCCCAAGCTGGCAGTGCTAATGGGTCCAAACAAATCCATGTGAATGACTTCTAAAGGTCTAGAGGTGCTAATGTCTTTAGTGGGGTGAAAAGTGGAGTGGACTTGCTTTCCTAGTTAGCAGGCATCACAAAGATAGTCTTTTGAAAACATGAGTTTGGGGACACCTCTAACTAGGTCTTTTTGGGTCACTTTCCTAAGAGTTTTCATACTTGCATGACACAGTCTCCGGTGTCATAACTATGAATCATCAACAATAATTTTTAAGCAAAATGATGCAGCACATTCAATGTTATTTAAATCAAGCATGTACACGTTGTTGATCCTCTTTCTCTGCAAAATAGTGTTGTTACTTAAACTTACAATGCATGAATTTGCAAAGAATTGCACGATAAAGCCTTTGTCACAGAGTTGACTGATGTTGAGCAGGTTGTGCTTTAATCCATCTACAAGCAAAACATTTTCAATCATAAGATTCTTGGAATTACTAATTATACCTGAGTCTACCACCTTTATGGTGGTGTTGTCTCCAAGAGTAACATTGCCTCCAGTCCTGGACTCCATCTTAACAAATTGATTAGCATTACTAGTTTTATATCGAGAGCATCCGCTATCCAGGTATCACATACTCTCATGAGGCCTTTTGTGAGAGCTCACCTACAAAATTATCAAATGTCAGATATAGGAACCCAAACAGGTTTGGGTCCCTTCTTATGAAAAATAGGATGCAATACATGTGTGGTACGCTGTAAATCATACACCTTTGATCTCCACACCCAATGTGTACTATGGTAAACAGTGCAGGTGTGTGAGATGTGTCATATCATGCCACATAAAAAACATCTAACACCTGGAAAAGGATTCCTTAAATTGCTTGAGTTATAATGCCTCTTCCTAGGTTTTGGCTTTTGATCAAGTGTTGGTGTCATCTTAGTTTTTCTTAAATGTATCCAATTCATTTTGAATCCTCAAGTTAGTACATTTTAAGGCATCATTATCAGTCCTAAAATTTTTCTCCATCTCTTTAGAATTCTTAAAATCAGATTCCAGTGAGATGTGTGTGACTTTTAGTGACTCATGCTCTCCAATTAATTCATAATGCTTTTTGTTTAACTCATCAAATTCATCAAATAGAGTCATGTGATTTGAATCAATCATAGAATGATCTTTGAGAATAACTTCATGCTCTTTTTGTAAATTCAAAAATTCCAATTTCAAGGTAGCATGTGTTTTCTTAAGTTTCCTATATGATGCATGAATTTTTTCAGAAACTTTAAGAAGTTGATCGTAGGAAAGTTCACATACCTCTTTTTGATCAAGATTATCATTTTCCATTAAGCACAAGTTTGTTGTCTCATCTTCTGGTTCCGTCTCCGATGAATCTGATGCAGAATCCGCCCAAAATGCCTTTTGGAGTATCTTTTTGTCTTTTCTAGACTTGGATTTCTCCTCACTCTTTTCCTTGCTTGTGTGCATCTTAAGTGTAGGGCAATCTGCTTTCATGTGTCTTGGCTTCCTGCATTCATAACAAATCACATCAGACGATCCTTTAGGAATATTTATTATCCTTACATTTTCTCCAACTTTGATGATGCTTATGCTTCTTCCTTAGAAAGCTTTTGAATTGCCTTGTGATTAAGGCAAAGTCATCACTTTTAGACCCGGAAGAGTCAGAGTCCGATTTGTGCACCTTCAGTGCCACTATTTTTTCCTTCTTTTTCTCACCTGCATCAAGATTTCTTTGATTCACCCCTTGTTCGTAAGCAATGAGTGAGCCAAGTAAGTTATCAATCGAATAAGTATTTAAATCATTAGATTCAGTGATTGTAGTGATTTTAGCATCAAAAGAGGAAGGTAAGCATCTTAAGATTTTATTCACTTTTTCATAGTTTAAAAGTTCTCTTCCTAAGGCATGCAAAGAAGTTACAATTTGAGTAAACCGTGTATACATATCAGAAATTGATTCAGAATGTTTCATACGAAAAAGTTCGTAGTCATGCAAGAAAATATTCAAACGAGATTATTTTACTTCATTGGTTCCTTCATAAGTAATGCACAACCTATCCCAATTCTCTTTTCCAGTAGAGCAAGTATAAACACGCATGTAATCCTCGAACTTTAAAGCACAAAAAAAAAAAAAACAGTTCAAACACTTTGCATTCAATTGAGCTAAATCTCTTTCATCGGTAGTCCATTCAGTAAAAGTAACTTTAGTTTTAATTCCATTAATTTCACGAGAAGGTGGAGAATATCATTCTTCAATAAGCATCCACATGCGATAGTCAGTTGATTACAAAACGTAGACATGCGAGTTTTCCAAAAATCAAAAGAAAGGTTGTCAAATAAGGGAGGTCGTGTAATAGAATATCCTTCAGTTGTATTATGTTTCCCAAAGCTAGCCATGGATCAAAATTCAAAAAGTTTTCAAACTCAGTTTTATGAACTCCGCTCTGATACCACTTGAAAGTTCGTTAGGGATGTTAGGCCCTATGAACTAGTCCCGAGGCTAACCAAGAGGTGGGGGTGAATTGGTATTTTTAAAAATTCTTTAAAACCAAGAACAAATATCACAAACCAAAATCACCACGAAAAAATAAGTGCGGAAAATTAAAGTGTGGAAGCAGTAAAAAGAACACAAGGGTTTATAGTGGTTCAGTCAACTTGACCTACGTCCACTCCCCGGAGGCGCCCTCCGAGTATTGCACTACCAACGTGACTCTTCTTTAGCCCCCATAGCCAAGAGGAGAAGCCCTTACAAAACACATCCTTTTTGCCACACCCGACAAGACAGAGAACCCAACTCCTTTTGCTTCCTCCTGAAGCAGGCAGAGAACCTCAATCGATTGCTGAAGCTTACCTCTCCCAACCCTTCCAAGGACAAGAGACTCTAGGAAAGAAGAAGTGGAACAATGCTAGGAGCAACCCTTGTGAACTCCCTCACAAGCTCCCCTCACAAGATCCTCTCTCACTCCCTCTCTCTTTCTCCTTTAGGTTTTCTTAGGTCAAGACAACAGCCAAAGATCCCTTAAAAAATGTTGAACAAGAGCTCTTAAATAGAAGAGCTTTAAAGGAGCTCAATAATTGCAAGTTGCCGACTTTATCGTCGAGGACGATAATAATATCGTCCTGTACGATTAGTTCAAAATACAGACGATCGGCCAGAACATCGCCTTGAAGATGATCTGGATGATTGAAAATTGGCTTGATCGTCAGGCCGATCTTACGATCATCCCGGATGATTAGTTCAAATCAGAGGAAAATCGTTCAGAGCATCGCCCTGAATTTGAGCTTGCCGATAGTTATCGTCCAGGAGTAACTAAGGATTTTTTAATAAATCGTCTGGGCCGATCCTGCGATTGTCCAGGACGATATGATCGTAACAATCATCCTTAATTACTTCCTTGATTCCTGGATCAATTTAGGCATAATTATATAATATCGTCCATGCCGATATCACGATCGTCCTGGCCGATTGCCAAAAATACAGAATACCTAAATTGATCATGGCGACTATTTCTTTCTATTTTGAGCATATCGTCTTGTTCGATAAATGTATCGTCTAGAATGATCAGTTAATTACGGCTGCCTTAACTAAGAAATCCTGATTAGAACTTCTGTTTTGAACTCGATCGTCCAAGCCGATATAAATATCGTTCGAGATGATGTAAGTAAAAACCCAAATTCTAAATCTCACAAGTGTGTGTGTAGGGTTACTTAACATCATTCACTTCAAACATTTACAATTGACTCAAGAAAAAAAAAATTACAGACTGACTCAACCCTAATCTACCCAATCTTGAGCTAATTTTGATTTTCGTACTGATTCCGATTTCCATTCGATCTTTGAGTCCTGAAAAGTCAGCAGAGAAAAGACAGTCGTATTGTTTTCTATCATCAAAACCATAATTCATGAAACCAAATTTGCAACACATCTTGTAGCAAATTTAAATTAATACCTCTATAAAGAATAAGAATTTGCTAACATATAATTTTTTTATAGATTTTTTATGTCCTCCAAGGGGTTACCGAGGCTGAAATTGATTTAGTTAACATCAATAAATATCTATCACACAGCTCTCCATCCCATCATGAAATACCACATGTCAAACTCCCCACTAATCTCCTAAGCATACACAACCTCCTCAAAAGGACCCCCACCAATCTGCCCATCATTCCCTACCTTAGAAATATCCCCATCAATCTCCTAAGCAACCACACTTTATTTTTTCTGCTGAAACACTAGATTTTCTCCATGAAAAAAGTCAACTCATACCAAGAAACATGCACAAAATTATTTCATGAATTTGAAGGTAGGCTGAGCAGAAAGTTAGAACAACTTGCTAAAAGAGTAGAAGTTATTGATATCAAGCTCAATAATTACACTACTCATAGCAAATTATTTCCTGAAAAATGATCTGTTAGCTACTCCTCATCTTCCAATAAGAAACAGAAACATTCCAATTCCCCAAAGAAATTAGATATACGTGATAAGATCCATGACAAAAAAAAAAAAAAAAGAATTACAAACCCCTTTATTAAATATACTCAAATTAAGCATCGATTACACATAAAGTACGCATATGTTACACATTCAATTTTTTAATTTGAAATGGGATCTTCTTCCTGATTATATTGGAAAATTTACTATTTCAAGATCATTTGTACTATATATTGATGAAGAGTAAATTTTTTAGGAATTATTTTTTGTTTAAACAATAATTTCTTAGCGTAATAGAAGATGTTCTTTAGTTGAATGATCCTTTTATGCTTCAGAATTATTTTGAGAAGATGTTACGCTTCAAAATTATTTTGAGCATATCCTTTCATTAGTTGGCCATAATATATATCTTTTTGAGCTCTTGCTGGCCATCGCAGTAGTGGGTACTTCTCAGGGATGTTCATAATATCGATCTGCCTGAAAACTCTCATGCAATGAGAACAAATTAAACCCATCATTTTGAACTCCCTGCAGGTGCATTGAATGCTTCAATCTTGTGCATCAAAATCAACAACCCAAGGATTAGAATGATCCTTTTTCTCTACACAACAGACAAAAAACTTTGAAGAATCACATGACACAAACTCTATGCTCATTTCACACACACCCTGTAAATATTCTTCTTAAAAAAATGAATATAGTTTCCTTGAATAAAGTTGAGTGGCTTATTTTAATATTGGACAGCTTTTTACTACAGGTTCTATTTCAGACTGGCTGTATTTGTAATACTCATCTTGTTCATTCTGATGTCAATTCCTCAACACCTTCTCTAAGCCCAGAAAATAATCAGTTATAGAACTTGTGGGCTTAGAAATTCCATGAAAAACATTATTAGTAGACTCAATACATTGTGTGGATAAAATTCCCATGTTAAAATAATCCTTATTGAATGTAGTAGACCATTTATTCCTAATCTTATAAAGATCCTCCAACCACCCATGATTGTGGAGGTTCCCTTCTATAATCATTTGAGACCATGTTTTCTCAAACTCTTCCTTAGAGTCACATTTGCTGAAACACTTATGGAAGAGGGCTATGACTTTGTTGTTGATATTAAAGAATGACACTTTTGATGGTGCTTTTTTATGGATATGTCATTGGCATAATCTATGGCGAGCGTGATGTAATACAACTTCTAAGACCCTTGCAATTGCTTGGTCTTGATCCTTAAAAATTGTTTTGGGATGTTTATCACCCATTATGCGTATAAAAGTTGTAAATAACCACATAAATGATTCAATCATCTCTTCTAACAAGAAGGCCACCCCAAGCAAAATATTTTGCCAATGATTATTGACCCTAACAAATGGTGTGCATACCAAATTATACTTAAGTCTATAACTAGTTTCAAAAATTACCACATCACCAAAGCAGTCATAATCTATCTGAGCAATATCATCAACCCAAAAAAATTAATAATCTATCAAATTCATCAATTTAAACATTCCAAGCGAGCATATTGTCATCAACTTAATGATCTTTAAATAACTTAATCAAATAATTAGTATCCCAAAATTCAATATTTGCTCTTTTCTCTTTTTGAATAAAGTTGTACACATCCCTCTTAGATAATCTGAGATTCTGGACACCTCCAACTTCATCAACAAGGTATGTATATGCATTAATAGTTCTTATCCTGGCTTCTGTCATTAATTTAAGAGCTGAAGCTTTAACATATCATACATTCCTACATTATCTAAGAAGATGCTAGTCTTGTGGACTTGACAAATCATGATTGTGGTTTTCAAATTTCTTCACCTTCCAATATCCAGCTTTATCCACAGTAAACCTAATAGTTGATGAACAACCTGTTCAGTTGTCTGATCTTTGATATTTCAATTGGAAATTAAGAGCATGCATCTTCTTGAAACCAACTTTGGAACAAACAAAGTACTTGGATTTATTTTTTTTAGAATTTGGCCAATAACTATGATGATCCTTACGAACACTGAAACCAATATTATAGGCATGATTACAGTAAGCCTTGTATGCATCTTTCTCATTCTCATAAACATCTTGATAAATAATAAGTAAATTAGTAAAAATAAATAAATAAATAAGCACAACAAACGCAGCAGATACACACAGAATAAGCACAACATATGCAATATATACGCACAAAATACGCAGAATATACATAGTATATATGTATAGAATACGCACAACATATGCAGAATATACACACAGATTACACACAAAAAATGCATAAAATATGCGGTACATAAACACATTCCATTTTTTCACCACTTTTTATTGCATTTCAATAATAAAGTCCTCTAGGCACAAAGAACTCAGTAATTTTATATGCAAAACATGTTGTAGTGGACAAATATGCTTGCTTTAAAGAAAACTTAGAGGATTTTGAACTTTAACGATAAGTTGAAGCCTACATTTTCTAAATTTATCTTTTCCTCTGGCTGCACTTCTTCTTTTAACTATTCTGCTTCTTCGACGTCTTCACGCTTGAGAATATCGTATGGTCGTAAAAAGAAATGTCCTCCTCTAGATAAATCTTCATTTTCATCGACATTTTTTTTTTGTTCTTTCTTATTTCCTGAGCTTGCTCGAAAATTTTTGGTAAATCTTATATATTGAGGAGCTTCACGACTGAAATCTCAAAAAAAAGTGGCAACCCTAATTTGAAATGTTCAGATTTTAAATGAAGATGTTCGGGATTTACGTGTTGAAGCCACGTTAGAATTCCACTAAGAAAATCACGCCATCGTTTTCCACATAGACAAACCATATGTAATAATATTATTGGCGTCCGAATGCATTTCCATTTCCGGAATGCGCACCTAATAATTGCTCGCATTTAAGGCCAAAAATTGACTCAAGATAGAGAGCAGGCTCCATAGTGTGCAACTTAACATCATCGTAGTGTCATCCAGGTGCCGCAGATCCAGATCACCCACAACGCCATAGTGTTGATATGGCTACTACAACGCCAAATCGTCTCAGCACTACAACATATAAGTAAATTCAATTATTCTTAGGAAATAACATGTAAATTCAATCAGAGAGACACATCACTATAGCTTTAGTTCAAAATGTGACCATCATAGTGCTGTTGCTAGCAGCACCATGATGCCATTATCAATTATGAAATTTTAATATAAATAGCATGGCCAAAATTATTGTAGGGGTGTCCATTTTTACACTTTTTTTAAGAAAAAAAAGATTTCCATTAAAAAAATGTTCAAAAGGATATAAAGGGTACTAACAAGGAAAAGGTATCACAAAGAAACCTTCCTCAACAAAACACAAAAAAGAAGAGTGGAACAAATTAAGCTAAAATAACCCATACATGCAAAGAACACCTTAATGGGGATCATCCCCACCAACATCCATTTTCTGCTTCCTAAGAAGATAAAAAATTTGCTCCAAGCGTTGAAGATCTGTAGGAGCCCAAGGCAAATAGGCTCTATCATTCCTTGGGCCAGAGCAGCTTGGATGCACGAGGAAAGCCTCAGTGGAGAATTTGAATGGAATGTCGGAGATATCACCATCCATAGATGAAGCACCTTGCTTGGTTGGTTCAATAACTTTCCCATGAGATACAGGGGTAGTAGTCTTCTTTCTACCAATACTAATATTGAAATTCTTCTTCTTTAGTCTCCTAGATTTCTAGATGAAACGAGACTCCAAGGTCCATAACTTTCAGGATTTAGCCCTTCATTTGCACTTTGCAAGTTTGTAGTTTCCAACTGAGGTGGATGGAGAGTTGACTGGATCGAGGAAGAAGAATTAAGACCAATTAAAAGGTCACAACAGGGGTTGCTTCCTTGCTCAAAAAAGAATTTTCATACAACTCAGCAGAAGTGCTTAGTGGTTGTTGCGAGGGTTGCTTGGAAGCTTGAGGAACATTGGGACAATGACTTACGTTGTGCCCAACAAAGCCACAATGGAAGCGAAGGTTAGATATCCCCTCATATTCAGCTCTTTGGAAGAACTTGCCATGAAGCCCAGAGATCCAAACTCCAAGAGGGAACTTGGCACCAAGATCCATCCTCACACAAACTCAAGCAAAAGCATTTCTACCCCAAGAGTTAGTTTGAGCATCACCCATGAAGGTTGTCCAAAGAAAGACACAATCCAAGCAAGATTGATGTTATCTGAATACAACACCGGTAACGAAGGCAAGCAAATCAAAACTAGGGAAAATAGACCCACCAGAGATTGGGTAGAGAAGGAAGATGACCAGCGATCCATATCCATAATAAACCCACCAACAACCCACAGACCACCCAAAAGAGCAGCATCGCAAGCCTCGGTAGATAATAAAAGCATTCGAATATACATAGAGGAGCTGAAATTCTCCAAAAATAGACCATTTACGCTTCAATTCATTGTTTAGCACAAAGAAAGGAAATCTAAATCCAAAGAGCTTACCCACTAACCCTCTTTGTCTAGCCAAGTTAGCATGAACATACTCCATGTTCAAAGTCACAGAACAACCGTCCTCCATCATAACTGCTATTTTACAGACATCATATATTTTGTAGACTTCCAACCTATTACACGCATTGGGAGGTTCTTGGCCAGGATGAGAACTAAAATGAAGCTTGGAGGGCTGTTGGGGAGATGCGGTTGGTTATCCATACAAGCAAAAATTGTTGAGACATTTACACAAACACTAGATATGCAGTTTACAAATTGTTGAGGCAGGTGTGTAAAGCCATTTGATGCTGCCAATTCATATAATCAATAGCAAAAATCAAAGTGGCATTGAAGTTCCTACATTCCATAGAAAATACATCTCCAGAATTATCCAACTCGTAGGAATAAACCTCACTGAACCAGAAACCAAATCATCCTTGGATGCAGTAATCACATTGGAGCTTCACCGGCCCATCTCCATTTTCCTAGGAACTATCTCCCTAGCCTGCTTGAACTCGCAAAGGGAAAGGTAGAGGAAATGTCGAGTAGGCGATGAGTCCAATTGCGAACCAAAACCAGACGAGAAGGGTTTGCACGACACCAGATTAGATGCGAAAAAAAGTTATAACCCAAAGGAAGAATCGAAAACACCATCGAGATTTTGCTCAGGTTCCTCATAGGAGACCTCGACAGCCATCAACGCATGCTCACAAGCTTCACAATCTATACCTTCTAAAACCGACCAGAACTTACCATTCCAACCAAGTTTCCTACAACCAGTCCCCTCGCCAGAGCGAGGGGTGGAATTTTGGGCACTCCTCCTTAACATCCTTTAGTGAACAGATTTTATAGCTCATTGAGTTGATTAACGCATAACATTCGTCTCCTTGGAGTGAAAATCAATATCATACTTGAAAATGTGGCAATGTGGTGCTGAGCTCTGTTTTTTCAACCCAAATTTTTTGGCCATTTGTACACTTAAACTCAATCTTAGGAAAATTCTTGTGGAAGGGAAAGAGTGCCTGTAAGAAAAAGGGAAGAGGAACAAGTGGTTAGGAGAGTCTATACTTTTGATTACAAGATGACCTTGTTCTATCTATGCTTTTCTATTCTCTTGTATTTATATTTATTTAGACTGACGTTTGTTTTCTTTATCTTAATTGTAATGTCAATCTATATTTTATTATGGACTTATGATATGTTGAGAATATCTTATGAATAGATTAGATCTCATTCTTGTGAATTCTATAATGTTGTTTCTAGTTCCTTCGTGCTTAGTTTAAATTGTGAATAATCTGGTATAATAGTAAAACCTAGTGTAATGTATATCTTCGTTGAAGGAGACGTGGAAAAATTAGGGGAATAATGATAAAGTCTGACCATGCATAGATAAATGGTGGATATAACACGAGGATCATTAAGGAGATAGAACATGCGTAATGAAGTGTATCTTTGCTAAAAATTACAACTAGCTTGCTAAAGATGAGGAGTTACATATGCTCTGATCTATAATAAGAAAACATGAGATCAATTTTTGTATGCATGAATTATTAACTATCATAAGTTAGGAATAGAATTTCATTCTAATAATCTTAGTTGTTCACTTACATTAACACAACCTTATAATTTTTTTTTTGCAACAATATAAAATTAAGCAGTTCTTTGTAGTAGAAATAAAGGAATATTGAGATCATACTTATCCTTTGGGAACTGATACTCAACTTAAATTTATATTACTTGATACAACATGTGCACTTGCATAGTTTAATTGATATAGAGTGTTATGGTTGGAATACGCTCAGGTTCAAGAGAGGGTATTAAGCCTAGTTGAACTGTCCAAGACACATCAAGAGAGGGGTAAATTAGTATTTTTAATTCTTTTTCAAAAAATATTTTTTTAAACTTGATTACCAAATTTAAAACTCCCAATTTAAATAAAAATCTAACAATGTCGAAAATAGTTAATGTAATAATTTTTTTTATTTAGTAAAGAATTCAAGATATGAACTTGAAAAGAATTTTTTTATATACCAAATTGATCCAAACAATCGCAAAGTTCATGCATGGATTTACAAGAAAATAAATTGCAGAAAATTAAAGTGTGAAAATTAAATGCGTAAGTAAAAACAACAAGAAATAAGCACCCTAGAACCTTAGTGCTTCGATGAATCTTGACCTATGTCCACTCCCCGGAGTCCTCCTTTATGGGTATTATACTAAACTCTTAATAACTCCCCTTTAGTCCCATAGCTAGGTGGAAAAGCCTTTAGAAGAATCACTTCCACCAACCCGATGCAGTGTAGTACCGGAATCCTTTTCACCCTCCTGGTGAGGAAGAGAATATTGGATACTTTTTCACCCTCCTGGTGAAGGCAGAGCACCTTGCAATCCCTTTTACCCTTTTGGTGAAGGCATAAAACCCAATGATTTTTAGCCTAGAAGTTTTTCTCCCAAAAGCAACCACAAGAAATCAACAAAGCCACTAGAGCAATCAAGGTGCAAGCCTAGTTGGAGCAACCATGTGGAATCCCGTCACACTCCTCCTGCTCACACAACCTTACCTTCTCCTTCTCCAATACACTAAACCCTCTCACAAATCTCTCTTAGAATCTCTTAAAAAGCCAAAGATTTCTTACTAAAGTCTTAAAGGGGTTTTTATATTAGACTAAAAAAACCCTAAAAATTCAATTCTATCGCTTTTGATCGTATATTACAATATAAGATCGTACACTACGATTAGTTTATTTAAACATGTTAATATTGTATGATGAACAATGATTTGTATGATTATTTTAGCTAGTTTGAACTTAGCATCCATTAAGAAATCAAAAGTTGTACAATAAGATTAGTTAAATTGAAAAGGATTTTCATCCAAAATAATCACTAGTAGTTAATTATCATCTTGGGATTAAATCGGGTTGTACAGTACAATGGGGGCCATCGTATAGTACAATATGATGAATCAATTAAATTTGATATGATTGCTTAATCACATGATTAAATTAGGCAAGATTTGTTAATATCATCAAGTATGATTTTTATTGCACTGTACGACTAGTTTATATTTTGAATTTCAAATTATTGCCTAATTTATGAATGGTAGCATAAAGCTCAATTTCTATTGATCGTCCAGTACAATGTTGATCATATAATACAAATTGTTCAAATTCAAATTTCTTAATTAAGTTTTAATTAATCATAATTTTGTGCATATAATAAAATTCAATACAAATTGTATAGTATGATATTAAATTTTTTTTACAATACTCAATTTTCCTCCCTAGTGTGTGTGTGCACGGTTGTCAAATTAGCATACACCATTACATGTCATAAATTCAAGAAATAAAAAATTAAAGAAATCAAAAGTATAGACTCTTTCAACACATCTTATTCTACCCAATCTTGAGCCCTGAATAATCTTGAATAGTATATGGTGTACATGAAATACTAGTACATGCATAAATGAATACACAATACAAATCCTAGGATAAAAGAAAATTTAATCAATAATATTTTTTATCATCAAAATCACATGCTCGAAATCCCATATTACAATAATCACTCTTTTTGTATGGAAAATATTTTTGGTTGAAATTGCAAATTAATTATATTTCCTCCTAAGCTCTCCTCACATAGTGAAGCATTTAAAAAATAGGGGAGAAAAACCGTTTTAGTTCTTTTTTTAATTCATTATTTTTTTATTAGCAATGACAAAAATAAAAGCAAAGGAAGAAAACAATGCAACAGATAAAACAAGAACAAACTATAACTAAAGATTACTCCCCCTTTTGACATCAGAAAAAGGAGGAACAATAAAAAATGACAACAACACAAATAGAAAAGAAAATAGAAGACACAAACACAAACTATAACAAAATGAAATACTAGAAGTATGATAGTCCCTGACCAGATGGTGGTGGTGGTGGTGGCTATAAAAAATAGTAAAGTGTGGAAAATTGGTCACTAAACCAGGCTTGATCATCCTCTCACTATTGCTGGAGTTATTGTTCAAGTAGATCATGCTGATGGTGAAGTTACTCCCATTATTGATTAGTCTCTTGATAAAGGGTGACAGTCTTCATCTTTAGTCAGTTTAGTCGCTCAATGATAGAGTCATAGCCATGTATACGAGTTGATGCTGGAGCTAGTGCTAGAGCTGGAGCTCCTCCTATCTCCTATGACTCGAGATCCACCACGTAACGTCTGTGATGGCATCCATCACTATAGATGATGTAAAAGGAGATATTGGAGTAAATGAATGGAAGGTGATCAAGTGGTCTAGGGTATTGTAGATTGTATTTGAATTCCATAGCATAAGATATCTAGTGACCTAGCACTAGATTTTGCTTACACTTATTTATGGGATTGCGAATGCTTGTCAAATTTTAAATATGTAGGATAATCACGTACACTACATTGAAATCAGTTTCAGAAATAATAAAGTATATAACTAGGGATAGAAGGGTGTGATATTTACTATATCACCTACTTTTAGAATGATTATGTTGCGAAGGAAATGCTGGATTATGCATGCATTTTAGACTAGGGCGCAAACTAAGGTAGCTTGATATTTAGATGAGTGTCTCTCATTGTGAGATTTTCATGGGTCTAATCATAGTCATGAAGAAAAGCTATGGAGTGTGCTTTAAGACCAATAGTGGAGAGATGTAAGATTTGGTCAAAATCTTCTTAAGTGATTTCTATAGATCTCCTACAAAATAAGATTGAAGGGCGGCCCCTTCACTATTGACTCCTAGACTGGTGAAGGTTTCAAAAAGTAGTTCAGAGTTAAAGGGAAATGCTAAGGTTAAAAGGAAGTGGAATGTAGTGCCACCAAAGGGAATAAGAACCTAAAAATTAAGGACATCCTAATTGATGACTTTGGATGGTGTAATCCAAACATCATTATATCAGTGGTAGGCATCTTCTTATGTGGCTTCGAGAAACTAAGGGTCTACTTGATGTCTAGAAGAATTGCCTACTATAGCCTTAGAGAGCGATCCTTCAACTATTTAATAATGAAGAATAAGTCCAAATTAAAGAAGGAATAGAAGGATTGTGTGAGTCACATTACAGGAAAACTCGGTATTACTGGCGGACAATATCCACTGATAATACGCAAAATACGACGGAAATCCTTGGTTTTCGGTGGGTTTTCGTCGGAATTTTGTACGCCGGTTTGGTGCACGTTGAGAAATGTCTTCCGACATTTATAAGAGGCCGAAAACCTTTCCGGCGCACTCTATGACACATTACTGGCGAAAAATGTGTTAGCCAAAACGTCATTTCTTAACAGATTATTCTGACGTTATATACGCCAGAACTTACGACGTACATATCCGACGAAAATACCAGCAGAGAAAATGTCGTAAGATTCGCCGTAACTAAAACTACGACTTATTTCCTGCGCACTTAAGCCACCGAAAACTTCGGCGGATAGGACGTCGTAAGGTGCATTGTAACTAAAGCTACGACTTTTTTCCTGCGCAGTTTCCCCGGTATTTCCGGCTGAAGAAAACGCCGGCATCATTGCACCGATTCATTGTATCATTGTTCCAACGTTTTTTCGATGCTGAATCCGCCGGAAATGACTATCTAGGGTGGGCAACGCTGGGGATACGAGAGAGAGACCGGAGATGCGAGAGAAAGACCGGAATGAAATGAGCAGCCAGACGGGTCGTGTTCGGAAATAGGGCTTTCACCGGCGGACTTTCCAGTGTCGCGGACGCCGGAAATTTTTCCGGCGCACGTTTTGTCGGTTCCAAGTCGTTGAGTTTAAAATAGCCGACGTATTATCTGCCGGTAAATGCATCAGACATATTCCACCGTAAACTCCACCGGTAATAATGAAAAGCTCCTAATTTCTAACATTATGTCCGGCACAATGGACATCAGCAAGTTTCTGGAGCAGGATACGCCGGAATAAATGCCGTTAATATGCCATCGCATTATGCGTCGGTACAAATGTCGTATTTACCGACGCAAAAAATTCTGTTGGAACGTCCGACGATATTCGCGTGTTTTCCTGTAGTGTGAAACCTTGGAATCCCATTCAATTTATGGAGTTTTCAGTATATTGTACTATACGATGAAGATCATATAGTACGATCATGTGAATTTAACTCATTTGGATGATTGTAAATAAAAGATGCTCGAATTGTACTATATGTTCAAGATCATACTAGATGATCCTAAAAAAAGCTGTCATCCTGAGGAGTCATTTAGATGACTTTTTTACTAACATATCATCTTATACAAATAGGTATTCGTATATTATATAATGAAATTATTTTCATACCGGTCAATTTGAATTCATCCAATGGCTATCGATAGGTAGAACATATATTATGAAGAGGTGATTGTACAGTATGATCATGAATTACTATGTAAATTAGAACTGTTAAAATCACATATGGAAAGGATGTGCTGAGTTGTGTTGATCGTACAATATGAATGAGGTTTATATAGTACAATCTTAACAAATTTTGTAATTTTCCATTTTTTTTAATTTTAAATGTAGGGGAATGAGCAAAAATTAAGAAATAACAAAAAACTAAAAACAAATAAAAATGAACCAAGCAAAAACAAATAGTGCATGAGCATAAATCACAAAATATAACATATATTTGAGTACATGCAAAAAAACAAATGATTAATGATTTCACTTTCTCCCTAGATTAAGCATGAATAACAATAAACCTAGTTTAGTCTTGAAGGTGCTAAAGGTGTAGTAGTTTAAGGGCTTAAAGAAAGTGTATGTCAATTGATCCTTGGTAGTTATATGATGTAGTTAAATATCTCCCTTGGCTGCATAATCTCTAATGAAATGGTGTATAATGTCTATATGTTTAGTTTGGAGTGTTGAATTAGGTTTTTAAAGGTGTAGATGCCATTAGTTTTGTCACATATGATAGGAATTGTGCCTATATATAATCTAAGATCTAGGATATGTTGCTTCGTCTATAAGACTTAAGCAACACAACTTCCTACGGCTATATATTCTACCTCAGCAGTGGACGGGGCTACTAAATTTTACTTCATATTGGATCAAGAGAATAATGATTAACCTATGAATTGAAAAGTTCATGAGATATTTTTTTTATCTACCATACATCCCCCAAAGTCAAAGTTTGAATATCCTATGATTTCATTGGAAGAGTTATGTCTAGGATACAAGATACCTAAGTCTTGGGTGCATGAAGAGAATATAAGAATTCTTTTAAGTGTAGTAATATGGGATTCCTTGGGATCTACTTAAAATCTAATATAGAGATATATACTAAATATTATATCAGGTCTATTAGTAAAAAGAGATAGAAGTGATCATATTATATCTCTATACTTCTTCTGATCCACTAATTTTCCATTGAATCCATGTCTAATTGAAAGGTAGAGATCAATGGTGTATTTATTGCCTTTGCATTATCCATCTCATATTTCTTTAGAATATCCTTGATATATTTAAATTGATAAAGGAAAGTTCCATCATCTCTTTGTTTCACATTAGATCCAAGAAAATAAGTAAACTCTCCCATTATACACATCTCAAATTCCTCATTATTTATTTTTGAAAATTCAACAAAAAGTTTTTATTTATGTATCGAATATATCATTAACATAAATTTAAAAAATGAGCAAATTACCTCTTATTTTTTTAGAAACAGGGTGGTATCTACGCTACTTATAATAAAGAATCTATCTAGGAGAAATATGTTAAGCCTCTCATACCAAGTTCTAGGTGCTCGCTTCAGTCCATATAATACCTTTTTTAATTTATAAACATGATTAGGAAAAGTTACATTTTCAAATTCAGGGGGGTTATTCTACATAAACATATTCCTTAATAAGCCCATTAAGAAAGTCACTCTGAATATCCATATGATATAATTTGAATCCTTTAAAGCAAACAAAAGCTTATAAAACTCTAATGGCTACTAATTTATCTACCAGGGCAAATTTTTTTTCAAAATTAATACCTTTAATTTGATTAGACCTCTTAGCTACTAAAATGACCTTAATCCTAATCACTACTCCATAATCATTTATCTTATCCTTGAACACCCACTTGGTTCCTACAACACTGTAGCCATTTAGTCTACTAACAAATTCCTAAATATAATTCCTAATAAATTCATTGAATTCTTCTTGCATAACTATGATCTAGAATTCATCAGATAGGACTTGATCAATATTAGTGGGTTTTACCATGTAAATGAATGCAGAATAACTAATCTCCTTCCTAAGTCCATGACAAGTCCTAACTCCTATAAATGGATCTCCTAAGATGAGTTTCCTAGGATGATTAGAAGAATTTCTCCAATCTTTAGGCATTGAATCCTAAGGATCTACTCTATTTTCTAGGATAACAAATTCTATTTTATGGATGACCTCTATCTCTTCTTCTTCTTCTTATTCTTCTATCTTAGGCTCAACAGATATATTAACTTCATCAAATACTATATGGGTGGTCTCCATTACCATTAGGGTTCTCTTATTGAAAATTCTATAAGCTTTACCTACAAAAGAATTACCTAAGAAAACACCTTCATCAGATTTAGAGTCAAATATTCCAAGAGGAGATATTTCATTTATCATAATGAAACACTTAAATTTAAAGACATGAAAGTGAGAGAGATTATGTATCTTACCTTTGAGTAATTCATAGGGTACTTGTTTAGTTTGGATTAAACATTTATTGTATATAAAATATAACAAGCAGTGTTCACTGCTTCTACCATAAAATATCTAGGGAATACTTAGCTAGAATGACTCTAGCAGCTTCTACTAACACTACAGGAAAATAAATCATTTTCGGCGGTATTTTCTGGCGGTAAATGAGTTTTTTCCGACGGTTTTATAAATTTCTGGCGGCTTTCTGACGGAAAATTTGCCGTCGGTAAAACATGCATCGAAAAAAAATTTTCGGTGGTATTTTCTGGCGGTATATATCTTCGGCGATTTTCCGACGGCCAAAAAGTTGTTGAAAAATATCTAAAAATTAATAAAAAAATTATTGCCCAAGAACCCCCGCCCTGCCCGGTTGCCCGTTGCCTGGCCGTTCTCCCGCCCTGACCGCCCGAACTCCCGCCCTGCCCCCTGCCCGCCTGGTTCCTACCCGCGCTACCCGGCTGCACCCGCCTTGCCCGAGATTCGAACTGAGTCCCCTCAGTTTTGCTAAGTCCCAACCACTATGCTAACTTTGAAAATGTGTTAAACTATATATTATAATTTATTTAAACTATATCTTAGTAAAATTATGATTAAAAATTAATTAAAAATAAAATATTAATGTTAATAATTAATTAAATATGTTATTTTATTAATACTTAATTAAACTAAGTTATTAAATTAATTATTAATTAAAATAAATTAATAATTAATTAAATTATATTTAAAATTAATTAAAATAAACCAAAATTATTAAAAGCTGGAAAGCCGCTGAAAAATCGTTGGAAGAGCCACCGAAAAACCGCCGGAAAATTCTTTTGGGTGCATGAACTTTTACTTTTGAAAACTCATTTGAACTTTTAAAGCTTTGAATTTCACATTTAAATGTATGCTCACTAGAGACTAATTTATCTACAAGTGCTTCTAATTGCTTGGATGAATCCTTGAAATTAGTATGCATATATTTCAAGGATTCATGTGTCTTAATAAGTTCAACAAGCTTTTTATTCAATTCATTAAATTCATATAATACATATGCATGTACTTTATTTAATGACATATGTTCAATTCTAAGACTATCATGCTCTTTTTGTAAATAAAAAATTTTTAAATTCATACTAGCTTGACGTTTCTTTAATTTCCTATGTAATTCATGCATTTTTTTAGAAATAGAAAATAAATCATCATAGGTGAAATCACCTACCTCATCGTGATAAAAGTGATCAATATAGTCATTAGCCATTAGATACAAATTAGCTACATCCTCCATTACTTCTACCCAAAAAGCTTTTTATGTCCTATGCTTCCCCTTTTTGAAGATAAGCTTTTACTCACCCTTCTCCTTGGCAGAGAGAGTTTTCAGATTGGGGGCATATTGATCTCTAGTGCTCTGGTTTCTTGTATTCAAAGGAGATAACTTCAGATGATTTTATATTGGATTTAAAACATTTACCTTTGCTCCTTTCGAATTGACACTTCTATTTCCTCTTCAGAATGCTTTTGAACTTCCTTATAATTAGTGTCATATCATCATCTTTTTCAACTACAAAGTTATCACTTTTAGAGATATTAACTTTTAATTCTGCTACTCTATCCTTCTTCATGTCACCCATATCAAGCAATCTCTGACTCATACTTTGCTCATAAGCAATGAGTAAGCCTAATAGATTATCAATATAATATGTATTCAGATCTTTGGATTCATATATAATAGTAACCTTAACATCATAATTACTTGGTTGACAATATAGTATTTTATTGATCTTATCTGAGTTTGAAAGTTCTCTACCTAAAGCGTATAGCGATGTCACTATCTAGGTAAACCTAGTGTACATATATGAGATAGTCCCATTATGTCTCATGCAAAAGAGTTCATAACCATGCAGTAAAATATTCAACTAGATGGTTTCACCTCATTAGTACCCTCATACATGATGCTTAAACTATTCTAAATTTCTTTGTAGAAATACGTGTAGAGATTTTTATATAGTCTTCAAATTTCAGTGCATAGGAAAAGCAGTTTAAATATCTAGCATTCAATTGTGCAAGATCTCTATCCACAACACTCCATTCAATAAAATGAACATTAATTTTTTACTTTATTATCTATACATGACAGTACAGAATAACCAGTTTGTGTTAAATATCACATGTGAAAATCAATTAATTATAAAAAAGTGGTCATGTAAATATATTTTCCAAAAATCAAAAGGTATATTATTTAACGATGATTACCGGGATATAGAATAACCCTCCATAATTATCCTATTTCCAAGATGTGACATTAAATTTTTTCTCAATGATTTTAAAATCACTAATTTAAAGACCCACTCTAATACCAATTGAAAGTTCAAGGGATTGTGTTAAGCCTTGTTCAACTACTCAAGGCACACAAACAGTGGGTGAATTAGTATTTATTTATTATTTTTTAAAAAATACTTTTTTAGAACATGATTACCAAATTTAAAACTTCAAATTCGAATATAAAACTAATAATGCATAAAATAGTCAATGTACTAATTTTTTATTTAGTAGAGAGCTCAAGAGACGAAAAATATAATTTTTCTTTGTGTACTGAATTAATCCAAGAGATCACTACATTCATAGCATAGATTTGTAAGAAAATAAATTGAAGAAAAGTAAAGTGCAAAAATTAAATGCATAAGAAAAAATAACAACAAATGAGCACACCATAATGTTTTGGTGGTTCGAAAAATCGTGACCTAAATATAATCCATATAGTCCTCCTCTCCAAGTATTGTACTAAACTCTTAGTAACTCTCCTTTAGCCCCCATAGCTAAGCGGACAAGTTCTTACAATAATCAATTCCACCAACGCAATGCAACGGAGTACCAAAACATTTTCACCCTCTTGGTGAGGCAGAGAACCTTGGATGCTTTTTCACCATCCTGGAGAATACAGAGTACCTATAATCCTTTAACGCCCTCTTAGTGAAGGCAGAGAGCCCAATGATCTTCATCCTCTATGTCTTTCTCCCAGAGCAACCCCAATAAAATCAACAGTGCCACTAGTGGAATCAAAGTGCCAGCCTAGTTAGAGCAACTATATGAAATTTTGTCAAACTGCACTCTCTCAAAAACATCAAAAATCCCCTTCTCCAATGTTCTAAGACCTCACATAAAGCTCTCTCTCTAAGAATCTCTTCAACAACCAAAGATTTCTTACTAAAGTCTTAAGAGAGTTTTTTTATTAGGCTTCAAAAAATCTTAAAATTTTAAAAAAGTCACTTTTGATCGTATAGTGAGATGTGGGATCGTACAATATTATTAGCTCATTTCATCATGTTGGCACTGTATGATGAATAAGGATCAATATGATTAGTTCAACTAGTTTGAATTGATCATTAAGTATGATATTAGAAGATGCACAGTATGATTAGTTCATTCAAATAAGATTTTTATCTAGTACTATCATTAGCTGATAATTATTATCCTAGGATCAAATCTGTTCATACCATATGATGGGGTATTTGTACATTACGATTTGATGAATTAATTAATTCTAATTTGAGTGCCTCCTCATAGGATTAAATTAGACAAGATTTGTTAATATCATCCAATATGATTATCTTCATTATGTATGATCAGTTCAATTTTTTAATTTCAAATTATTGCCTAATTTTATTTTGGCGGTAGGAAACGTGATTTCTATAGATCATCCGATGCGATGTTCACTATATAATATGAATTATTCAAATTCATATTTCCTTAATTATGTTTTTAATTAATCATTATTTAATGTATATCATACATTATGATACATATCAAACAGTACAATGTTCACAAAATTTACAACACTTAATTTTCCTCCCTAGTGTGTGTGTGCACGATCACCAAATTAGCATACACCCTAATATAACATAGTCTCAAGAAATAAAAAATTAAAAAAAACAAAAGTACAAACTCTTTCAACACATCCAATTCTACCCAATATTCAGTCATGAATGATCTTGAACTGTATATGATGTACTTAAAATATTCTTAAAAAGATATTTTATAGTGATGATACTAAAAAATGTACTTAAAATATTCATACACATAAAAAAATAAATATACAATGCAAATTCTATGAGAAATAAAATCCAATTAATAATATTTGTTATCATCAAATTCACAAGCTCATGATCCCGGATTGTAACATCAGTTGCTACTCTAAGACTCCACCTCAATCATATCCCTCTAATTAACACTAAAGCCCAACTAGAGCCAAATCTAGGAACTTAAAAGAGCCAATCAAGAACTGATTACATAATATAATCTTTTTGTGAAGATTAGAGGTCACCTACAAATACTTAGCCTTAATTTCTTACTCAGTTGGCAAACTATGGGCTCTCATATGGTGGGTACCTTCTTTCTAAACAATGTTATATATATATATATATATATATATATATATATATATATATATATATATATATATATATATATATATATATATATATATATATATATATATATATATATATATATATATATATATATATATATATATATATATATATATTCAATAGTGGATTCATCCTTCTCAATCAAGCTCACTCTAACTTGCTCTATCTCAAAATCACTACAATATAATATGGCCTTCCCAATGCATAAGTTGCCTATTTATAAAGCTATAGTAGATAGTGGCATCATATTGCCATCACGTCAATGCTATCGCGACGACACAATCTATGAGGCTATAATATAAACATGGTAGTAAATACCCATTTATTTAAATGATTAGTTGCATTTAATTTCATTCACTTATCGTTCTCATTATTCATTCAACAAAGGGTTAAGTGAATAGTGAAACTAAATGTATACATATAACAATCTGAATTTTTGAAATTAATTGAAAATGAAAAAATAAAATTAATTTATTATTTGAATTGCACTCCACTGAAGAGAAAGAGAGAAAGCCAATTTTTAGTAGTTGGAGAGCTTTGCTACTTTTTTTTAAAAAAATTACTGAGATTAGTAGGTGATTATAATCCTATCTCTATTTTAAATATTTGATTCTCCTCAAAACTGATTTTATTATATTTTCTAAGATTTATTAAACTTGCACCACACAATTTTTGTATTTTATTGTACTGAAGCCAAAATAAGTGATTCATTTTATCATCAATATTTTTACTATAACATTTACTGAATTTCATAGGGTAAAATAGAAGTTATTATATTTTTTTTATAATTTCTGCTAATTCAATAATTGATATTTTTAGTGTAAGCATATTATTAATATAAGTATTGAAAAAGAGTATAAGTATATGATTGAATAATAGCTGATCATTATTACTATTATTCTGTTGTGATAACAATGCTTGTGTGGAAAAAAAAGCAATTAAAGACTAGTTATTCATAGTATTTATAGGAGACTAATTGACATGTATAGAAAGATGGGTTGATGGTCTTTTGTTTAAATACTGTATTTTGATATTATTCTATACTAATTCATGAGATTCACTTATTGAGACTTATAAGGAGATAATTACTATGCCAATGGGAAAACTGTGACAAATTTATTTACTGAGCCAATGGCTTATTAATATTGATATGATACTAGAAAAATATCAATTAAGTCAGAACTTCTTACTTGTTTAGTGTGACAACTAAAATACATATTATTAATTCATTATTACTATTATTATATGATTTTATTATAATTATTAACTTATTTATTGTTATCGTATTGCTTTACTATTACTACCCCATATTTTATTCATAACACTATACTGATATTGCTATTGATATAAACATCGATATTGTTTGAGACCACTATTAATTCACTATATTGATTACTTATATTGCTTCACTATATTGATATTAAGCATGTGACATATTGAGTATGTAATATAATGATTTAATACTAATATAAAATATATGTATAGTATGTATGCACTCCTATATGATTTTATTACATTAAAATGATTTTAAAATATTTTACTTATGCTTTGGTTTATCGTTTTATATGATTTCACTTTTAATTGGTAATATTGATATGAGAATTGTCTTGGTGACTTGACAAACAAACTTGTTTTCCCACCATATTGCATTAATGACTTGTGTACTATATTATTTTACTAGCTATAGAATTTTTTGCTAATGCATATGTATTTTAATGTTTCTATATAAATTTATGATCATATTCGTACTATTGTAATGATTTGACTGAAAGTTTGTAAGGGTTGTGAAACTCTAAAGAACTAGTCCCCATAATAACCAAGAGGAGAGTGAATTGGATATTTTAAAAATGTCTTTAATAAATAAAAAGTTGAAACCTCCTTGATGCGAAAGTAGAACTAATTTTACAATAATAAAAATTAGATATTTCAATTACAGAATAAATTATAGAAAAGTGCAGAAATTAAATACAATAAAGTAACTAGAAAGAACACACCAAAATTTATAGTGGTTCAATCTACTTGACATACATCCACTCCTTGGAGACTCCCTCACTAAGTATTGCACTAGATAGAAGTGACTCTCCTTTTGCTCCCATAATAAGACAGATAAGCCCTTACGAAAATCTTTCCACCGACTCCAGCGTAAAGTGATGGTCTGGCAAAAATTCGGGCATCAAGTAGTGTTATGGTAGATCTCAGAGCACTAAGTGGTGATTCGATGAAACTCAAGGCATCAGGTGGTGGTCTAACAGAGCTCAAGGTGGTAGGTGGTGGTTCGGCGGAACTCTAGGCATAAAATGGTGGTCCAGTGGAACTCTATGAGTCAAGTGGTGGTCTAGCGGAACTCAGGGCATTAGGTGGTGGTCCGGTGGAACTCTAAGTATCAGGTGGTGGTCCAGCAAAGCTCAAGGTGTCATGTGGTGGTCCGACAGAACTTCAGGCATCACAAGGTGGTTCGGTGGAACTCAGGGCTTCTGGTGGTGGTCTGGCGGAACTCCAGGCGTCAGGTGGTGGTTCGGTGGAGCTTAAGGCATTAGGTGATGGTCCGGAGGAGCTCAGGATGTCAGGTGGTGGTCCGACGAAACTTTGTTAGTGGTCGAGGAGGCAAGGAGGCAAGAGCGATCTTCGATTTCTCTCTTTTCTCCTTAGGCTTAGGGGTCCCTTTCAAGAGGAAGGAGGGGTCTATTTATGAATTTTCTAGAGTGGCATGACCCATAAATAGGAGGATAATCAAGGGTAAATGAGGAGTGTTTTGGATGGATGTCCGATGATGAATCCCTTAAATGTGGGTCGTTTGCTATACGTTTGGATCTTAATGATGTCAAAATTCTGTGATATTAGGCTTGTTAGATTTGTCTCTTCGAGCTGCTCAATTCGACTATAGGCATGTAAGGTTTGGAAACCGTTTGGTAATCAAAATTGTGGTTTAAACCCTCTAATATTGTTTTGGGCCCTTGATTTGGACACATTTGGGTTCAAATTGAGTCGAATTTGGTGTCGTTGGGTTTGTATTTCCGAGATGTTCAGTTCAACTATAATTTTATTTTGCTAAAATTGGAGTTCGGATGGTCCCTATTTTAATTTCGGAAGTTTCCAACTTGATTTTTCCTCAAGATTCATGCCCGATCAAGATAATTTTTTGTTGATGCATCAATACTAATATAAAATACATGGATAATATGTGTACACGCCCATATGATTTTACTACTTTAGTTTGATTTTTTATAATTTTTATTGATGTCTTAGTTTTGCTTTTTTATTTGATTTCTCTACCAATTGATACTACTGATACGATGACTACCTTAGTGAGTTGACACCCATATCAATTTACTAATTTTCCCATCGTATTACTTTTTGCTTTCATTATATATTATTTTATTAGCTACAAACTTTATTACTATTGCATGTGCATTTTACTATTTCTGCACTGATTCATTATCATATTAATAATACTACTATGATTTGACTATTAATATACATGATACTATTTTACTATGGCTTGAGTTCAGTTACAGGATTTTATTACTTGCTGGGTTCTTGAGCTAATTATATGTGATTAAATGATTTCATGTCAGGGCAAAAGAACAGGAGGGTGAGATTGGCAGGGATCCTTCAGACTCATGTTCTTGTTATTTTAGTCATTATTTTATACACAGGACATAGTAGTTATGGTTGTATAGATACTGAGTAGTATATATGATTTTTTGGGAAATGAATACAGATATATATATATATATATATATATATATATATATATATATATATATATATATATATATATATATATATATATATATATATATATATATATATATATATATATTAATGTTTTAATCAATAATTTTATTTTCATTGGTATTTTTATTGATAAAAGATATTATGTTGCTCTAGTTGTTGTATATTAAAAGATAAAAATAATAATTCTTTCAAATTAGATTATGGGTATCACAATACACATAAATGCCTTCACATGCTTTTTAACAGGTAATAGTTGGATTATGACAAAGTTACTTGCCCATAAAAGGAGAACTCTTGGACACTTGCCTGAATCAACTAGAATGTTTGCCTTGAACTATGCACGTTAAGAATATCACATAAAGTGGATCACCTGCCATTAGTGATATCTCAGTTCTCAACATTTAGTATAGGATCAACATCCCTCAATTAAGCTCAGCTATAGCAAGACTCTCACCCAAGGGTATCACATGTACCACCTATGCTCATCACTACATTAGACCCAAGTTTCCTCAGTACAAACCTACTCATTCATTATGACAATCCTTTACTTAGAGCAAGATAATAAAATCCAAATGATTCACCATTATAAACATAGTCTAACTCAACACCAACCCACAACACACCATATCTCGCCTCTATGCCACTTGACATTACTACATTTGTCCAGAGACAAGTCTTCAATCCCAGCTCTCCCACCAGTCAGATGATGACATGTGCATATAATGTGATGTAATGTTGGATATACAATCCATGTAGCATTATATATATATATACATATATATATATGTTTTTTCATGTAACCATTTTTATCTCTAGACATTCTCTATTCTTCTTGTACTACACCCTCCATTCTTACTCACACTTCCATTACCCTCGAGATAAATCTGCTAGTAAGTTTAGGTATTTTTCATGAATAAATCATGATCCAACAAAGGTCATATTTCCTCTTAAGTAATATTTAAATTTCTATCCCATAATTTAATGAGGAAAAAAAGGAAGAAAAAAACAAGGACATACATAACACATAATCAATATGCACTAATATTTAATACTTAGATTTCATACTAATATGATAACCTAATATTTAAATGATATTGAAAGATATGTATAAAAAAATATATATTCGAATAAATTAATATTAGTAATATTTTTAATGTTATTGAAAATTAAAATATTATAGAAATAAAATTTTTGTCTTGAGATGTATAAATCTATAAAAATTTTATGATATTTATACAAAACTCTTTAAGAATAAATTAAACAACGAATTCGTACTAAATTAGGTTCAAATCAAATATTTAAAACTTAGGGTAAATTAGTATCAAATTTATTGGGTCCCATCAATTTCGCACCACACCCAAACTCGACCCGCCAAATCTTGCACCCCTATAAAATACTGCGGGTTCCTCACTGATTCGAGCACTCGTGCGGGAGAAATATAACATCTGCTGCTCGGCGGTTTCCGCCGCCGGAGATGTCTATTGGAGTGCGTTACCTCACTGTACTCCGAGAGTTCACGCCCTTTGGCCTCACATCCGAGGAGCAGGACGGTAAGCCAGCAGAGGGCGTGCCAGAGAAATACGATTACTTTCTTTTTGGTCCGGAGGTAACCCGCGAGAGGGACGATGTACCCCCCTTTGACAGCGACTTCTCTTCCGCTGGTTCATTCTTCGAATGCGGCGACCAGGAGCTATTCATTAGAGGAAACCGGTAAGATTCTCTTCTTTCTTTCGCCAATTTACCTGTGCATTGTAGGGTTTTTTAGCTTTTCTTGTTGCCGTCGAATGTTTGTGTATTTTATGTGCTGTATTCAACTGATTTTGAAACGGGATGATAATTTTTTTGTTTAGAACTGTTCATTTAAACTAATCTGACTATCATTTCTCAAGGCTTAATGGTAATTTTGGAAATGATTCTGATTAAAATTGTTGGCACAAGGAGCTAGTGAGAGGAATCTTTGGGAACAAAGAGACGTCTTTGGGTGTTTACTTAAATGCTGTTACCGTCTGAGTTGTTTGAAGATTCACATGGAGGAATATCCAGGGGGAAAAGTAGGGCTGGACCGCTGGAGTTTTCTTCTGCTTATTTAGATGTATCTTCTCTCTTGTGAGAGTCTTTAGGAGCAAACATGCTTGATGCGCTTATGTTTCATGAACTTATTTAAGTATATTTGATCAACTCCAGGAGTTATCCGTCTGGTCTAATGATGCCTATTCATATTCCATTTTTTTTTCTGACAACTTTTATGCCTCTTCATATTCCATGAGTCATATAATGGTCTATTTTAGGTTTCTATGCTCCAGTAATTGATTTTTTAGGTCCTACAAAGCATCCCGCTGCTCTCACATAGTTAATGGGGCTTCTTCCCCAAGTCCTGATTGTGCACTCAATGAAAAATAATTACGAAACCATATTCGTTCTTCACTCAAGTGATATTGTTGTATCGAAATTTCACCCATTTTTCAAGACCCCCATTGCTTCCCTCATGATTATGGGCTGTGTTTCAGTTCTGGCATAGCTTATCACTCACAATGACCATCTAAATATCATTCTCTCATTCATCCATTACTCGACCGGTGCAGGATCACCAAATTTTGCTTTTATGCTTTCTTTAGGATCTGTGCTTAACTTTGCTGTCCTCATCAAATATTACACCACTTCATTCTATTGTTGTATTCAAGAGATGAGTTGATGAAATCTAAGTTTTTTGTAGCTTGGTTGTCAAGGGCTTCCTAAGAAGTCCCAGTATGTTTACTTGTTGGTTACTGGTTAACTTTTACCATATGATCTGAGTTTTATGATGATTATACTTTGAGCCATTTAGGGTATGTTTGGAACTATTTTTGTTTTTTGTTTTTTTTTTTAAATATATTTGGTATGTATTTTTAATTGGTTTTGTTTTTATTTATTTTTTAAAACAAATCAAGCTGTTTTCAAAACATGTTAAAGCAAGTTTAGTTGTTTTCATTTTTTATAATGAAAACCACCCTGACTAACCAGCTGTTGGCCATCACCCCATGACCGCCGCCACTGTAGCTATTGTCACCTCCCGTTGTGACCAATGTTTCTACTATTGCAGCCCGGTGTTGCCTCCGCTGCTACCACCTTGACATATGCATTGGCTTATACAGTATTTAAATAAAACAAATATACTAAATATCTAAGGTATTAAATATATTTTATTTTAAATTAAAATATAAAGAAAGGGATCCCAAGTAACATCTTAGAAAATTAAATAATTTTAATTATTTTTATGTAGTTAGTTTAATTGTCCTATTTTGAGGTTCTAGAAAAACCTTTTCATGGTCAGTTATAGTTGGTTTTTGATTATTGAATAAAATGAGTTTCATTTCCACCCTTGAATGTTGAGGATTTCATTCTTTTTGCACTTTGAGTATTTAACACTTGTTTAAATGCTTTGAGGATTCCCTTGAATGTTCTCTTTATTCTTTCCCAATTCCTCAGCAGATTCACTTTCTGCTGTACAATAGATCTATACCTAACCCGGGTCTTGGCTTAGGCAATTTTGCTAGTTATTTAAAAAAAAAAAAAAAAACACATGGAATTTTGTTACCAGAAGTATGTTTCGTATTTATTTATTTTTTTAATTTGGGTTAAGCATTCCATTTCACCTGATTAATTTTTTATTGCTCGTAGATTGCTTTTTATTGACTCAAATTGTCACTCACGATTAATTGGAATTGGTTTTTTAATCAATCCCTATAAAATATGACACATATGAGTTAATTGTGAGTGAAGTAATTGGATGTGCTGTTGAGCTATTTTCAAACATGCTTGACTTTATGCACATTGATTATTGTGCTAGAACAATTGCTTACATAAGTGATAGGATTACTTGAAAGCTGAGCTGCATGGCTTAACCTCTGTCTTTGTGGAGAGTTTCAAATTTAATTCCAATATATTCTTTTTTGTCAGGATTATGTGGACCAAGGGTTTCGAAGTTCATAAAAGATATAGCTCTACAAACAATATTATTACTGTACGTAATCTTATCTTAGCATTTTTTTTAAAATTCTGTTTAAATTGTTATTATAGCGGAGATATTATTTATCTAGTCAGGAATTAATTTATGCAGTTTTTTATTGGCATTTTACCAATGGTATATGTTGATATTCAAATTGTTGAATTGTGGAAGAGGAATATAGATTGCTTGTGGCAATTGCAAATTATCAATATTAAGAAATTTCTTTCAGCTTATAGTTGACACTTAATTGCTTTTTTGATCATACCAATGCATTTGAACGCTCTTCTTTTAAGTTTACGACTATTGCAATTCCTTATTGAAATTTATTTTGTCAAATTTCCATCAGTTCCTTCCATTTTGCATCATTTTTGGGATATTAATTTTGTAGCTTTTATAAGAAATCGATTTGATTGTATTTATCTTCATAAATTATTGTGAATATGCTGTAATTTATTGTGAATATGTTGTATTGAGAAGAGAAAATTAAAGATGAATGGAAGAATTAATCGGTAATGGGAGGCAACAATGATAAAATGAACACGTTAAAGCCATCCCTTAAATAAAGAATAAACATAAATCGCAAATGATAAGACATGGTGAGCCGTGAGAGAGGATGAGAAGAAAAAGTCACATGTAAGATGACATTCTGCTTGTACTTAACTTCGTGTTGACCTTGCACTTAGATTTGATCTAGGATGAACACATAACACCTTAGCAACCTTTCTTGGAACATATTCTAGGTCTGATTGAAATGCTTAAGAGAAATGCTTTCACTTTTCATTAAGCTCCTAGTGGGGGAGATGAAGAAAAAAAGGAAGAAGTTGATGGTTATTTGATATTCTCCTTTTACTTGAATTGGAGTTGATTATTTCACTTAGTTTGGATCAATAAGAACACATGGCACCTTAACTTCCATTCCATGGACCTTATCCCAAGGTTGATTGAATTTCTCAAGAGGAATTCTTTCTAATTTCAGTGATCAATTTGACAAGCAGTCTTCGTGCACTTTAGTTGTGTAGCTGTTTAGCAACTTGGACATACCAAAATCTCTACATTCATTGTATATCTATTTGAGGAAGGCAGATGCTTTGACATCTTTTCATGAATTGGAGCCCTGTATCACTAGTTACTATCATTCCTATTGCTAGTAAATATCATTTCTATTCTCTATCATTTGGTTTCCTCAGTGTGGAAGAATCATACCAATCCATGATAATGTTGGCGTTAAAAATATAATGCAGTGGCTAATGGTCTTTCATTTAAGTCTGTGCTGCTCTCAGCTCTTAATTCTGCTTGTTTAATTTGTCAACAAGATTATAATTAACTCTCATACGTTAACCTTAAATGATGAGTTTCTATGTAAGTAATGTATCTTTGAATGCTTATTATCCATTCTTCTTATCGTCATGACGTCTTCAGGGGCCTATATTTTTTTGGGTATGAAGTGATGTGACCCTTGAGTATTATTATGCTAATTTTGAGAAGCGACTAACTATCCTTTGGATGCCCTCATTTTCTGTCTTCACTTATCCCGGTTATTTATGGAGTGCTGTTGAGGAAGATTCTGTCTTTTCTTTCATTTGGCAGCGTTTTTTCTGAGAAAGTCTTTGAACATGAAATGCAGGCTTGCTGGTGTCGCATGGATGCTTTCCCTGATGCACTTCTTTGTGTTTTAGAAATCAATAACTTATCAATATACTATGTATCTGGTGAGTGATATCTCAAAGAAAACAAATGTTTATTCAATGAAGTTCATCTTGAAATATTGGCGTTTTAATTGATACAACTGAAGCCAAGGTTCCTTTTTTAGTGCATTTTTTTAGTCCAAATCAATAATCTTGACCTTCTAGTCCTTTTTTCTTTTGAATTGGGATGAACATGTTCTGTCAAAAATTATTATGCTTATCATATTGACAGTTGGATAATTATTTCACTGTCAAGTTCAATACTTCTAGTAAATCAGATCATTTTTTAGGTGAGGTTATCTGTATTCCTCTTCCTTATACCATCTCAAACATTTGGCCCCTTCCATTTGGTTTACTGCTACAAAAGTCGACAGATGAACGCCGCACATTAACAACTACTAGTTCAATATTATATTCACGAGATATTACTCGTACTTCAAAGGATTATGGTAGCCGGCGCTATACTGCAAATCAGCATAATTACTTTGACCCAACTCTCAAGGAAGACGGGGCTGCATTATCATCACACTTGATTTTGAAGCATCCTATGGGCGAACTACAGGTACGGATGTTTTTACATGCTTATTTCAGATGGTTGTTTTGTTATCTTATTAAGTTTTGAACTTCAAGATACCACTTTTTCAATTGATTTGTTTGTTTTGTTTTGAATAAAATCTTGAAAGGCAAGTTTATAGTTATTATTTATTTATTTATTTCTAATTTATGTTTGCTATCTATTTTCTCATACTTTTCATCTTGTTTTGGGAATGTACCATCTTAATTAACGTAGTGATTACTGATTAGATGTCTATTCCTTGACAACCCGATCAATTTGACAAGCAGTCTTCGTGCACTTTAGTTGTGTAGCTGTTTAACAACTTGGACATACCAAAATCTCTACATTCATTGTATATCTATTTGAGGAAGGCAGATGCTTTGACATCTTTTCATGAATCGGAACCCTGTATCACTAGTTACTATCATTCCCATTGCTAGTAAATATCATTCCTATTCCTTATCATTTGGTTTCCTCAGTGTGGAAGAATCATACCAATCCATGATAATGTTGGCGTTAAAAATATAATGCAGTGGCTAATGGTCTTTCATTTAAGCTTATTATAGTTAAGGTTATGTGTGAGAAAAATATTAAAAACGTTTGCACATTGAGGGAAGAGTTATTTATGTACTTCATATGCATATCTTTATGGTTTATAGATATGCGTACATAAATAAAAGAAAAGACTGCTGTGTTGAACGGAATGCAAGCGAACATGACCTAACTCATATATAGAACAAAATTTTTTGGACCAACTAAATTCTACCTAAATTTGAGGTGAAATTGAATGAATTTTGAACTTTGGAGCTCAATCGACTGCTGTAGTTGGATGTAATGCTTGTTCTTAGGACTATGATTTTAAGATGTCAGATTTCTCATGCTCATGTTACTACTAATACATTGTTCTAGGCCATGTATTTATCCTTTTAGAATGGTCTGTAGAAAAGGACGCCCTTTCGTTTTTTTATTGTATAATGTTGTTACTGCTCATCATTCTGAACGTCTAATGCTGATATGCTGTTCTACTAATTGTGGTTCATTGTTTTGTCAGAGTTTGATTGTAGTTCTTTATCTGTAGATCTGTTTCTTGCCTACCTATCGAGTAAGCTGGCTTTATGGCTGCTTGTCATATTGTGTTTCCATCTATAATTTTATGTCAACGATTGTTGTAATGATATATTTTTAAGGATAAGTCTATTTGGAAATGACTTTGTACTCAATCGAGATACTTTATAAAACTTTAAAGGATTGTTAAACATCAAATTACCCTAGTTTTTATTTTAAGCCATAATTTATATGTACTACGGAGAATATATAGAGGAGAAGAATACTTCGTTTTCTTCTTATTACATTAGGTTGAAGGGGTAAAATTTTATAGGAGATATAAGGCCCAGTTAGTTTGTCTAGAATAGAAAGTATAATAAGCAAGGAATCAAGCCATAACTGTTTGAACGGGGATAAGCAGGAAAGATATCAAACATGATCAAATACACCAAATATTAGAATGATTGTTACATTATTCCATTCTAAACATAGGAATTGAGCGGTTGGCTGACTGTATCGAGACCTGGAAACTGGCAGATCTTCCTAGGAAAGAATTTTCGGGATTGCTGAGTAGACTATCTGCTGGACTGCAACTTGTTGTTTTCCTGAGATGTTTGTAAGGTTGGAAGTGCGCTGAACGGCATGTGGAATGAAATATGAAATTGATAGTATGTTTTATTGCAGTTTCTAGAATTGTTTTGTGACTTGATGGATTGTTGGTCAACTTGAAGACTCCCTATTTTGATTTTAAGATTTCTACTCAAGTTGTCAATATATAATGACCATTTTTAGCTTGAAATAAGATTATCAAATTGTAATTAATTAAGGGATTTAAAAAGGATATCAATAATTTAATGTTTTGTTAAAGTATAACCAAACTTAATAATCCTTGTTCAATCTTCTCTTTTACAAAATGTCCATTAATCGTATTGAATAGGATTTTTGCAATGCTAAAAGTAGGTTGATTGTCACATCAGTCATTTTGTAGGGAAACTTTTAAAATCTTTGAGTACCTGTTTAAGCCACATTTTTTCACAAATTTCATGGGTCATGGCTCAAAATTCTCCTTCAACAATGCTCAAGCTTCAACATACTTTTTTTTTTTACTTCTCCATGTTAAAATAACACATGAGTAAATATCGAATTGTCTAAGATAGATAAGTTCTCATATTACCTTTTATCAACAATTGTGACATCTTCCTCGGTTCCAAGTTTATTTAATGGACCCATTGTAATTTTTTCAGGTTTGTACCTTACTTTATTGGTTTCCTTCAGCAAGTGAAGGTGTATTTTTATTGAGACATATATCACTTTTCTTAATCTTGCTATTTCTATGCCTAGGAAATATTCCAATGATCTAAGATCTTTAATTCAAAATATACAAGCATGTTAGTAATTTGATCTTAAGATTATTTTCAATAAATAAAGTGTGGTCAGATTGTCATTGAGACTACCCGTGCCTTTTAATCACCATGATAAATGTCACGCCTCATGATGAATCCTCTTAATCAAGTATGATTCAGTCGATTGAGTGCCACACCCTATCCGACTCCCTACCAATCGATGCAGGGTGCAACAAAGTAAAACATACTTTTCCTTAACCTTCATAACTCATAACCATTCCCAAAAATATTAATGTCATATTTTACCATATTCATTTTTAAAATGGAAGCATTCAAAATATTCAATATATATATATAATTACAAAGCAACTAACAACTAAAAAATATTTTTATAACAAACAACTCACAAATCTCTGCTCAGGACTCATCTCACGCAACTATACAACAAAATATAAGTTTTAAATTGATATGATTATACTCAACTTCAATCTTATCTTTCCTTTTTCTTGTAAAAATAGTCAGAATAAATATCTGTTGAGCTATGAGGTTTAGAAAGATGTGTAATTCTAATATAGAATTAAAAAAAAAGTTAACAATATTCATTTATTTATGATTGAATTAAATTCATAAGTTGTTTATCTAGATAAATTAGCATATACATGCTCATATGAACTAATAATAATAGAATGCTTATTACAATGCCATTGATGGAACAATATTATGTTTTTTAATGTTTTAAATATCACACTTTGAATTTATTCATATAAGTATTTTATTTAATACTTATGCTTTTTTTGATCTCTCATTTCATTTGAAGCCTATGAATATATCATGATTAGATATCAAAGTTTTTGGCTATCATTATAACATAAAGTTAGACTTTATAGCTTCATAATAGTATTCAATGGAGCCTTGGTAAAATCTAACATTATATCCATTGTATATTTAGGTCCTAATGTCTCCATTGGAATCCCCTTTGCACTACCTGCATAGGTATTACAACATGTCATTGCAAATCATCATCTAACATGACATTTCTTAGGCTTAGCAATTTTTGATCAATTATGTAACTGGTAATTACATGATTCATGTATTAATATAAAAAGCATAAGTAATATTATGCATGTTTATGAAGAAAAAGGAAGACTTTAGATAACTCATTGCTTTTCTTTCCAAAAATGCAGTTAATTAGTGAAACGGTTATGTAATTATAATACACTTTATTTTAAGCTTGAATTGTTAAAATCTGTGTGTTCATTTACACTTGAATACTCGGCTATATGGACATATTCAACAATATGAATAATTTCTAGTGCATTTTACACTTCATTTTACTGAAATGCAATTGTTCATATCGTAAGACTAAAGAATTTACTTTCTAAATTAGAATTTGCATTTCTTACCATTGTGATGAGATGCCTCAACGATTTCGATTCCCTGCAACCTTTTATGCTTATAAATTATCTATACAACTTAAATTTTCAATTTACATAATTATTACAATTTCCGTTCTAATCAAAATACCTACAACCCAACTCATTCCTAATTGATATCTTACCTCAAAATTTATTCTCCTCACACGCCATTGAAATTCTACAAAAAGTTGAATATTACATACGTACAATAAAATTTTACAAGAAAATCAATATCCTTATATTCTTCTCCTTATTTAATTTCCTTGTCCTGCTCTTCGACCTGCTTCTGCTTCCATCCCCCTAGCTGCAACCTAAGCGATGGAAAAAAATGAAAACTGAGAGTTAAATTGAGGAATAGCCTCAGTTGAGCGGGGAGATGGCTTAAATGGCCAATTAATGAATTATTACTTAACTACCCTTAATCTGAACCAATGCATGATTAACCCTGCTACAATTAGTATTATAAATGAACAGTAATTCTAATTAAAAATTTTAGGAAAAAATGCAAATAAAAACTAATTCAATTACTTAAACACCTTGCAACTTAACATGTACTTTTATATACCAATTTGCTCCAATTGACGAGTAGAATACAATAGAATGATCTTAGGTGATTTTCATGAAAATTGATATTTCAAGATATAATTTAGTTAAGAAAATTTTGAGATTTTACCTGAAAATTTGGGTATTACATTGAGCCTACCTTCAAAGTTCATTCTAGAATCTTACCCATTCTAGAATTTTACCCACCAAAGTAAAGTAGATCAACTCAATCGTTCGAATGTTCCAAACTAAAACATTTACCCTAACCAAAACTAATAATAATCGAATAAGATAATACAATTTAATTATTTAGAAGTATCCTAAAATATCTCATTCAGTAAATTATAAAGCTTCTTAGAGACATCAAAGTTCACTTTACATAACAATAAATATTCATGATATTCATTACATTATCCAGTTTTACTTCTTATACCAAAATTAAACTTCAAGACTTGTGAGTAATTCTATAAGTTGATCCTCACTCATGCTCAATTTATCCTTCCCTTTAATTTTTACAAACTTGAATAATAATCTAGCGAGCTATGAGGTGCAGCAAGAAAAATATATGTATAATAGAATTCAAATACTTATGGTAAGGAAATAATGTCATGCTAATAAAAAACTTGATATGAGGATCAAAAGCATGATCGTAAACTAGTTCGGTGCTTTTCTTACGATCATTATGAAATGAAATTTCTTGAGTATGGACATATCATTACAGAGAGTTAATTGTACTAAGGTAATTACTACGGAAATATCTAGTGTCTAATTTATTATATGCATACTTGCCAAGTGTACTAGTGATTACATTGTAGATTAATTGCGTTATGACATTCATTTGCTTATTTTATTTATATAAAATAGCATATCCTATCATCTTATAGCCTTTGAATATGCGAATGTATGAATGTCTACATTAATTGACCATCATAAGGTAGCAAACTATACCAGATTCACACTAGTATAACATTATAAGGTCATCGACCAACCTGTTGGCTATCATTATAAGATTCAATAAAAGCTATTTATAACCTATCATTATCACTAATGAGTTTCCCCCTTATCAATATCAAGAGATTGAGGAGCCTATTTCTCCATAGGCACTCATCTGGTTTTCTTGTTATCTTGTTTGCTTATTGCCCCGCCTGTAAATGTCAGACATATATTTTGTAAATCTATCCCACATAAATGACCTTTTTTAAGCTCATTGCATTTTGCATCATGGAACATTTAAACACATGATTCATTCATCATGAACAAGTTGATCAACATTACACACTAATATGTAACTCATAATTACACGATGCCCCAATATAAATATATACCATTGATGTTAGTTTACTCATAATACTTTAAATTTGCACTTTGCATATTTTTTAGTTTATATGTAATCATTTAATTATGAGTGTTAGGTATAAAACATATACGTTGTAATATGTATTTACTCATAATACTTCTAATATACACAGTCTTCTGTTTAAGAGGATCCTTCACATATAATCATTTTTTTTGTATGAAGATTGGCTTTTAATGTTGGTGAAGGATTTGTCAACATGGAGGACAGGCTCCATATCAAAGTACCCTTCGACCTCATAAGGAGTAGAACCTTCAATATCTTTGATACCATCTTAAAAGTTAGAATGAAAAGAGAGGAGAGCAGAAAATGGGAGATTTTATAACTTAATTTTTATTCATTTGTATTTTGTAAAAAGTAAGATGAGAAACTTTAAATAAATAAATATAGAAATAACGATCAAGGAAAAATAAATTTGGAAAATCAATCTTTTATTCTGAAATTCAAAATTAACTATGTAGAAAAAATAGAATGCTGTGTTGTTGTAGATGAAAATGTACCGGCCATGAATTCATGTTTCTTTTAACACATGCATTTCACACTCAATTTTGCATTAATTATGTTTTCATGACTACAATACTCGGATCTATACAATGGATTTTCCATTGAATTTTCAGAACATACAATGCTAAAGAAATAAATAAAAGGAATTCAAAACAAGGGTTGCAAAATTTTTCATTGAATCTTTCATAACATGATTTTTACAAATAAGAGGGGGTTATATATATAGAAATAGCTTGATAACCTATAGTATAAACCTACTCTAAGGCTTATTACAGGATAATCTCCATGACAATAAGTGATAAGATATAAAAAAATCTTCTTTTTCCTAACAAATTCAAAATTTAAATACATAAATTAAATTCTATGCATCTTGATCATGATCAATCAAATGTTAGAACCCATACTGAATCCGAAAAGCTTGGCAACATAAGGGTTTAACCCTACGTTCTTTCTGTTTCCAAGCATCAAAATTCTATTGACTTTATGCAAACTTCCTTTACTTTGCAGTGGATCTAAATAAACTTGATTAGTGTTATTGTGTTCACTCAACTATATTGGCAATACTAAGGAACCTTTTTTAAGCTTGTGAATTACAGGAACATTTTACTATTCCTTCTACCATCCAAATTGAGGGTGAATTATAATTTAAGAGTGTTTGAAATTTGAATTACAGTTTATCGAGCAAGTATCATTTACCAGTTTATTTGTTTCTTATAGCTCTTGCTATATTTGTCTTATGTAGATAATTGCAAGCTTTTATACTAATTATTCTTTTTTTTTATAACAACTAGCATGATGCGGGTTGGCCTATCTATGTCACATCCATGAGGATGTCAATCTTGGGCTCTAATTATACTTAATTAAGTGCTGGTTAAGTTAGGTGCTTGCTAACAATTTGTTGGTGTTTGCTTCCAACAGAAATATGCTAATCTAAAACTGCCTTTAAAATTCTAACCAAATGATACCTTGTTTGCATGGTTATCAATTATCATGCATGCTCACAAGCATTTTAGCAGGCAACTTATATTGAAGAAAGGGGAAAATTATCTGCCATGAAGGATTATGAGGAGAGGACTATATGGACAAGTGATATAATACCTTTGATGGCATCATACAATAAAGGTTACTACTTTTGGTTCCTTTTTTGAATTTATAATGTTTGAATTATTATTACAGTTTAATTTGGATTGCAGATAGGCTGCAGCATTCTGTCTGGCTTGTAGAAGCTGCAGATAACTGCAACAACGCTGATGCTGGTACCTTGACTGAACGAAGTCCAAGTGATTTTTGTCTGCACAAGTTCTCTCTTCGAAGGATATGGCAAGGAAAATGTTCTCAATTTGCCGCTAGTAAGGTTGTGCTGAGTGTTTAATATATTTTTCACAATATTTTCCTCGTATTAAAAGTTTGTGTGGTATTTCCTTGGTTACTTGTGTTAGAGATGCAAAATAGAAGTAAATAACTTTATTAATCCGTTTTAATTATTGTCCACCCAATTTGTTATGTTTAAATTTTTTTGGTTGTCTTGCTGTGGGATCCGAAAATTCGGCCCCGGTCTCCACCGGACTGTTGCTTTTCTTCGGCGAGGGAGTTAACGGAATAAGTTACGGGGTAAATCTTGGGAAGACAGATGAGTTTGTAGATAAGACACTACCCAGAGATTTCGCCCTCATTTTGCGAGGACTTTATGATATGAGTTCTGGTTTCCTATAGGCACAAACCCCTATAGTTAATTACCCCTCCCGATCACGAGAGAGAACGTTCGATTAAGACTAGTCGTCAATCAGATACGTAGAATATACATGTTATATGGCATATAGTAACAGCATGGGCTTTTGGATTTGAAAAGTTTGTATGATATTTAAAATTTGAAATTTTGCCATCTTGTACTTAAAGTGGATGGTGGGTGAATGGATGATGGACCCGATCAAGATCCTATGGTTCCGTCATCCCGGGCCATCGTGGTCCCTAGTCTACTTAGTCAGAGGAGGTAGTCGACCCAACCTGACAGAAGGATCTTTGTCGGCAACCATGGGTTGCTTCGTCCAAGGGGACCTTGTAGACCTGGGGTGAATGTTTGTCTAAGGGGACAAATTTGAATCCACCTTAGCCGACAGAGGGCTTTGTGCCTTATTGATCATATCCTATTGATTCATATCTCAAGGATTTGATGCCATGAAGGAGCGCATTGGCTCTGGCCATAACTGGTATTTCGTGGTGCCATTTGGCGGCAAAATCACTCAGTTCAGAGGGCTCCGGGTCATAACCGTTTATCTTGCGGTGCCATTTGGCGGCAAAATCGCCGGTTAGGGGACACGTACCACATCTTTATTGGCAGGAGATTGTTTAAGAATGGACCCTAGTGATATTTTCGACTAGGCATTAGCTCTATGTAAGCTGAAGTTATATTTGAATTTGTCCACCTCGACAAACTGTTGTGGAGGGTGGATGGTTTTGCTTTAAGTGTTGAAGGATTTGTTTCAATTTTAAATATTTTTGGTTTGGTTGTTTTTTTGGAAAATTTGGATTTTGTGGATATTTGGGATGACATTTAAAATATTTGGAGTTAACCCCTTTGGTTGAAATCTTCGTTCAACACGGCCATCATCAGGGTGTTTGTGATCACTTCCATTTCATTGATTGACCTTGTCGACTCTATCAGTTTATCGATAGAGGATCTGGTTTCGTAGGCTTTATGCCTTTATTAGTGAATTCTCTTGATTATAGACATTGAAGTCCTAATATGAATACATTAAAACAAAAATACTGGTCGTTACAATCGCATATTTGTTTGATGGTTCGAATTATGTCGACTACTATTGATCTGTATAGAGGGATCGGGTTCGAACTGAAATTTACTTATTAACCCGTATAACATCCCTTGACGTCACGTGTGTACCAATAACACGCTCGTTGGGGTCCATGCGGGCGTTTGGGATCACTTCCATTTCATTGACTGGACCTTGTCGACTCTGTCAGTTTATCGATAGAGGATCGGATTTCGTTGGCTTTATGCCTTTATTATTGAATTCTCTTGATTATAGACCTTAAAGGCCTAATATGAATGTATAAAAACAAATATACTAGTCGCCGGAACCGCATATTTATTTGATGATTTGAACCCTGTTGACTCCTATTGATTTGTATAGAAGGATCGAGTTTGAACTGTAATTCACTTATTAACCCGCGTAGCATTCTTAGTCGTCACGTACGTACTAAAAACGCGCTCGCTAGGGCCCATGCGGGTGTTTGGGATCACTTTCATTTCATTGACTGGACCTTGTCGACTCTGTCAGTTTATTAATAGATGATCGGGTTTCGTAGGCTTTATGCCTATATTAGTGAATTCTCTTGATTATAGATGTTGAAGGCCTAATATGAATGTATTAAAACAAATATACTGGTCGCCGCAACCGCATATTTGTTTGATAGTTCCAACCCTATCGACTCCTATTGATCTCTATAAAAAGATCGTGTTCGAACTGTAATTCACTTATTAACCCGCATAGCATTCTTAGACATCACGTGCATACCAATAACATGCTTGTCGGGGCCCATGCGGTTGTTTTGGGGGCATTTTATAATTATATCTTGTCGACTCCCTTTTACCTGCTTAGGAGGATCGGGTTCAAATTTAATAACCCGTGCAGCATCCCTAGACGTCACGTGTGTACCATAACATGTTCACTAGGGCTCATGCGGGTGTTGATTGTATTTACCCCTTTAGTGTACATATGTGCATACATATTACAATGCATGTGCGGCGGTACTTTGAAATATTTGTAAACGCCTTCTATTCGCTTGCATGAATATTGTGGATCCGATGGCGTTGTGTATTAGCTTTTGAATAGAGTTGTCCGCTGCTTTATACAGGTAGACTGTCATGCACTACTTACTGCATTATGCAATTGGATTATAGTGCACTAACTAATCTCCTGCTTTACATACAGGTGAATCGTAAATTTATCACCTGATTGCAATGAGATACCTCATTGATCTGATGGACATTCACTTTTTTCATTCACCGGGAGTTCTTTCTTGAAATTTGTGACCGCAACTTTAAAAAGAACTTCTTACAACATCACCAGTGTTGTAGACTTGTTATTTTCGGTGTTTGTGGATATCAGAAATGTTTTCTTTCTAAGGATATGACCAAGAAGAAACTTTGGAACACAAGGAAATTTAGTTCTAATTTGTTCAAATATCCCTTTCCTTCTGCCAGGGGATGTCCTTCTCCATACACTAAGTTGTTCTCGTACCTGACGTACTCGTAGATCTCAATCACCGTTGTTGTAGGTGATACATGTACTTGTGTCCACAAGGGTTCGTTGTATTTACGATATACCCATTGTTGTTATCCACAGGTGGCTTGTGTTTGTTTACAGGTACCCGTTACATCCACTACGATCTCTTGAAAATATTCGTAGGAGAATCATTGTTTTTGCATCATATTCACCTTTCACCAATCTAAGGTGGGTTTGATGTTTGCATTTGTTTGTAAAAGCATTTTTTCTTCAATTACTCCCTTTTTGCATATAGGGATATGCATATTTGTTTTCCTTGGGTGGTTGTTGCTTGTAGGAGTACTGCACTTTATCTTACAAATCCATATTTGAAGATAGGTTCCTTGTTATCTTTCAGGGCAATAAAAGGGCAATACTCTTGTTTGTATGATTGATACATGCATCAATCATCTTTGTCTTGATATTCATTTGGATGAATATCACTGTCATTCATGCATACTCGTATGTATCCCACAATTATTATGCTTTGATGTGGTCATTTCATATTCGTAGGCATTTGCACTTGATGTGCTATGCCTCCAGTTACAAGGGATATATGTATTTGTAATAACCGGTTCGGTCCGGCCGGTTCAGTCGAACCGGCCGAACCTATTATAAGCGACGGACAGAGCCGTTCGCGAAACAGAGGTAGTTTCGCGAACTGAGAAGGGCGGGCGGTCGGGACTTCACGCGAGAGCAAGGTAGGTTTCGTTTTCTTCCAATTTTAGCAAACAAATGCGTTGGAGGGTAAAATTTAACAACTCCTTTTCGTTCTTATTGTTATAGAAGCAAAGGTTTGGAGAGAATTTGCAACGAAGGGAGGAAACGACAGAGGAAAATTAGAAAAAAAAATGTTTGTTGAATTTCTTTCGGATTTTTCTATAAATTTCTTCTCCTACTTCGTTTTAAAGTGAGCGATATGTTTCTTGAAAGATAAGGAATGGATTGAAGCGAAGAAAAAGGAAATTTCGAGAAGAAAGATTTTGAGAGTTTGAGAAGTCTCCATTCAAAATTGTAAGTGAATTCCTTCCAATTTTAGTTTTAATGATATTTAGAATTTAAATCAAAATATTATTTTGATAGAAGTTATCTTTTGAAATTAGGGTTTTAGAAAGTGAAAGATCAAGTCATAAGTGTTGATCCCGCGAGAATTCAACAAGAAGAGAAATTGATTCAAGAGTAGATCAAATATCGAAGACCTGAAAAGTTTAAAGTGGGTAATTATATTATTTATGTTTTATTTATGATTTTAATTTTCTAAATAATTGATCAAAAATCTTATATTATTAAATGTTGAAGACAAACCTTTATGATTTTATAGTCTTAAGAAAGAATCTATATGTTATAAAGGTTTAAAAAACTTATGGAAAAAGGAAATAAATATTTATAAAAATACATGTTATATGAAATGGTAATAATAAGGATGAAAATGTGAAAAGAAAAGAAAAAGTGAATAAAGGAAAAGGGTATTGAAAAATGACAGGAGTCACCCCCTTATGGTACTGGCTGGGGACGCCGTACTCGTGCACGAAAAAGGAAAAGGATATTTCTATGGAAATGGGAAAAGGAAATCAAATGGAAAAGGTTGTACCTTTGGGTACTTTGAGACGGTGCTCATGCGCAAATCAAATGGGAAAATGAAATGTAAATGAAAAATTTAAGATAACAATTGTTTCAAAATAGTATAAATGAAAATATCCTAAGAAGTATAAGTTAAGAAAATGAAAGAAATAAGGTTAAGAAAGGATAGAAGATATCTTAATTAATTAATTAATTATAATGATCAATTAATATAGTTACCCATTGAGTTTACTTAGTAAACTCAAACCACGAATTTAAATGTTTCAGGTAATTCCTAAGAAAAGAAATGACAGAAAGAGAAGAACATGTTTACAGAAGACGCCGTGCAAATGACAACAGGTAAAATTTATTTTTTGTGTTTAGTGGCTTTTCAGTTAATAGAAAAGTTTTGATGATGAGTTATTGTTTATTGATGGAATTGTACTATGGTCCGACTTTTCGTACCCGCCTCGTTAGATCGAGCATCCGGGCCGGGTCGTGACAGTATTTGTCTTATATCGGATGATTGTTGACACTAGCGGGCATTTGCATTCGTTGTATGCTTCACTGAATACATCCGTAAAAGGTGTTATAGTTTGATTGGTATCGAATATGAGGGGGCAATGATGTTCAAATCAAACTCAAGTCTGAGTCCTTTCAAGTCTAGTTCAAATTAAGTTCGTAAGCTCAATGTGCAAGCTCAATTCTATGTCCCCTGTAGTCCAACTCAAGTACTCGCTTGAGTTCAAATTGTTCAAGCCATTAATGTTCGAGTCAAGAATACATGTTCAAGTGCTTCTTCAAAGTCTTCTAAATTCTTTACAGGCTCAATTTCATGTTCACTTGATTTGAATTTTGGTTCCAGTTTGATCTTATTTTATTTGGATTTGACCTTTTATTCGTCATTTAGATTTTGTTCAAGTCCACAAGTCAATGTTCATTTGAATCCAAGTTCTTGTTATTTCGAGTTCAAATCAGGTTCGAGTGCGGTCATATATTCATCCGAAATTTCGGCAGCCTCCCGGTGCCTCCTCCGTTTAGGGGAAAATTATGAAAACTGGGCCTTCCCACCACGCTATGAAAAGCGTGTATGGTAGGTGCACGGCCGTAAAATCGGTCCCCCACCACGCAAAGAAAAGCGTGTATGAGTCTTCAGTACTTGTTACAAGAGAGAAGCAGTTGTTTCCCCGTAGGTATAGAGCCGCGTACGTCTACTTAAAAGTTTTCCTAGCCACGCTAAGAAAAGCGTGCACCAAGCTTACCTGCCTCATCGTATGCGTCACACCGGATTTCCTCTTACCATGCTAAGAAAAACATTTTTAGGTGGTTAACCGGCTCATCGCTCACACCGAGGACAAGACTTTGGGGCCGAGGGATCGCTCACCTACCTCGGCATAGGTGTCGCACCGGGTTCCCTCCTACCATGCTAAGAAAAGCGTGCATAGGTGGTCTGCCGGCCCGACACGCATGCCAAGGTAAGAGAGGAATTTTTTTTGAATAATAATATTAATATTACAATTATATTACTACTATATTATTATAATATCAGTATTATATAACATTAATAATATTATTAATGATGTTAATAATCATTAACATTAATAATAATGATAATAAAAATAAAAGAATAAAAATCCCCCCTTTCCCCTCTCTGTTTGGGGATTTACAGGATTTTGGCCGAAGAAGAGCGCAAATGGGAGAAGGTTACCCTCATAACCAGCTGGCTCTTGTTGTTGCTTCCGATCAAAACTACGTGACTTTCGATCCGACCAGGGAGGGAAAGTCGTCGAGGTGAGCGAATGACAGAGGGGTGCGGGGTAGATGGAGGCGGCTAGGGCTTGGAGGCTTGGTGGAGGTAGGGATTTCACTATCTCTCTCTCTCTGGACCGGAGAAGCAAAGGGGATCGGGCGGGGTTCGAAAGAGGCGGAGGAGATGGGAGCTCGGTCGCGTGGAGGAAGCAAGCGAAGTCGAACAACATGAAGGAGGCCGGAGAAGCGACACACGCAATCTCCTTTACAGCGAGCGAGCTCTTTTGCTGCTTCCGACCGAACTGTCGTAACTTCCGGTCTCACAGAGGGAAAGTCGTCGAGAGCCAAAAGAGGGAGATCGAGAACGAAGGAGAACGGGAGCGAGAGAGTGAGCGGAGGCCGAAGGCCTCGTTCCTTTGGCCTTTTATCGACGTGAAATACATCGTGTGGAGCCTTGTCTTCGACGTGCGAGCGACGTGGGAAGGTCGTCCGGGCCGTTTCAACGACTTGCGGGGTACAGTCGGACAAGTACGTGTGCTCTCCTTTTTTTGTATTTCATTATAGGTCAACACTTGTATAAAATAAAAACTTTCTGGTCAGAAAGAAGGAACTGACTCTTTAATATATTTTAGTCATTCATTATAAGACTTTGAACTTAAAAAAGCTTAGGTGGACATGTTTTTTATTTTTTATTTAATTTCAAATTAGTAGCAGTGATGCTTGACATGCAAAAGTGGTTGAGGATGACTTATGCTAAAATTTTGATGTTTAATTAATGATATAGCTTTTATGCTAAACTTATGATAAAATTTTCACGCTATAGTTGTTTTGTCTGTTTTATTTTCTTTAGTTTTGTCAATAACATAAAATAAATAAACTTTCTGATCATAGAAAAAGGGACTGACACTTTTATATATTTTGGTCATGAATTGTTAAAGCATTGAACATAGATAAGCTTAGGTTGGCATCTTTTCGGAATTTAAATTAGTAGCAGTAATGCTTTACATGTAAAGGTGATTGAGAATGGTTTACTTATGCCAAACTTTTGATGTTTAATTAGAGATATAGCCATCAATACAACACAACAACAACAACATCAAGCCTTTGTCCCACTATGTGTGGCCGGCTACATGAATCCTTTTTCGCCATTGTGTCATGTTAAAAGCTAAATTCTCACTTAAATCTAATAAAGAAAGACCATTTCTAATATTTTATAACAAAGTCTTTTTAGGTTTACCTCTACCTTTCTTAACATAAGTCAAATTTAATACCTCAACTTTTCTAACATGGTCATCGGAAGGCCTCCGTTTAATGTGGCCAAACCATCTAAGGTGACTCTCTCTAATCTTATCTTCCACTGGAGCTACTCCAACCTTTTCACATATATGCTCATTTTGTATCCTATCTCCAAGGGTAAAGTCACTCATCCACCTAAGCATCCTTATCTCTGCAACACTTAACTTAGTATTATGCTTCTCTTTTAATGGCCAACATTTGGCACCATAAAGCATTGTAGGTCTCACCACCATCTTATAGAATATTCCCTTAAGTTTGAGGTGGACTTTTTTATCGCACAATAAGCCCGAAACATTCCTCCACTTCAACCATCCAACTTGAATTATGCTGATAATATCCCCATCTATTTCACCATCACTCTGAACAATAGATCCAAGATATCTAAAACTTATACTCTTATTAATGACTTGATCGCCCAAATTATTTTTACTATTAGAAGCTTTTCCCTTCGAAACTCCAAGCACATCTTTTGCGATAATCTTAATATCACTAGCCACTTTTTCCCACATAACATAAGCATCCTCATGCATAGATAAAATCTTATTCTCAAAAATACTTTTGTTAATATTCTTTAAATACCCCCATCTAATCTTAAAAAATCATTTTACTTTATTTTTTATTTTCCGCCTCTTTATCTTAAAGTTCAAAACTAATAATCGATGTTGAGTATATAAATTTTCACTCGGAATAACTTTACAATCTTTGCAATCTAAACGATCTAATTTTCTTATAAGAAAATAATCAATCTGTGTTTTACTACATCCATTTTTATAAGTGATAAGATGCTTATCTCTTTTCTTAAATAATGTATTAGCTATTAAAAAATTATAAGCTAAAGAAAAATCTAATATGGTCTTACTACCTTCATTTGTCGTTCCAAACCCATGACCATCATGAATGCTTTTAAAATCATCTACCTCGTTACCAACATGTTCATTTAAATCTCCTCCATAAAAACTCTTTTTTCAAGAGATATTATTTGTATTAATTCTTCTAAGTCATTCTAAAATTTTAATTTTGAACCCATATCTAAGCCACTTGAGGAGCATAAGCACTAATAATATTAACAATCTTTGCATCAACAACAATCTTTAAAGCTATAATTCTATCTCCAATTATTTTAATTTTTATAACATTATCCTTCAAACTCTTATCTATAATCACACCTATACTATTTCTTGTACGACTCTTACACGAATACCATAGTTTATATCCTAAACTATTAATCTTCTTAGCCTTCTCTCCAACCCATTTAGTTTCCTGAATGCACAGAATATTTAACTTCATATGAATCATAATATATATTAATTCAATTAATTTTCTTATAAGGGAGCCTATATTCCAAGTTCCTATCCTAATTTTAATTTCATGGACTAGCTTCTTTGCCCACATTCGTCCTTGATGTGGGAACCCTTGCCTATTTAACATTGCACCAGGGCGCCGGTGCAGTGGCCCTTGCACACTTGTCGTTGTATTCATGCCATACAACGTGTCGCTTTCAGGGGACGCACTAGCATTAACACAATTTTTCAAAAGATTCATGTCATGATTATTCGACAAGTTTTACGCTGACTGTCGCCTACCTGATGCAACCATCAACTTTTCTCATCAGGACTTGAGACTTGGCAATGGTAGAGATATAGCCATCAATAAACCTTTAAAATCATTGAATGGACTTGCATGATCGCTGTGCAATATGAAATAATGATATGCACAAACAGTGTTGTGAGCACGCAACACAAAGTATAAAGTTTATTTTTTTTCATTTTGCTTTTATGTGAAGCACAAATAGAAAGTGCTTCAGTGCACAGAAATATACATATAACATCTAATAAATACTCTTAAGCTTTAATGCTAAGAATGCCGTACAAGGAACAATCGTATTCAACCATGAGAAGATTTATGACATTTAGAATAAAATATTAGCAACAAATTGCAATTCTGGATGGAAAGCAAGTTTTAAATTTTAGCTACAAAACAGGTTTGATGCCTATATTTTAGAAGAAGAAAAATACATGATTGATAGAAATGCTGATTATGAAACCTGTCCATGCTTAACAAATTATCAACCAATTATCTTTGAAATAACTAAACATTACATACGACTGTATAATTGAAATTAAATAACTAAACAACATAAGCAAACATTAAATTATCAATCTTCTTATGTTCTAAATAAAATATATCATAACCAAAAAAAGATACTTAGATGAAACCACATGCTCCGAATTTTACCATGCTTTAAATTCACAAAACATGACTAAAAGCCAAGTCAGGGGTCATCACAACCTCTAATTTTATGCCCAAAAAAGGTTAAGGAAACAAAATCAAAACACAACAATCAGTAATATAGATGTTAACAAGAAATGCTGAAAATGAAAATAATGGAAAGCTAGCAATACAAGCATTTATCATACATTAAAAAGAGCAAAAAAACCATCTTTTTGTCTATACTTCTCGCAAAAAAATGAATATGAGATGAAAATGAAAAGATGAAGTCACATGCAGGATCAGATTATTAGTAGTGTACATATCATTAAAATAAATTTATTTCCAATGAAGCAACGAGAAAATTAGCCATTGAAACAACAACACTGGATGAAATGGTAAGGGAATAGTGTGACAAGGTGGAGGAACAAACTTGCATAAACATTCTTACTCGATTTTATGTGATCAGATTTGATAACAACCAAGAAAGTTAATTAGACAAATCACATAGAACGCATGATGGGAATACCATGTAAAGATTAAAAACATAATTAAATTGCATTTCCATCTTTCTGCATCCAATGCAAAATGTAAGATCCATTGCATAGAAACAAATTTGTTGGTTTTTTCTCAGCTTCAAACCTGTGCAAAGTTTGGAAGAACTGCTTTGCATTCTGCTGCTCCTAAAACTCACACTTATTTATGCACTTAAGAGCCCATTAAAATAAAAACAATCTTAAAATAAATTGTTATTGGAAAAAATAAGTAGCTACTATCCTGACCATTTCAACATTATTAAAGGAAGCATGTAAGTTTGATAATAGTTAATGCACTCCTTGTTAAGCAGAGTATATTGACCAGCTAAAACCTCAAAAGCATGACACTCCTAATTGCCTTCCATGTTTGTGTCGAACACGAACACAGCTTCATCATGCCCCTGTACGTGTTCGACACCTCAGGAATCATTTTCTTGGTTGTAGGTATGGAATTGGACCCCATCATGGGCTAGTTATGGGTTGGTCACAATTGAGATCATGCAGAACGTTAGAGTTAATACTGACAAGTGTAGAACCCAAAGTAAAGTCTAATTCACATGATAGCTTGTTGCTCTAATTGTCTTGCGCTCTCTCCTCTCTCTTTGGCAAAGTCATTAGCTATCTCGCCTCTCCTCTTTATTGAATTGGTCTTGTGTTGGCCTAGACATCAATGTTGCTTATTGTCAAAACTATTTTCGTGATGTAGGGTCTATAAGATCTTTATGTTGAGTGTAACAACTTTGTTGGTGTCCCCTTGTGGTGGTAATGAAGGGGTTATTTTGGTAATGCTTAAACCGGTTTTTCAGGGTTTGGGCATATGTAGTGCTGGAACTTCTGGAGTATAAAAGGGGAAGTTTCCCTTAGAGGAAAAGGACTCCTATTCAAAATTTTGGGATGCTAGGAAACTAATGTTGGTGTTTTAATGTATTTTGGATCAGTGGTTAAAGTATTGTGATATTTATAATCCGGTTGCTTACAACCAAAAATTATCTCTTCATATTGGGCTTATAGATGGATATCTTAAAATTGTTGGGGAGTTGAGACCTTGGAATGTTGGGTATGTTTTAGAGAGCCTTGAAATTGTTGGAGAGGTTGTGTAGAAGAGATGATAATTGTATTCGAAAAGAGGTGGAACAATGGTGAAAAAAGATAACTAAGGACATGTTAAAATCCTATAGGATCAACCACTAAGTTTCACCGAAGAGTAGAGCGGCCACCAAAACTTTTCTCACAAAAGTTGCACACATAAAAGGTAATTTTTTATTCAATTGATTTAAAAAAAATAAAGCAAGGTCCTATTTATAGACCTTTTAAAGTAGATACTTTGGAAAGTCCTATGATTTAATAAAATACTATTACATGGATTGATGATTTGTAAAGGGAAGACAATAAGAGAAATAAAACAAAAATTTAGAAGTTACAAAAGCTTGAAAGTTCGGATTGACCAAAGAAGACAAGTATAATAGTCTTGAAATCAAACAATTTTTGAAGATTTTTTGGTTTTTTGATTGATATGGTCCACCTAGTCATCAAGTGACCTCAAGTTAAACTTCCTAATTAATCTCTAATGATTTTAAAGATATTATGTGTCATTTTGTGCTTGCATGAATAATTGTGTATGATGAATAATCCAAATATTGATATAGTATATTCATTTGTGACTTTGTCCCTATCATTTGTTTTGGTGTTGCATCACGTACCTTTTTCAATGTCGTTGGTCGTCAAAGCCGTGTTCGTCCATCTAGTTATTAATTATAAAATTTAGAGAATTGGTGAGGGAAAAAACTTAATTTTATTATACAAAACTATCCGTATTTATAGATCTACACAAGATGTCTTAATAAAGAAAGAAATAACTACAGAATCATGCGTAATTTCCTTAATATAATCCTTCCTAAAGCAACCACCTAAATATAGAAGGAGATCGACATGATCTATGCGAGCTTCCCACGGATCCCCATGCTGGTCGTGGGATCAAGGGCCAAGGGACGACTTCGATTTAACATTCTCCCTCAAGTTGGGGAATACAAATCTATTATTCCCAGCTTGGTAGTCAGTCCCAAAAAGGAGAGTTACCAGGTTCCTTGTTAAGAATGTCTGCAACATCAGTTTCATCATTTTCTTGCACCCCATGCATTTTGGTTTCACCTTCAATAAATTACCACTGCTCGTTCTTTAGGAGAAGCACCTCTACATAACCGTCTTATAAAATTTTATGCATTCTTGTACTTTGATCAATAGAATCAACAATGCCATCATAAAACATCTGATCATTTGGCCGCCAAATTTTATTTTTGAACCAACAATTGTATCATCCAAACATTTTTTATGCTTCTGTGGTCCAGAAGGCTCTTGTATGCCCTGAGTACGCTTCCATCTTGACTTTTTTACTGATATTTTTAGTATGATTATGATTTTTAACCAACTCTTTCACTGTAGACTTTTGAGTGGAGAGAACTTCCTTTAATTTTAATTCTTTGTCTTCAGCCTCAGCATGCTTAACTCCTTTATGCTTTTTTATGATCGCAATTTGCTTGTTTTTTGAGGATCTCACTCCAACTTTTCTTTGAGATCCATATCTACCTCCATTACTTGGAAGCTTTTTCTCAGAATTATTTCGAGCTTTTTCCTTATCACCAACTCCATAATGATCATTGCTAATTGACAACTGCAATGAAGCATTTCTTCCTTTACGAGAACTTAGCTATGATCTTCTTTCAGGCTTTATTTTACCTAAATCCAAGTTATGTTCAATAGTAACTCTTGATTTACTGCTATGATGGTGAAATTCAGCCTTTTACTTTGCAGCTGTGGAATCACTATTCCCATTCTAAAATATTTCATTATTTATCACCAGTTTGGAAGATATGTCTGCATCAACAACAAATTTTTCGATATGAAAAATTACACCTTCCTGTTGTGCAGATCTGAGGCGAGTTGTCACAAAGGAACCGCTTAGATAATTTATGGTCAACATTCAATTTAGATCTAACATTCTACCAAGCTTTATGTTAGGCCGGTCCAACCTGGACCGGCCTAACTTGGACCGGCCCAGCCGGTCCGGGTCTTCTCCAGGCGGAAGCGTGACGCACAGCAGGCGGAAGAAACATGGGGGCTTGGGGGTGGGGTCCACTAGCAATTCAAACAAAATTTAAGTGATTTTGGAGGGAGAATGAAGGGTAAAGATGTCCTTTTGCATTTGCCTGGTTCAAGTACATGGATAAGTGGGAACCAGTGAGGACCTGGAAGGAATTCAAGGAGGCTATCAGGGAGAGATTTAGGGGGGGCAGCCCATGGGAGATATCAGAACAATTCTATGCCCTCACTCAAGAGGGAACAGTGGAGGAATACATGAAGAAATTTGAGAGTTTGGTGGGAGACATGGAGGGCTTATCAAACAGTACTTTGAGGGGAAACTTTATGAAGGGCCTCAAGCTGGAAATTAGAGATGCTGTGAAGGTCATGAGACCAAGAGACCTGAGGGAGGCGATGGAATTGGCTCAGTTGGTGGAGAACTAGAAGACCAACGCTCGAAATTGGAGGAACAACCACTCAGGAGGTCCCACCAGGACAACTACCACTTACTTGGCTCCAAAAGGGCCAAGCCCTAGCTTCCCTAGAGAGAGTGGAAAGGAGAAGAGCGGGGTGATCAGATCTGCTGGAAGCTTCAAGAAATTGACTGAGGAGGAGATGCAGGAGAAGAGGGCCAAGGGCCTTTGTTTTAGATGTGAGGAGAAGTTTGTTCCAGGTCACAGGTGCAAGGATCGCGCCCTTCGGGCTCTCACCGTCTATATAGACGAGGCGCCTGAAGAGGGTGATGAATCTGATGAGGAGCAGATTGATCCCTAGTTGGAGGTAGCCGAGGTCTCCCTCAATTTTGTGATATGGGATTTACTCCTAGGCATACGATAAAGGTGAAGGGGAAGATTCTTGGGAGGGATGTAGTGGTTCTGATTGATAGTCGGGCAACCCACAATTTCATATCCACCCAGGTGGCGGAGGAGCTATGGATGGAGCCTACTGAGACGGGCAGTTATGGGGTAATGATGGGGACATGGAAGATTGAGTCCAACACCAGGATCTGCAAAGGGGTGGAGATGAGGCTACAGGAGATCAGGGTGGTAGAGGACTTCCTACCCCTGAAGTTGGGTAGCACAGATGTCATTTTTGGCATGAAGTGGCTACAGACCTTGGGTGAAACCAAGGTGAACTGGGGGACCATGGTGATGGAGCTGATTGTAGAGGGGAAGAGGGTGAAGCTGAAAGGGGAACCAGGATTGTCCAGAGCTGGAGTGTCACTCCGATCAATGGTGAAAATCATCCATGAGGAAGGAGGAGGATTCCTTGTGGAGTTGCAGAGCCTGGAGGAGCTGGAGGAGGGGGAGGAAAAGCCCATTCCCGCGTTGGTTCAGCCTCTTATGCAGGAATTTGAGGATGTGTTCCAACCTCCGGTAGGACTACCACCTGACAGAGAACATGAGCACCAGATTATCTTGAAAGAGGGAGTATTCCCTATCAGTGTGAGGCCTTACAGATACCCTCAGGTGTAGAAGGATGAGATTAAGAAGTTGGTGGGAGAAATGCTAGAAGGAGGGATCATTCAGCCTAGTGTGAGTCCCTTCTCTAGTCCAGTTCTGCTTGTGAAGAAGAAGGATGGGAGTTGGAGGTTCTGTGTTGATTATAGAGCTCTCAACAAGGAGACTGTGCTTGATAAGTTTCCTATCCATGTGATTGACGAGTTGATGGATGAGCTATATGGATCAGCCTTGTTCACCAAGGTCGATCTGAAGTTAGGCTACCACCAGATCAGGATGAGGAAGGAAGATGTGCAGAAGACGGCCTTCAGGACTCATGAGGGCCACTACGAGTTCCTGGTGATGCCTTTTGGCCTCACCAACGCACCTGCCACATTCCAGGCCTTGATGAACCGGATCTTCAAGCCACACCTCCGCAGGTTTGTGTTGGTATTTTTTGATGACATTCTAATCTATAGCAGGATTGAGGAGGAATACCTAGAGCACTTGAGAGTGGTGTTGGGTGTGCTGAGGGAGCATCAGCTGAAGGCCAACTTCAAGTAGTGTGACTTCGCTCAGGCACGGGTGGAGTACCTAGGGCACGTGATATCCCAGGAGGGAGTTGCTGCAGACCAGTCCAAGATAGAGGCAATGCTGGCATGTCCTCAACCCAAGACCTTGAAGGGGCTCAGAGGATTCTTGGGACTGACAGGCTACTACAGGAGGTTCGTAAGGGGATACAGCACCATAGCGTGGCCACTGACAGAGCAGTTGAAGAAGGACAACTTCTTATGGGGGGAAGCAGCTTCAGAGGCTTTTGAGAAGATGAGAAGGCCATGACGACGGTGCCAGTGCTTGCTCTGCCAGACTTCAATCAGGTGTTTGTGGTGGAGACAGGTGCTTCAGGCTATGGATTGGGAGCAGTGTTGATGCAGAACCACAGACCCATAGCTTACTTCAGTCAGGTACTGTCATCCCGGGCTAGCTGAAGTCTGTCTACGAGAGAGAGCTGATGGCTATTGTACTGGCCATCCAGAAGTGGAGACCTTACTTATTGGGCATACACTTTATTGTCAGGACTGATCAGAGGAGCCTGAAGTACTTGTTAGAGCAGAGGATGGTCACAGAGGAGCATCAGAGTTGGTTGTCCAAGCTGCTGGGATATGATTTTGAGATCCACTATCGGCCGGGACTAGAGAATAAGGCAGCGGATGCCTTATCACGCTGTATGGGAGAGCTCCAGGGGATTGCTGTATCAGTACCAGTACTGATAGATTGGGGAGCCATCAAAGAGGAGAGCATTCAGAATGAGGAGCTAAGGAAAATCAAAGAAGATGTGTTATCAGATGGGAACAGCCACCCAGGCTACTCAGTTGTGGGAGAAATACTGTACTACCAGGGAAGGAGTGTGATTCCAAGGTCTTCCATCCACATTCCCCAGCTGCTACAGGAGTTTCATGGGAGTGCCATAGGAGGGCATTCAGGAGTGCAAAAAACTTATAGCCGGTTAGCTGCTGAATTGTACTGGAAGGGGATGAGGAAAGATGTTGAGGAGATGGTGGCGAAGTGTGATATCTGCCAGCGGAGCAAGTACCTGACGATGGCACCAGGGGGATTACTACAGCCTCTGGCCCTACCAGAGAAGGTTTGGGAGGAGATTACTATGGATTTCATTGATGGGCTCCCAAAATCAGAAGGCTACACAGTTATACTTGTAGTGGTCGACAGGCTGAGTCAATATGCTCATTTCATTCCCTTGAGACACCCGTACACAGCGGTGTCTGTAGCAGCAGCATTTGTCAGGGAGATAGTCCGTCTGCATGGGGTACTTATTGTTTTCATTATTTACATCTGTTGGGACATTTCATCCCTTATTTTTGTTATGGACAGTATTGCTTTATGTTGACTAATAAAAGTAAATGATAGTGATTTAAAACGTCATTTTCTATAACTTCAGTTGTGTAGTGGGCACGAGTGCTAGGACTAATGATGATCATAGCGTGGATTTTGTAAACTCCAATTAATTTGAATAGGGCATTCGTATTTATTTTTTTAGAGATTTTTTTAATATTTTGAAAGAAGAATATGTGACAATTGAAATGGATTCATAAATGCTTATGTGATAAAGTATTTTAATATTAATAATGTTTATTTTATCTTATCATTATAATATTTCTTTTATGAAATATATGTGATAATTGAAACTTTAAATGGATTAAATATACTTCATCTTGTGATACCTTTAATAGAAAATGTTATAAATTGTAGATTCCATATTAATTATTTATAAAATATAATGACATGTCCACAACGTGCCATGTTAGACTTTTGCCAGTTATTTCCCATCTTCGTCTCTATATTTTGTCGGGTTCTTGATGAAATGGTACAGGAATAGGGTGACAAGGTGGATGAGCAAACTCGCATAAACATTCTTTCTCGATCTTATGTAATCACATATGAGAACAATCTAGAGAGTTAAGTAAGCAATCACATAGATATAACGCAGGATGGGTATGACATAGAAAGATTAAAAACAGAATTAAATTATATTTCCATCTCTATGCAGATAATGCAAAGTGTAAGATACATCCCATAGGAACAATTCTGTAGGTTTTTCTCAGCTTCAAACTTGTGCAAAGTTAGGAAGCACTGATTTGCATTGTGTTGCTCCTAAAAGTCATGCTTATTTGTGGTGCCCGTAAGAGCCCATTAAAGTCAAAAGCAACCTTACAATTATTTGTTATTGGCAAAGAGAAGTAGCTTCTATCATGATCATTTTAACGATAGTAAAGAGAAGCACCGTAAGTTTGATAGTAGGAAGCATGGTCGGCCAGCTAAAACTCTTACGTCTATGAGCTCAAAAATTGTTGAAGTGTTTGTGTCAACAAGCTCAAGTACAATAGTTTGGGTTGCTTTTGTCTTAAAAAGAAACCATATATTAGTTTACTACCATTTATGTTGCTGCATTTATAATTTATTAGTCAATCTCTCAGTCAAGTATTGTAAGAAGACTCAAAGTGGGATCATTTTTGGTTGATCATATATATCTGAAGCTGAAAATACAAATGGGATGTTACGCATGAGCTTATGTGTGTGCTTAATTCTATGTACTTATTGAAGTTTATATAGTTTTCTTTAATTGTAATACTATTGTTTATATTATTTACATATTTTTAATTAATTTATTTTTTGACTCATATCCATTGGAATCTTAGAGCCAAAAATACTCTTTCAGACACGAAATAAAAAATTTGATCCCATCTCTGCTCTTCAGTTGAAATTGAAATTTGATTTGACTAGAGCAGGCTTGACTCAAAATCATTAGAGTTTGATTTGACTCCAAATTTAATTTTTTACGTATGTAAAAATACTCACATGTTTGCAGCTGCATATATGTGCATATATTATTCATTCATAGGTTATATTTAAAACATACTTCATTATGGATAGACAAATTTAATTTCAAATTTTAACTTGAACTATATTTGAATTAGTCGAGCCAAATTTGAAATTATTTGGAAATCTCAAATTTTAAAATATTTTGAATTCAACTTTGAGTCATTTTTGTTGCTCGAGATTGACTTATAATCAATTCAAATGGATGTAATAGTTGAGCTACTTTCAGGTGATTTTTACTTTCGAAATTATTTAGCATCCCTGTCATTAAGAATTTCTGAAAAAAAAAAACAAACAGTTTGTAAAAGTATTTTCAATAAAATCGTTATAATCTGGTTGAATTGAAAATTTTTATATTTAAATTTTGATAAATATCATTTTGAAACTTGGAGAAAAAAGTGAAAGGCTAGAAAGTATATGTTATTGAATACAACTATTGTGCAAAAATTAAATCAGACATAGATATCGATTTTGTTTTCTTATTTGTGTTTTTCTAGGTGTTCCTTGCTACTGATAGTGATGGGGTTCCTATTATATGTTTTCTGCTGCAAGAACAAAAACTACTTGCTGTGAGGCTCCAGGTTGATGATGGAGGTGATGGAGTTTCTATTGATGTGAGGCCTCTCATGATCTGGAGTATCCCTGCAATTTCTGCTGCTCCAGTTTCTGTGACACGCCCTAGGTGGTGATTATTATTATTATTTTGTTTGTGCGGTAGTTTCTATTTATATTGATGTACTTTCAATACATTTCATTGCAGGGTCAAATTGGCACGCCTATCCTTCATGGACATAATCGTGTTGGATTGTGAAAGTTGTCTTCTTCTCTATGTATGTTTTAACACCCATTCGTTACTACGTCTAATGAAATCCACTTTAAATTAAAACATTGTTCATTTTGTTGTGCAACATTAATCAAGGCCTGATCATTTTAAAACTACGGTATCTTTATTTGTGGCAGGTTTCCGTCACTGATATATTTAGACATGTAAAATAGAGAGATGGCTGAAAAGCTTTAAATTTTTAAGAAGTAGAAATATGTACAATTTCAAGGCGAGTGATTATTAAAAATAGTTTTAAATTTAAGATAATCATTCTATTGATGTCCACTGCTGGAATGTGGATAGCAGCTTTCCTTCTTCCTGAATCCATGTGCTTTATATTTCCTTCCCTATCCACTCTGTTGGAATTGTCGATAGCTATCCGCTAGCCCTTGTATCCTTGGCCTTTCTTTTTCTTTTCTGTTGGATGAATTTGTTGAAACTTGAATTGTCACGACCCAGCCCGAATACTCGAACTAACGAGGCGGAGATGGACGGCCGGACGGTTAATACTATTACTACCAATCTAAAATTATCTTAATAAATTGAAAGAGCTGCTAAAACCTCAAAGTTTAAAAAATTACATAAATACCTTTCAATTGGAGCGCTTTGCCTACGGTATACGTTCTCATTTCTTCTACTCATTTTATTTAATGGTGTTATCCCAATAAATATTTTCTAACAGGAAGAATGAGTCATAACAGAACTCAATGAGTAAGTCACGTTCCTAAAATTACAGTAATCCAAGGCATTAAGAATCATATGCATGATCATTTCAAAACATAACATAATTCTATTTAGTTATTTCATATCCAAAATGTGACAATTTTATATTATGCATATATCGTATTTGTTAAATATATCGTATCTTTATCCTTTCTTAGTAATACAACTGTCACAAGAGCCACCGTCTAAAATAGTACCAATGAAAGTACTCTTTTTCCATTTTCTTTTCCTTTTTATAATCATTTTCATTTACATACATGAGTACATTGCGTCCCCAGCTAGTATCATAAGGGGTGTGCTCCATTAGTTAACATGCACATAAAATCATATCTATCTAGTCATTTCATTCTTATAGCATTGATGAGCTTTATATGATAATATACAAAATAACATATAAATTTTCTTTAACACAACATGATCAATCATTAAGTATGAGAAACATAAATCATGATCTAGTTAATCATAAAGATTTCATAAGAATATATTATCTTTCAAAACTTTTTATTGAAGAGAAAACAAAGTTATCACTGGAAATAAAGAAACATGAGTACTCACCTCAAAGTTGCATGCCTTAACAATCCACCTTAATTATTATTTCGCTTATGCCAACTTAACACCTATATAAAAACCTTGTTGTTAAAATTTAAATAATATATTGCTCTTAATTTCTCTAACTCAATTATTCTTTATTTTTAATGTTTAAATTTCCTCCTAATTTAATTGTATTATATTATAAATATAAATATCTTTCTCTAAATCGCTATTGAATATGCTTAAATAGCTCTTATATTTAATCTATTCTTAAAAGAATTTAATTAATGATAATTTTAATTCTCCCCTCTATCATTTAAAATGGTTAAAAAATAATATAATTATTACTATTTTTCAATATAAATACATACATACATCTAAATTTATATGATTTTTTAGTCATATATGCATGTCTATTTTATTAAATATTTTAATAATTTGTCAAAAATCTAATTATCCTAATTTTACAATTAGCTAGCATCATATTTAATTTCTATTTTTGTGAGCATAACATTTAAAATTTTTAAACATTAACTTAATATGTTTTAATTATATGATAAAATTTTAAGAATTATCATTGCATTAGTCATTTACAAATAAATCTAAATACTCTTTATATCTCATAACTTATATTTTAAAATTTTTACTCATTATTCTAAAAAAATTAGATTATAAATTATACAATCATAGCGTAAATAATTAATCCTAATAAAGTCTTCAAGATTATAATTATCTCTATAAATTTAACTTAAAATTTTCTAAAAAAAAATTAACCTTTCTTTTCACATGTATTTTCTAAATTAACTCTATTAATTTATAATTTAAATTTTAATAATACTTAAACAAAATTCCCTATCTTCTTCCCTTCATACACAACTCTTGCTTGCCCAAGCCATTTGCACGCATGAACGCCCGCTCTATCTCTCTTGGTTGTTCGCCTGATCGACGCTCAATCTCTCTCTCTCTCTCTCTCTCTCTCTCTCTCTCTCTCTCTCTCTCTCTCTCTCTCTCTCTCTCTCTCTCTTTCTCTCTCTCTCTCCCCTTCCTCTCTTCTCTAATTTATAGAGACGTAGCTAGCGATCCGAACCCTTCGGCTTCCACTACACCAAAGGATGGGATTGAGCTCTACATCTTCTGCTTCTTGAGATATGTACCGTTCAGGTTCCGTGATACGACATGATCAAAACAACCTTAAGTGTCTTCTTCGTCTTCCTCATCTCCTTTGACTTCCTTGACTCTTTTGGCTTCCAAGCTACACAAAGCAACGCATTTGCTTTGTATTCGTCAGACGATTGCTTCGACTCCTTCACCTTCTTCGTCCTCTCTGTATCCCTGCTGCTCCAGGTAACAAAAGCATGTTCCTTTCGCTTTGTCTTCTTCATATTCTTCACATTATTGATCACTAGATTCAAGATATTACATGAATGCTGCCAAATCTTTTTTGCTTTGCCAATGGCCACTGTAATTCTACCACTTTTCTGAATTATTCAAAAATCCCCCTCAAATTGGTTGGTAGAAATCTATCATTCCCAGTTTGTCTAGAATATTTTTAAATATAAAATTACAAAGTCTTTTGGGTGAATATATCAGCAAGTTAACAGCTTGTTTTGATAGAAGGGGTCCAATTCAACTCAATCTCCGGTTATTTATTTATTTTATTTTATGAAATGCCTATCTTCCCACATGTGTTTTGTTTGGTCATTTTGTATTGGATTGTGGGCCGCGCTAATCTTATAGTTATTATAATAATACATACTTATAGACCCTTCCCATTTAATCTTCAAATCTTTTAGTATTATTTTTAACCAAAAAAGTTCATATATATCTTGAGCAATTTCTCTAAACTCTTATTTGCTTTTGCCTTGAAATCACCTGTTGTTTTTTTACTTATCCATGTTATAAAATTTCAATCAGGTAATAGGTAGTAGTATGGAGTAGATCTTCTATCCACTAGTGATCATCGATCTTGCTTAAATTGGCTTATGAGGCTTATCACAAAAGCAATATCTAGACAAGATTGAGTTATGTAGATATGTTTTCCAACCAATCCTTGTATCATCCTTTGTCGACTTTTATTCCTTCATCATTATCAAGTTTCTAGCTTGGTTATGTTATTATAATTTCATATGGTTTGTCAAGCTATAAATTTTTTTTTTTTGACTAAGCCTTTTCTATGCGAAGGAAGTATTTAAGCTTGTCAAGTTCTTTGATCTCAAATTATGTAGTTAGTTTTTTCTGAGTGATTTCTTCTCTTCATGTTTAGTATTCAGCAACATCAACATCATCAAGCCTTTGTACCACTACGTGGGGTCGGCTACATGAATCCTTTTTTGCAATTGTGTCTTGTTAAAAGTCAAATTCTTATTTAAATCTAATAAAGAAATATCTTTTCTAATTTTTTCTAACCAAGTCTTTTTGGGTCTACCTCTACATTTCTTAACACAAGTCAAATTTAATACCTCAACTTTCCTAACCGGGTCATTGGAAGGCCTCCGTTTAATGTGACCAAACCATCTAAGGCGACTCTCTCTAATCTTATCTTCCACTGAAGCTACTCCAATCTTTTCACATATATGCTCATTTTGTATCCTATCTCCGAGGTAAAACCGCTCATCCACCTAAGCATCCTAATCTCTGCAACACTTAACTTAGTATTATGCTTCTCTTTTAATGGCCAACATTCGACACCATAAAGCTTTGCAGGTCTCACCACCATCTTATAGAATTTTCCCTTAAGTTTGAGGGGGACTTTTTTATCGCACAACAAGCCCAATGCATTCCTCGACTTCAACCATCCAACTTAAATTCTGCTGATAATATCCCCATCTATTTCATCATCACTCTGAACAATAGATCCAAGATATCTAAAACGTGTACTCTTATTAATGACTTGATCGCCCAAAGTCACAATCCCCTCACTATGTCTATTGCTACTAAAATTACACTCAATATATTCAGTTTTAGATCTTCTCTTCATCTTTTGTATCAAGCTTATTATATAAGTTATTAGAAGCTGCAAATTCTTTTTAGCTCGCTAATCGTTTTGTAATATATCTAATTCTTTTATAAGCATTATAAGTCTCAATAGGATTTAATTTTTACTGCATTTTTTCATATATATATTTTACTTAATAATCTTTTATGCTTTTTCACTCAGCCATCATATTTCTTATCAATATGCGATTTGTTTCTAAACTCTTCCAAAATTACTGCAAAGATCTTCTAGAGGAAGTTAGACTTCTCATACTTCATTAAATTTAGCTCAACTAAAAAATTTCAATTTTCCTGTCTTAGCAACCTATCTTGAACTATTGATAATTTTGCATTATTTAAATTCCACCTCCTTATTCTATTTTGGAAGAGTTGTTGTACCATCCGTAAAATAAGTTGTATTCAAAATATCTTTTGAAATGTGCTAGTAGGATATTTCGGTTGTATGGTACAGAAATAATGTAGGATTTGTGTTGAACCACCAGCTTAATTCAGAAATTATGCTATTAAGGAAGTTGACCACAATAAAACCTTGTGAAGGGCTTTTTCGGTCTAGATGGATCATGGATGGTGCATGCAGATGACGATGTCAAAAGTGCATAAAAATGCCCTCCCTGGATTAGCTGAGTAGACATATCTGGTTAAATGTGGCCATATGGTAGCTTACGGACAAAGGATTGTCTACATATGGGTTTGTTGCATTATTTCAGCCATCATTGTGATATATGCTGGTTAAAGTAGCACGATGCCACTGCTTAATTGTTTTGAAAAGATTTATGCTTAAATAGTGAGGGTAATGACCTTGTGTATAATTATGATGTCTAGGTGCTTGACTTTGATGTAGGCTTCAGCGTTTGATTGATTATATACTGTTTTACTGAACTGATAATAAAATTCCGTGAATGCAACAACATTAATTTTTTATTGATTGTTTTTTTGGTTGTAGTTTCACGTGTCAAAAGAGTTATTTTAATCAGGCATCATAGTTTCTTATTTATATAATGTTAGAACTTTTTCTTTTTGAAAATTGCAGTCAGGTGACCTATGTCTATGCAAGTATTTATTGCCAGTTGGTGTGGGAAGGGATCCTATTCCACATGATGATAATTCTTCAAAATTACCTAGTGTCTCCCAAGGCATGAAGATCGTTGGAATTGATAATGCTGTGGAAGAACGTTTAAATATAACCGTTAATTCTGGCCAGGTAACCTTTTTTTGTTATTGTCGTATGTGCCATGCTACTCACGTGATGTTGATTCCTTAGGCACATTATGATCAGTTTGTCTTTTAATTTGTCATATAATCTTCATGTTTTCTGTCAATTTACACGCCTTCTCCCCTTGCAAATCTTTGTTCTATTTAGATAAGCAGAAGGTGGATGCTCTGATGTAATGCAGAGATTATTGATTTAAAGTAAACATAAATTGCCTGTTAGAGTTTGTTTGGGACGGTTGCATTTGTTAAATTAGTTGTAGAATTTTTTTGGGAAAGAGTTTTGAAAGTTGTGGGTGTTAGGTTTTTCTCTCTTTAGAAAATGTTGGACAACAATTTTGTTACAACTACCAAATAGTAGATCTTCTATGAAAGACTCTTTCTCACTATAAAAGTTCTGAAAAATAGCAAGAAAGTCATAGCCAAACTTAAATTTGATTGTATAGTTTTATTAATTTTACGAAATTTTATTACCATCATGAAAATGTTACATAAAATAGCAGCTACGAAGAACTTACCAAAACAAATGCAAACAACTAAACTACATTGTATTAAGTTAACATAAGGTTAAGGAATAATGCCCATCCAAATGCAGAGTTAGACTCTTGCTATGTCAAGAATGCCAAAGTAATAAGAAAACATATTGCGTTTAGCTCAAAACTATACATCAAAACGTACAATAATTTTCACTTAGTATCAATCTTATCTTTTCCATTATTGAAACAACAATCTTAATAATATATAGTGAGCTTTAAAGCTCTAAAGATAAATAATTTTAAAGCATAATAAAAATATTAGAAAAATTGAAACAACATGATTTACCAATCATAAATTGGATATGGGTATCTTAAAATAAAAAGGAAAATGATCAAAATGGTCCCTTGACTTCTTATGAAGGATTTTTATGAGAATTTGACTCATAATATAACACTAGAGAAAAATTATTCATATTGCCAACCCCACTTACTAGGATAAAAACTTGTTGTTGTTTGTCTCAATACCTTTTGTTACCTCCTCCCTGTTGACGAATATTTTCGTATCGACTCGACCTCGATTGAGCCCGACCATGCTCGATTGTGCTCAATTGACCCAATCGATCGTCGTCGAGACAAAATCGACTCAAATTTAATTAAATTAAACCCAATTTAATTTAATTAAAATCAAATAAAATCAATTCAAACTCTGTCGAGCGTCGTCGAACCCAATTCGACGTGATTCGACACTGATTCGAGTTCAATTTCATGAAATTAAATTGATTGAACCCAATCGGACCCAAACCGACCCAAATTGGTTCGGGTCGAGTCCAATTCAGACTCAATTTCAGCCTTAATTTGTCAATTTGGGCTAAATTTGATTCTCAAATCAGAAATTGTGATCAATGGCTCAGATTTCATCTTGAATTCTGCCCTAAATCCTTCGGTTCACGCACGAGAGGTCGGATTGGTTCACTTGGGCGGCATTTCTTTGGCTGGACGTGCTCCTCTAAGGGCACGAAAGGAGAAGGGGGAGCATTCGGCTCCCCCGTTTTTTGTTCCGTCCCGAACCAGAGAAGGGAGAGCACGGAAGAGAGGGAGAGGGGATTCCGCCCCCTTTTGCATCCGTCCCCTGGCGCGGAAGGAGGAAAGGTCGGAGGGAGCTCTTCCATCCATCCCGATCAAAACCGAGAGAAAGAGGGAGTCTTGCCGCCTCATGCGTGCGTCTTAGCCAAGAGGGAGTGCCGGCCAACTGCTGTCTTCCTTTCTTTGGACTGAAAAGGGTTCTCTCTTGCTGCCATTGTTTTCTCCTTTCAATTGGAGAGCAAAAATTCCGTCTTGCCGCTGTTGGTAAGCTTCTCCTCCAAAATCTAGGGTAAAGGCATGCTGAAATCAGCCCTTGCTGCAGCCAAGAGAGGGTAGGAAGCCTCTATTTCCTTACAAACCATCTCTGACAACCTCAAAACAGTTCAAACTGCTGTTTGGAGCATTTGGACAGCAAGCTAGGAGCTTTGATAGCGGCTTGGACATCAATTTGGAGCGCTAGGACATCCCGGGTGAGGTAAAATCCTAAAACTTAGTGAAACCTAGGGTCCCCCAAGGCCATTGATGTGTGGATGACGTCCCCAAGCCATAGGTCCCTTAGAAACTTAAATTTATGCTTCCCCGAAATCCTATGATCGCTGTCCTCTTTGTAAACTTGGGGAAATCCAGTGATTTTTGCCAAGTTGCTCTCATGTGAGAACCAAAAGGAAATGGCGATGCGCGTAGGGTTGTTGGATTGGTATCCAACGCTCTCAAATGCATGTAATAACATTCATGTTGTGCCCAATCCGTTGCCTACAACCATGCCTTAGGGTAGAGGCCATCATTTGATCTCAAAATCAATGGTGATGCATAGGTTTGGATTGTAATTAGTTGCATGCACATCTCATTTAAATACATTGTCATGACAAAATTGACACCCAAATTTAGGAGAGTTTGTATGCATTGAAATTGATAATCTCTTGAGTTTTGTTTAATGCATGAATTAAATCTAATTGGTTTGGGCTTTCTAGTCATTATGAGACAAACTTTCAAGGGTCTATGTAGTAAACCTCACTACATTAATGATCAATAAGATTTATGTTTTGCATCACATGAAACTTAGAGTGTGGAGTGACAATATTGAATTAATTGTTTGTTGAAGCAATCTAAGTAAGTGAAAACGTTCATAAACATGAAACCCATCCAAATGGTACACAACCTTCTTTCAAGTACAAGTCATGGCAAAAGTGACTAACGAGTTGCAAGAAGTGTGCGTATGTAGAAGTTTGTGAACTCTAGAAAGCTTTTTGTGAATGTTTGAATGTGGATTTAATCAACTATTGAAAATCAAACCATTGTGAGGTCTCCCATAGACTTTTCAAAGTCTATGTTGTAGATCCCACAAAATGTATTGTTGATTAAGTTCATGTACAACATTGTGCAAAATCAAATACTTGATTGCTTTCAATTATCAAATTCCCTAATTTGGAGAGTCATCTACACATGATGCATGCACTCCTAGGTTCTTCTTAGATCATACCAAATTGATCTTACTTTTACTAGAAATCATAGGGATCGACCTTTCCTATCCAAGTTTTTAAATCATGCCAAAATTGGTTTAGAAACATCTCCTAAAATCTTAGGAAATCAATTCTTCCCTCTTCTATTTGAGTCCAAAACACTCTAAAAGACGTAGGGGAATTCTCTTTCTCATGCACATCTACTTCCAAGTCTGAAGCTTAGAACTTCCTCAAAGTTCTAAGCTCTATGTTGCATGAGTTCCAACAAGTATAAAGAGCTTGCTTCCAAGCACTCTTTTCCCTTCATGTAAGTATTTTGGAGCCCCTATAAGGCTCCAAATGTTCTATTACATGAATCTCCAAGGTTTTAGGATCAAATCCTAAGTCCAACCCTTTCTTTGTTATGATATGAAAGTAGCAAGTGAGCCTCTCCCATTCGAGTTTCCTAATCATGTCAAAGTTGGTTTAGGAATCCTTTTCAAAGCCCTAAGGTGTTTCCTTCCCTTATTTCTACAACTCAAAAGTTGTAGGAAATTCCCTCACTCTCCTAAGCCCAAGCTAGGAGAGTGCATTTCCCTCTTTGGACAACAAATGCTCAAAGAACTTTCATTGATTTGCAACCTCTAAGTTGCATTTCCTTCCCTCTTTCCTACAAGTCAAGATTGTAGGAGAGCTTCCAAATTCATCTTCATGCTCTCAAACCCAAGTTGGGAGAATGAATTCCCCTCTTTGAACTCCAAATGTTCAAAGAGGTTTTAGAAGCTTGCAACCCAAAGTTGCATCTTCTCTTTTCCTTTCTACAACTCAAAAGTTGTACGAAAGTTTCATTCTCTCAACTCATGTTGAGAGTGAATCAACCTTATTCCAAGTCATCTATTTGTTGAATAAAATCAACAAGTAGTTCAATCCAAAATCATTTATTTGTTGAACCAAACTCAACAAATAATTTCATGTTAAGCAAGGGAGTCAAAATCCTAGCTTTTCTTTCATTCTCCTAACCTAAATTAGGTGAATGAATTCCTCTCTTTGGACACCCGAAAGTCCAAAGAATCCTTGATGTGTAGGCCAAAACTATACATCATACTCTTGTGTTTGCTTAATCTAAATCTAGCAAATCAAATACTCATCATTGAACATAAAAGTTCAATGATAATCCCTCTTGATTTGTAATCCTCAAAGTTACAAATACTTCTCACATATTGAGCTAAATTCAATAAGTGACTCACATTTATTTGCCTAATCCAAATTAAGCAAATGAAACCCAACTCATTGAATACAAAAAATCAAGGAGACATCCTTTTGATTCGTAGCCTCAAAAGCTACTAATCTCCCTCACTTCTATAGGTTCCAAAGGCCTTAGAAGATATCATATCCTAGCTCAAAAGCTATAGGCTCCCAACTCTCCTCCAACTCCAAAGTTGTAGGAGATTTCCCTTCTCTTTAGCTCCAAAAGATAGAGGGAGTTCTCCTACATCTAGCCCAAAAGCTAAATGTTGAGTTCCTTCTTTTTCTTCTTAGCTCCAAAAGCTAAAGAGAATCCCTTAACATGTAGCCCAAAAGCTACATGTTGGATACATTTCTTAGACCCAAAATCTAAGTAATCACTTTCATTCAACTCAAGTTGAGTGATCTCTCCTATGACATTTAAAAATGCTAAACTCATAGATGTCCCTTAGGAATTATCTAATCTGTTGAAGTCCATTCTACCATATTGGATGAATTTCACCAAGTCCTAAGTATAACCCCTTAGGCATGTCTGTCTTACCCTATTAGATAGACACTTTCTCTTATCCAAATACTAAGAGAACTCCAAAATACCTAAAAATTACTTGGGTTCCTTTTGATGCAATGTTCAATCATCTCCCTCAAAAGGTGGGATGACTATATCATTGTATCTTAGGATTCATAAGTAACAGGCTTGCCCAAAAGCAAGCAGTGGTTACTTTATGAGTTCTTCATAACCCTCATAAATATGAAACATTTAAAAATCAAATAAAATTTTTAAGTCACAAACAACTTAAAGTGAAATCACCATTGAATAAAGATTAAATATCTTCATTCCAAAATAAAAATCAAACACCCTTAGTGTGACATGCTACACAAGCTTCACACACTTAGGTGCACAGCCCCTTAGGCATATTAGGATTAGGATTTTTCTTTTCTGCGCATGTGTTTGATGTTGTGGTGTGATTGCCCTTGAATTGTCTGCGTTGTGGGCACTTGCCCTTAAGTAGATAGCGTAGAAATATACTTATTCTTCTTGCAGGTGGCCATATCTAAAAGGGGTGCGCTCATAAATAATAAACTGCTTGCATGACAGGTGCTGCTTAAAAACCCCCAAAGATGTGGCCAATAGGGTAGAAGCAGATATTTGACACTTTAAGTGCTAAACAAAATTTTGAATGTAATTTTTTATTATATGAGTTGCCTCTAATCCATTGCAGGTTTGAGTCTCTTTTCTTTTCAAACATGTATTTGATAGAATTTTAATTGTATCAAACTTGTGGGGTTTGGAGCAAAAGAATGAAGTGGACTAGAATGATGTACCTGTCAAAGGTGAAGCCCAATGTCCATTCAGAAGTCAAGAGCCTGAAGAACCCCCCACAAGTAGAGTCTGTAATAATTTGACTGGGTTGTATAATGGCAAGCAACTCAGCTGCCAAACCTGTTTGTAATAACTCGGACTCTATTTACATTTCCTGCACTTTATTCATAAATAAAAGCATGTTTGATTGTTTACTTGATTGTGCAATAGAAATGCATCTTTTTCCTAGGTTTATTTCTTTGCTTTTGCTTGGGTGTGGCTTGGACTGTTTGATGAGGTAGGCTCTTAGGACAAAAATAAGATTTCTACTCATTAAAATGTAATCAATCTAAAAATTGATTTAGGCTCCACGATTTTCTAATAAATAAAAAAGTCTTGCATGGCTCCTTTTAATGGAGCTAAGTTTTCTAAAAATTAAAACAATCATGCATAGCCCAAAGCATGTTGCATATAGAAAGCCCTTACTTATGGATTAGATAACAAAAAAGTCTTTTTTTTTTTATGAGTCAGCATATGCATACCTATATGTATAGGCATCTTGGCCTCAAAGCCAAGCTATAAGTCCTACCTTCTAAATAAAAATAACCATCCACTCTAAATTTGCATTGAGACCAAGACACATGGTTTTAAAAGAGATTAGGAGGGTCTAGCTGGTAGTCCCTTCCAGGCGGGACAGTAAATCCAAAGGTCGGGCAGACTATGCCTCTTGTGAGGTGTAGTTTGTAAGTCTCTTGACACTCGTTATATTTAGGTTCGAGGCACTACCTATCGGTAGTCCTCACCTTAGTTTTAGGGTCTGAGGCATGGGTTGATTCTAAATCACCCCATAAGCCCTCACATTTCGGGCAATTCCTACAACATATGTTGAAGGAATGTAAGCCCCAACATTCTAATAAAAATGTCAACTTAAACCAAAATTAGAGCTCTAAAATGTAAAACCCAACATAGGATAGTTTGAGCACCTTTGAGTTTCCCTCAGAATCAAGTGCTCCTACTTCACCTCCTTTGGCCCTCATTCCAAAAATCTAATTTCTAAGTTCTACTTGAGTCAGCTCATTAATGAGCCTCTTCTTATGTTTCAGCTCATAAATGCTTTCCCACTAGTTAATTCAGCTCATAATTTGTGTATTTATTGCCAAAACTAGATTCATTCCCCCTTTTTGCTTTGACTCTTTGGTTTCTCCACTAGTGTCTTTTCTCCCCCCCCTTTGGCCATTCGTTTTCTTGTGATGGCTGTTGGTTTCCTATGCTTTTTCTCTTGGGTTTCCATGGTTGTTTGCTGGTTTCCCTGTCCTGGGAGAAATTCTGTGCCTTTGCTCCCTTGGTTCCGTGGTTGGCTGCTGGTTTCCTGTGCTGGGTGGCTTTCCCGTGCCTTGCCCTTTGGTTTCCGCGGCTGCTGCTTGGTTTCCGCGGCTGCTGCTTGGTCCCCTTGCCTTGCCCCTTGGATTCCCGTGGCTGCTGCTTGGTTCCTGCGGTTTTTCTTCTCTGTTTGGAGGCTTTTGGGCTGTTGTTGGGAGGTTTTTGGGCTGCTGTTTGGAGGCTTTTGGGCTGCTGTTTGGTGGCTTTTGGGCTGCTATTTTGTAGTAACTTTTGGCCTTATATCTTCCTATTTTAATTAGGATATTAATGAAGATATGGTGGCTGTTTAGCTGCCCTCTTTTGGCTTATATAAGGGCTGATTTGTGTATGTTTAAAAAATGGATATGTGAGTTATTTTTAGAAGCCATAACCTGCGGGTTTGTTGTTTGGAAAAGCTTGCGAGCTTTGTTCAACTCTCCTCCTTCCTCTCCTCTTTGAGAAAGCTTGCGAGCTTGTCTCCATTTCTTCTCGGCTTCTTATCTCTTTCTTCTACCCGCAAGTTTACACCTCACCTGTATCCTTCTTCTAATGGATGAAAGCAACTTCAGGTGTTTTGTTTGAGTCGTTTGTAAGAGTCAAAAGTTTGTAAGTCATCTTTATTATAAAAAGTGTCTTTTGGGTATTTTTGAGTATTTTATGTTTTTTATATCTCCTAGGAAGGTTTTAATTTTTCTAGCAAAAATTTGGGTAGGACCCAAATTTTGGCTTACATCAATCTATAATCAGAAATGCTTAGGACAGCTAGGAACTAGCATAAATATTCATCCCTTAGATATGTCGTGTGTGTCTAATATAATTCACTACTTATGATGGCCATTGAATATAAATATATATGCACGACATATTTTAACGCTAAAGTAAAATATTTCATGTTAAGAAATAAATGAACCAAGTAAATGAATATTATGAAAATACTTGTCTCCAAAATAGTGCTTTGACTCTTTAGATCTTATCCAAAATGTTTTACTAGAGTGATTTTTTTTTTAATCATATTTGAGAAGATAAGGGAATAAATTGAGCTCATTAGATATCTAGGACTAAAATAACCCTTTACAAATAGTCCATGAATCTTTTTTACTTTTTTCTCTATAGGTATTATATCATAATAGTTGTTTGCCATGATAGATAAGATTTTTCAAATATGAAAATTATTTTCTTGTACTTATTATACTTCAACAGCAACAATTAACTACAACAAGCTTTTATCCCACTATGTAGGGTCGGCTACATGAATCCTTTTTCTTCATTGCGTCCTGTTATTATACAAAAGAGTTCATGAAAAAAAATATAAATGAAAAGCTATCAATGTAATCAAATGAAATACTATGAATAAGTAAAGCATATTCTATAATATATTATTAGCAATTAAAGTACACAAACAAGTAGCAAGGAATAAGCCCCTATCAAACAAGGGTATGTTTATCTATTAGCCAATAAAAATAACCTACCAAACATAGACCATAGCAGTTCAATATTTTGATTATGATGTTGGTATTTCTCTCTCATCTTATGGTGCTCCATAAACCTTTGATTTAAATGAATCTCGATTAATCATATATTCAAACATTAAATGACAAATGCACCCAATTAAAACATATCCTCATAAGAAGCAATTTTAAAGATTCCTCTTATTTATATTCCATAATTAATTCCAAATGATAGCGAATTATTCAATATTTCATATATAAATTATTATTGAACATGGATTTATGAAATCCATAATGCCCCTTTGAGATTCAATTTTTTTTTTTATATAATCCTTTCATCATTTTAATTACATAATGCTTATGCTAATTTATTCTAATACTCCAAATTATTTCATTTTATTCATACTAACCAAGTATCAACATATATTCTCTCTAATAATCCCAAATAATCTTTAAGAGATTATCATTAATAAAACTATTTGATACAATACCTTATTTTTAATCACAAAATCATGACGATTATATCCTAAATATACAACAGCAACAAGAAAACCAAGCCTTTGTCCCACTGTGGGGTCGGCTATATGAATCCTTTTTCGCCATTGTGTCCGGTTAAATAGATTGTATTGTTTTTAAAAAGAGATTAGAATCATACAAATGATATATTCATATATTTGAAGCATTACCTAATAACCTGGATTAACCTACATAGAAGTTTTTCTTTCACAACATAATTTAATCTTTATTCTAAAGACAACCACTGAGTTATTATGAATCTTAAAGAATAAAACAAAAATTGTAGTTTTACCTTATACAACATAGATGATTAAGAAAAGCCATCCATGTGAAACCCTTACTCTGACTTCCTCATTACCCTTTTAACTCGTCTTCTTCCACTGCAAGCCCCCAGGCCACTTCCTGCTGTAGTTGCCGAGTGAAGTGCATTTAGGAAGGTCGCAGCCCCTGCTGTGGTTTGTATGACCTAGGGGAGAATGCATCCTTTCTTACTGTGGAAGATAATAATGCATTGGTTTCTCTACTACTGATATGCACTTACCCGATGTCTCTCCCTCTTTCTTTATCTCTGCACACAATTGCTGTGGGCTCCGAAAATTCGGCCCCGACCTCCCCGCCGCGCTTCTTCTTTTCTATTCGAGCGAGGGGAGTTTTAACTAATAAGTTCCGGGGTAAATTTTGGAAGGCAGATGGGTTTGTAGATATGACACTACCCAGAGATTTCGTCCTCATTTTGCGAGAACTTTATGATCTGAGTTCTGGTTTCCTATAGGCGCAAGCCCCTATAGTTAATTACCCCTCCCGATCACGAGAGAGAACTTTCGATTAAGGCTAGTCGTCGATCAGATACGTATAGAGATACGTGTATCTGGCATATAGTAGCAGTAATGAGTTTGGATTTGGAAATTGGATTTTGAGTTTAGATTTGGGTATTTGTAAAGGTTTGGAAAGTTTGAAAATAGTTGGAAATTTGGAGATTTTGATATTCAAAATAGAAATTGCACCATCTTATACTTAAAACGGATGGTGGGGGAATGGATGATGGACCCGATCAAGATCCCATGGTTCCGTCGTCCCGGGCCATCGTGGTCCCTGGTCTACTTAGTCAGAGGAGGTAGTCGACCCAACCTGACAGAAGGATCTTTGTCGGCAGCCATGGCTTGCTTCGTCCAAGGGTACCTTGTAGACCGGGGTTGAATGTTTGTCTAAGGAGACAAATTTGAATCCACCTTAGCTAACAGAGGGCTTTGAGCCCTATCGATCATATCCTATTGATTCATATCTCAAGGATTTGATGCCAATAAGGAACGTATTGGCTCTGGCCATAACCGGTATATCGTGGTGCCATTTAGCGGCAAAACCACTCGGTTCAGAGGGCCCCGGGTCGTCGTAACCGTTTATCCTGCGGTGCCATTTGGCGGCTAACCGTCGGTTGACACGTACCACGTCCTTACTGGCAAGAGACTGTTTGGGAATGGATCCTAGTGATATTTTCGACTAGGCATTTGGCCCTTTGTGAGATAGAGTTTATTTGAATTTGTCCACCCCGGCAGACTGTGCGGAGGGTGGATGGGCTTTGCTTTAAGTGTGTTGATGGATTGATTTCATTTTTAAATATTTTGGGATTTTGGGATTGATTTTTGAATTTTTGAAGTATTTGGGTGGATTTTGAAAATGTGTGAACCCCTCCGGTTGAGATTAGCATTCAACACGGCCATCATCGGGGTGACCTCGAGGTCACTTGAAAAATATTTGAATTTTGTAGAGGTTTGAGGGAATTTTTGAAATATATTGTGGACCCCTCCGGTTGAGATAAGCAATCAACACGGCCATCATCGGAGTTTTTTTGGGGTCATTTCCTCTTTAGTTGATTGAACCCTGTCAACTCGACCGGGCTATTGATCGAGGATCGGGTTTCTCGTAGGCTCTATGCATTTGTTCATGAATTTTCTTTTGATTGTAGGCCTGGAATGCCTAATATGAATGTATTGAAACAAATACACTGGTCGCCACAACCGTGTATTCGTTTAAAGGTTCGAACCTTGTCGACTTCTATTGATCCATATAGAAGGATCGGGTTCAAACTAGAATTTACTTATCGACCTGCGCAGCATCCCTATGCGTCACGTGTGTACCAATAACACGCTCGTTGGGGCCCATGCGGGTGATTTTTATATTGATTTAGACATATTTGTAGACGCCTTCTGTCTGCTTGTACGAATGTTGCAGATCCGGTGGCGTGGCGTTGTAGGTTGTAGACGCCTTCTGTCTGCTTGTATCAATGTTGCAGATCCGGTGACGTTACGTTTTGATGTTGACTCCTCCTTTCTCAATCACCGGGGAAGGATTTTCTGGACTTTGGAGTCTGTTGCTTTGAAGAGACCCCCCTTTGAGGTTGTTAGTGTAGTGGACTTGTTATTTTCAGTGTTTGTAGATATCATAACTATTTTCTTTCTAAGGATGAGGCAAGGAAGAAACTTTGGAACACCATGAAGTTTAGTTCTAATTTGTTTGAACTTTCATTTCATTCTGTCAGGAGGTGTCCTTCTCCGTACATCGAGTTGCCCTTGTACCCGACATACTTGGAGATTTTGGTCACCGATGTCATAGGTGATATATGTACTTGTGTCCACAGTGATTCATTGTACTTACAATACACTGTTGTTATCCACAAGTATCCATTTGCAGGGGACTGCTGCATCTACTACGATCTCCTGAAAACGTTTGTAGAAGACCCATTATTCTGCATCATATCCACCCTTTCACCAATCTCGGGTGATTTGATTGTACTTGTTTGACCTCATAGGGATCATCGTAAGAGATACTTGTACTTGTGCCCACAGTGGTTCGATGTGCTTTCGATATGCCCACTGTTGTTATCCACAAGTGACTTATACATATTTACGGGAACCCGTTGTAGCCACTACGAGCTCCTGGAACTGTTCGTAGGAGACCCGTTGTTGCCTACATCATGCCCACCTGTCACCAATCTCAGATGGTTGATGATTTCATTTGCTGCAGGGACCGATCTTTGATTGCTCGTATGCTTTGCCACTATCTGTTGTTGCTTGCAAGCATAGTACATTGACCTTATAGGGATTGTTGTAGGAATTCGTGCATCAAGAGCTTGTAGTATGAGTTTCCCGTGTGTGATCCAAATTTTGATCTTTGCATGTATTTAGATCCAAATTCAGTTTCATTCAGACTTGAATTCGAACTCAGTATGAGTCTTCCACATTCATTCAAGCCTTCTACTGCCATATTGAGTTCATCCGGATTTGAATTTAATGCTTGCAAATTCAAATTTCACTTGGCACTATATAACTCAAGTTCGAATGCACAATTTCTCATTGTCCACCTCTTGTTCTAATTTGAGTTCAGAGTACAAGTTCAAGTGATTGTTCATGGTCCTCTAAAGTCTTTGCAGGTACAATTTCATGTTCAAATTGATTTGAGTTTGGTTCCAATTTGATTTCATTTGGATTTGATATTTAGAAATCATTTGAGTTTTGTTCTGATTCAGGTCCACTGTTCACTGTTCATTTGAATGCAGGCTCTTGTTCTTTTCTGTTCATACAAGTCCTCTGCTCATTTTAGTTCAAGTTCAGTGCCTTTTTTTTGTTTGAGTACAAGTCTTCTGCATTGTTGCCCATGAAGGTCTTCAAATTGTTCAAGTCTTTGTACATTTCAGTGAAAATTTCGGCTGCATCCTGGCATATCCCCCGTTTGGGGGAAAATAGGGGAGCTGGGCCTTCCCACCACGCTACTAGAGCGTGTATGGTAGGTGTCCTTGGACACCGCGGCCGTACAAAGTTTCATCCCACCACGCTACAAGAGCGTGTATAGGGCCTTCAGCAGTATCCGTACCAGAATAGCAGTGACGTACCAGAACAGCAGGGACGTACCAGAACAGCAGTGACTCTCCCCACCACGCTACAAGAGTGTGTATAGGGCTCTCCCACCTCGTCGTATGCTTCGCACCGGGCTCCCTTCTACCGTGCTACAAGAGCGCGTATAGGTGGTTCTCCGGTCCGCTGCAAACGTCGAGAATGGGATTTGGAACATCATACCTTTGCGTAGCAGTCGTCGGCAATGTCGGTATCGAGGACCGTCCCCACCACGCTACAAAAGCGTGTATAGGGCTTACCCGCCTCGTCGTATGCTTCGCACCAGGTTCCCTCCTACCGTGCTACAAGAGTGCGTATAGGTGGTTCCCCGGTCCGCTGCAAACGTCGAGGACGGGGTTTAAGTTAGAAATTTTATACCTTGAAGACCCGGCGGTGGCTCGTGGATCGAGGTAGGAGGGTACGAAAACTAAGGTGGAAGGAGCATACATTTCTTTCTTTTTCCTTTTTTTTTTAAATATAATTAATATTAACTAATTATAATTAATTAATAAATTATTTTTAATTAATTACTTTTAATTAATTATAATTAATTAAACTAATTAATTAAATTTAATTAAGATTATTAATTATAATTAATCCATGATTAATTATAACTAATTAATTTTAATTAATTTTAATAAATCATAATTAATTGATATTAATTAATAATAATTAATTTTATAAATTATAATTAATTAACATTAATTCTAATTATAATTAATTATAATTAATTAACTTAATTATAATAATTTAATTAGAATTAAATATAATTTATTATAATATTTATAATTAATTAAAAAAGATATTTATAATTAATTAACATTAATTAAATATAATAATAATAATAATTATTATTATTATTATTTTTAGATCCCTCGGCACAGTGGAATTACGGGATTTGGCCGAACGAACGAGTGAGAGGGAGAGAGTCACCTTCACTGCGGCGAGCTCCCGCGGCTGCTTCCGATCAAAGTGTGGTAACTTCCGATCCAATGGGAAGAGCAAGTCGTCGGAGGGAGCAAAGTCGGTCAGCCCTGGTGGATCCGGAGAAGAAGCGGAAGGGAGAAAGTTATCTTCACGGCGGGCATGCTCCCGTTCTCGTCCCGATCAAAATGTCGTAACTTTCCTTCCGATAGAAAGGGAAAATCGGAGAAGGAGCCAAGTCGACCAGTCAGAAGGAGCTGAAGAAGCGTGCGCAAGGGAGAAGGTTGCCCTCAAGCCGGCGAGCTCCTGTAGTTGCTTCCGATCAAAAGTGTAACTTCCGATCCGACAGGCAGGGGAAAGTCGTCGAAGATGCGAAGCCGAACAACCACGAGAGAGTCGAAGAAGCGGTGTATGGGAGAAAGTTATCTCCACAGCGACGGGCTCCCGTCGTCGTTTCCGACCCAACAAGTAGGGAATGTCGTCGAGGGAGCTTGGCCGAGCAATCACAAGGAGCCGGTGAAGCACAGAGAGGGAAAGTCGTTGCTGGGGCAATGTCGAGCGAGAGAGGGAGAAAGCGGGAGAAAGAAATCGAGAGAGAGCCGCCCCCGCCTCTCTTTTTTTCATTTTGACGACACAAAGGTTGTGCGGAGGACGTGCGTGAGGCGACATCGACGTGCGAAGTGCGGGATGTGCGCGATTTGGGCGGCGACGACGTGCGAGCATGTAGATTTTTTATTTCATTTTTTTTTTAAACCATATACAGGTCAACAATTGCCTCCTCCCTTGTTGTACTCTTGGTCTCCTCTACAGCTGAAGGAAGCATCCAAGACCCATACTCTCTCCATCTCACTCGCCTGCCTTGTCGCTACTCTTGCCGATGCCTAAACAATCCAGATTCAGATATTAAGTAGGACGTGAGAGGCAGTGAGGAGAAATTGGGTTTGGTTTAGCCTTTTCAGTTCAACAAATCAAATGGAAAAAAAAAATAAAAAATTCTGGTGGTTACAGGTGTCTTTTATGTCATTTGGTGAACAAAAGAAAAATAGAAGCTTGTCATATCCGGAGATTTTTTTTGTAATTTTACCTCTATAGATATGTAAAATTGTGTTGTTTTTTCAAATTATTTCATTTTATGCCACTGGTGGTCCAAACATTATCTTGCTAGTTGGTTAGCTTCTAAACTGTTACTCCAACAATCTGCTTGACAGAGGTGCTCTTTCAGTTTTCTTCAGTATTTAATGAATTGTACTTCGAATAATGCCTTTTTTTTCCGTTCTTGATGCCCACCTTTCTTGTTTGTTCCCTGCTATCGTCCTTAAGATTTACTTTTGAATATGCTTGTTTTGAATAAGACTTGTATATGCATCTGTCATTGTTTCGAGGGGTGGAAAACTATTTTATTTGCGAAAACAAGGTAAAACTATGATTACGTTCTGAATTCCTTTAATGCTTCCACTGAGGTTTTCTCCATATTTCTTTTACCATTTTTCTTTAATACACGTGTTATGAGCTGCGATTTAGAGTTTGCTCTATCATGAAATCTTAACCTTTTCATGTCCATTTATTATTGCACTGATGCCTGATGTCTGAGCATGTTGTAATGCAGATATTCAGATGTACATTGCGTACGAACCCAACTTCTTCTCTTGCAAATGATTGTATAATGGTGATGGCTGAAGGATTGCATTCTTCTTCATACAATCATGTTTTAAGTCTACTCTGGGGAAGTGGTTTTTCAACAAACTCGCAAAATAATAATTCAAATTCGGACTCTGAATGGGAATCTTTTTTAAGTACAGCGCACAAAATCATTGATCTGCTTCAGTCTAGTCATCCTTGTTTCCCTAAAATGCCTACCACTTCATGGGATTTTCTGATTAGTAACAATTTCCATGCTAACTACAGTAAGCAAGTTTCAAACTCTCATCTTTCGGTGGTGTCTGTATTGAGTTCTAGAGATTCTCGCCCTACTGCTGTTCACGTGCATGACAAGAAAAGCCGAGAAGTGCTTTATTATACACAGCTTTTGTCAGAAATGCTAGATTCATTGCATGCCCTTTACGAGACCTTGAAGCTGAATAATCTTCGCAAGCAGTAAGAAACTTTTTCTCTAAGATGTTTATGAAGGTTACATATTTTTGAAACCAGTTTAATTGCTATTTTTTAACTTCGGCTAGGATGTATTTTAGCTAAACTGCTCTCCATTTGCAGTAACTTTTTTTTTTTGACATATTAGTTTTGTCTGATCGTTCTTGAAGTTGCTCTTCCACGTTTCATTCTCTTTTGAGTTTTTTTGACCTTTTGCACTTTGTTGATGTTCTAGATGCATGCGTTTAAACTTTCGGCATGTGATGTGCTTACTTTTTGCGAGCCCATGCCTTAGTATAATTTTCAGTTCATACGGAAAAGCTCCACGTTTATTAATACAGCAGTGGGCGCTTTTGTCTACTATTATCTGTACCATAAATTGTGCAGTGGGTTTTCCACTGTTGAGTATCTCGCATTAAAAATTGTGTGAAATATGTATTCTTAAGGTTGTTCAAATTAATATGATATTTTAGTGGACTATTTTGTGCAGGTCACTTTCTTTTATATCTAATAGTATGGTATCATAATTAAGTAAAAAAATTAAGTAACTTAATAGTAAAGCAAATTGATAAGTAAACTATTCATTATCATAGCTGCTATGTTGTTTTTGTTTTTCAAATAAATTTTATTGATCGTCTGCTTTCATTAAATTGTTATGCTGCCATTTGAAATCTTTTCTTCATGGTGAGGAGGAGACATAATGCTGCTGAAAGTCAAAAGTTCTTGAATGATTATAAACTTTTTATTGCATCTCATTTTTGTACTTGAGATGCTGGAGTTTGCTGTTAATTGCCACCAAGGTCAACCTGTCTTGTTTTGTATGTGGTGGAAGTGTCCCGTGACTGTCCACTATGAATCTTGTAGTTATGTGTCCAAAGAAATAAGCTACTGAAAATACGTACCTTTTCTACTATTTCATTCAAACCGCTGTTATTGAGCCGCAGATCATATAGACATGGAGGAGCCACTCAATTTCCTGAAAAAAGTCTGTTTTTGAGAGACTTCCATCTTTTCCCTTGTACTAATTTCCAAAAAAAAAAAAAAAAGACAAGTCTTGAAATTCCTGAGTTTTGATGCTAAATCCTCAGAACATCGGAGTTGGTGAATGAGTGAATCTTCAAAGCAGATTATGCAGTAGTCTTGGAGTAAAAAATGGACGAAATAAGCCAAGCCAAATATTGGCTTCCAGGAGCTATGATTCAACTCACCAAACTAGGTTTTACATATGGGGGTTATTTATAGAAAAAAAACTAGACAACTGAAAAATAACCCTATGGCTGATTACATAATAATCGTCATGAAATCATTAAGTGATTGAAATCTAAAAAACTAATTTCTAATAAATCCATAATGAAAACACGCTGGTCTTCATCAATCTTGATCATCAGACATCCAGATATCAGACTGCATTATTATCATTTTTCTTACTTCCTAATTTCTGTATCTATTATAAAATTGTTTATGATCTTTAGCTAGTTATCTTGAAGTTTTAAAATAGAATTGGCCAGTTTGTTTAATTACAGCTGGAGCTATCAAGCTTGAATTGCAAGTTATTAGTAGAAGTATTACGGAATAGCGTTCACAAGAATCAATCATAAAGGGAAGGATTATTAATTGCTGGGAGATTCTGTTTTCTTTTCATAGGAATAATACGGAGCATTTAGTGTTGGGCTTTACACTTGGACACATAAAATGACCTTAGTACTTCAAATTGTTCTCAATGAACTAATGAGGCGGTGCTTCCTTTCTTAGTAGGTTGGTCATCCTTTTGCTATCCTAATGGTACATCTCTACTGCTTATAGCTATTAATTTAATCCAACATGATAGAAAAAGGCCTCCTGCATCTTGCTTTTATTCTTTTTTATTCTTGCTTTTTTCTATATTTTTTATTCTTTTTTTATTCTTGCTTTTTTCTAGCAATTTCATGAATATTGGTTGCTTGTCTGTTTTTGAAGCTGCTTTTGTGTGTCTCATCTTGGATCTTTCTGCATCTTTTTTCTCTTGTTTCTTTGATTGGTAAATCATCAATTGGCCTACATTGTGATCTCTTAACCGTAAACTAATCAATTAAATTGGAATGAATCTCTAGTGCTTTCCATATGACCTCAATATATACATATTCGACATATAACATTCCACACCAGAATGATATGCAAATGGATGAGTCCATAATTCTTTAAACACGCCGGTATCTAAACTAAATGGCAACGACATTTGAATATGATTAAAAAAAAGGGTGGATACCTGGGTCTTGAAGGGTTGGTACACGTAGCTATACCTTTGTATTTGTTGAGGGACTGTTTCTGGTATTTCATTTTTATGTGTGATAGCAAAATAAATTTTGTTGAGTGATAATTAAAATATTTTGCCAGTGTTTCATGTCATAATGAATTCTGATGCACATCCCTACACATTTCACGGTGTTTTGGCCGAAGTACCAACCAAGGTTTGATTGTATGTTACAATGGACGTTGACAATTGGCATTGCGACACAAACAATGGTGATGTTATGATACTGATTTGAAAAAAATTTTGCTTTATGGTAAATTCTTTTGAGAGCTTCTCTTATACAGTAAAACTTAATCAACTTCTTGATTGATGCTAAATAAGTCAGTGAAAAATGTCTAATTTTTACCTTTTTTCTTGTAATTCTTTTATTGTCTTCTGGTTCATATGTTTGTGGTTCTCTTGTCTTCATCAATATATAGTGTCTAGTTTAAATCCGATGAGAGCTTCTCTTATATCGTAAGCCGTAATCAATTCCATGTTTTTTGTAAAATAAGTTGGTGATATATAGAGTCTAGTTCAAATCTGATGAGTGTTTTTCTTATATTGTAAGTTGTAATTAATTCCTTGTTTGATGTAAAATAAGTTGGTGAAAGATGTCTATTTTTTAACTTCTTTCTTGTATTTTTTTTTTTTTTTTGGTCTTTTGGTCATGTGTTTTTTTCCTTCATCTCCATCTATATTTTGGGTGATTACTGTCAATTAGAGAAAACTTAGCTACTGGATGTTGAAACTTGGCAATGGCAATCTAATGACATTTTGAATCTAGGAGTGAATAATACTAGGTTGGGGATGTGAAAGTTAGTTGTGGTTGGGCTGATAAATTTTGAAAGGAAGAGGGAAAGAGGTCATGTGCAGATAAAAGTTGTTTTTCATTTTGAAAACTTGATATTGGTAATATTTTTGGTGTGATTTAATAATTTGAGTGTTATATAAATATATATTAAGTTTTAGGATTAGCTATGTAAATTCATAAGAATTTATGGTATGTTTGTAAATCACCCTGTTATTTATTGTGTATTAAAGACAAGATCTTTTATGCAATCAAAAATTTGGGAGAGGGCCCCAAATTTTTGGCCTCTCCCAAATTTTTGATCACAAAATAGAAATCTCTGTTTAAAATTGCGCAATAAGAGGCGCGCCTCTGCGCAATTTGACCAAAAAATGCCTCGAGGCTTACGCAATTTCTCACCTGGCAGAGGCTTACGCCTCACCTGGTTTGAGGCGCGCCTCAGAGGCGCAATTGCGCAATTCTCGGTGAGGCGTATGCCTCACAGAAACGGCCCCACCTACTTAAAATGAATCCTCTTCTTCCCTTCATCCCACACGGGTTCCCTGTTTTCCGAAAATTTCCTTCTCTGTTCGCGAAACAGACGGCATACCGCACCGTCGGCTTCCCTTTCCGCCGCCTCTCCCGCCGGCGCCGCCTCTCTCCGGTGAAGTTGAAGTGTCCGACCGCCCTCTAGGAGTACTCCACAAACGAATTTAGGTATTTTTTTATTTTAGGGTTAGATTTTTCAAGTGAAAGAAAAATATGATTGCATTTTATATGTTCTTTGTATTTTGGAGTTTTGTTAAACTAATATTTTGTGATTTTGTACTTTGGGACATGATTTTATTGCATATATTTTCTTACTTTCTACTATGTTCATATATCATTTAGATGTTTTTATTGTAAGATTGACTATTGCTATTATTTTCTTGCTAAAACCCTTAATTTCTCATTTATGCAATTCTGTGTCCGTGAGGCTTACGCCTCATACCGCCTCGAGACTTACGCCTCACCTCACGGATGAAAACCGCCTCGAGGCTTAATTACGCAATTTTAAACCTTGATAGAAATGACTTCCTAGATAAAATTAAGACACAAAATGCTCAAAATGATACAAATAAACCATAAATAACTTCACTTTAATATATAAAAGACTATTACAAATTGGACACTTACAAATGACACCTTATAACTCTTACAAACGACTCAAACAAGACAAAAACCTAAAGTTGCATTTCTTTGAGAAGAAGGATATAGGTGGGGTGTAAACTTGCGGAGAGACGAAAGAGATTAGAAGCCCGAGAAGAAAGGTGGAGAAGAACTCGCAAGTCTCCTCAAAGAGTGGACAAAGCTCGCAAGCTCCTCCAAGAAAATCCCAAGGATTTCTTTTCAAAAATTCATATATCACTTTTTTAAAACATTACAAAACCCCTCATATTTATAGGTATGAAAGGGGAATACAAACAGACACTTAATTGAACTCCCACAGGAATCCAAGCACCACAAACCATGGAAAAGCCCCCAGCTTTTCACTGGAAAACAGCCCGGCCAGGGAACCGAAGGAGCAGCCACGGAACCAAAGAGGCCCGCACAGAACCGAGGCGCCAAAAGGCACGAAAAGGCCCCCAGCTCGGAAAACCAGCAGCCCACCGTGGGAACCAAGGAGCCAAGGCACGGGAAAAGCCAACCGTGGAAGCCAAGGAGCCAAGGCACGGGAAAACAAACAACCTTGGGATTCCAAAAGCCATTTTGGAATCCCAAGAGACAAACTTAAATTTAAGACATAAAAATTATAAATAAAAATTACATAATTAAGATAACTAATGAACTAAAACTTAGCTAATAATGAGCTAACCTTTAGTTCAATAAATGAACTAAAAATCAGCTCATAAATGAACTAAATTCCAGCTCAAAATTTATTGAGGTAGTAAGCTCAAGGGAAGTCAAAATCAACTTATTTTGGGTTTGAGTTGACCCCCCGTTTGTTTACATCAATCTTCCATACTTCTTTCTTGTTGAAGTTAGTCATAAAAATTCATCTTGCCAAGTCTGAAATTTGCTTAGCTTTCTAGGTAGGTTTGATGAGAGTTTTGTGTAGATTAATCACATTGCACGTATAACACTTGATTTGCATTGGTTAGGTAGTTTCATTAATTATCCAAATATAATATGTAGGAAATTTCATTAATTTTAGCAATTATTTCACATAAAAAATTTCCTAATCATCTTTCATATTTGCCATACCACATTGCATATTGTTCATTTACGGTCTTCTCCTTAAGGAATTCTATGAATTCTTGTTGCCATCATAAAATTAAAGTCCTTGACATTGCTGAGAATAGTAGAAGATGCTGTTACGACTGCTATTGTCAACTGAAGGTGTATTTTAATTCCCCACTGATGCAGGCAAAAATATAGGGAGACCCAAATTTTTGCAAGCAAATTACAAGATTTCCTAGGCTATAAGAAAATACACAAAAAATTCAACTTTTATGGAAATAAAGCCTTGCTTATAGCTTTAAATAGAAATACACAACATCACTTTGACAACTTGAACTGACACTTACAAACACAAACATAAACAACACCTAAAGGAGCTCTTCTTTGCTTGAGATGAAAGATACAAGTGGTGTCGAACTTGTAGAGAGAAGAAATAGGTTAGAAGCCGAGACGAAAAGAGGACAAGCTCGCAAGCTTTCCTAGAAGAAGAGGTGAATGGAACAAGCTCGCAAGCTTTTCCAAAGAAGAAAAAAAAAAAATAGGTTTTTGGCTCCAAAAATCTCTCCATAAAACTCTCTTTTAATACAAAACATCTACTATATATAGGAGAAAAGGGGCAGCCAAACAGCCTCAAAGACTATTAATTAAACCACTTAGAATAGGGAAATGAAAGGTTAGAAATCAGACCAGAAATAACACCTGAAAAGCCACACAGGAGTTAGGAAAATGCAGCCAAAGGGGAATCGGGATAGCAGCCAGGGAACCGGAACAACGGTCAGGGAACCGCAGCAGGCAGCACAAGGGGAATCGGGACAATAGCCAGGGAACCGAAACCAACAGCCCAAGGAACTGGAATAGACAGCCATGCAGGGAAAATCGAGGGGTCACAAGGGGAACTAGAACAGGCACCACTGAGATCTTCTTCCCAATAACAACCCTTTTTGCAGTAAGGGTCTCAGGTTGGGATAGTCATTCGAACACAGAAGTTCTTCCTTGAGCAACATTTCTAGCAGTAGTTCTTACAGAATGGGACCTTCCAGAAAATTCTTCAGAGTTTACGCCGTATACAGGAACGACTGCAGCCTTTGCAGTAGCTGCTGATAATTCGAGTACACCAAAGTGAATGGTGGCTCCAGTACTTCTAGTCTCTATGACAGCATTCGTCAGTTGAATCCTATCTCCTCATCCCAGTTGGACAGTCATCGGGGTGTTCTGCATTTCCATTCTACAAAAATGAAAGGCAGGGGTTAGTGATCAAACTTGATACATCACCCCACACTTTCATACTACGGAAATAACACAGAACAAATAATAGAAGCAGGTATATTAGAAAAGAATTGAAACCCTGCACATTGAATTTCCTGTGAATCTTATTTAAAAGATTGATTTTTAGGAAATTTAAAATTTTAGTCTATATGGATTTGCTTAGCACTGAGACGACTAGCCAAAGATGGAAAGAGAAACCATTCCCCAGCGGAATCGCCAAAAATATGTAGGCTCCGAAAATTTGGCCCCGGCCTCCCCGCCGCGCTGACTGTTTTGCTTTTTCTTTGGCGAGGGAGTTTTAACGGATTAAGTTCCGGGGTAAATTTTGGAAGACAAATAGGTTTGTAGATATGACACTACCCAGAGATTTCGCCCTCATTTTGTGAGGACTTTATGATCGAGTTCTGGTTTCCTATAGGCGCAAGCTCCTATAATTAATTACCCCTCCCGGTAACGAGAGAGAACTTTCGATTAAGGCTAGTCGTCAATCAGATACGTTATATCCGTTGATACACAATATCAATCATATAGTAGCAGCATGAGTTTAGGATGTTGGAAAATGATTGAGAATTGAAGAATTTGTATGTTTGATATTTAAAATAATTTTTTTTACCATATTGCACTTAAAGCGGATGGTGGGGGAATGGATGATGAATACGATCAAGATCCCATGGTTCCGTCATCCCGGGCCATCGTGGTCCCTGGTCTACTTAGTCAGAGGAGGAAGTCGACCCAACCTGACAGAAGGATCCTTGTCGGCAGCCATGGGTTGCTTCGTCCAAGGGATCTATTAGACTTGGGGGGAATGTTTTTCTAAGTAGACAAATTTGAATCCACCTTAGCTAACAGAGGGCTTTGTGCTCTATCAATCATATCCTATTGATTCATGTCAAAAGGATTTGATGCCAATAAGGGGCGTATCGGCTCTGGCCATAATCGGTATTTCGTGGCAAAACCACTTGGTTCAGAGGGCCCCGGGTCATAATCGTTTATCCTGCGGTGTTCTTTGGCGACAAAACCGCCGGTTAGATGACACATACCACATCCTTACTGGCAGGAGATTGTTTAAGAATTGATCCTAGTGATATTTTCGACTAGGCATTTGACTCTTTGTGAGTTGAAGTAGTTTTCAATTTGTCCACCCTGACAAACTGTTGCGGAGGGTGGATGAATTTTGCTTCAAGTATTTGATGGATTTTATTTCAATTTTAAATATTTTGGAATTTTGGATTTGTTGGGTTTTAGACTTTGTGGAGTTTGAAAGGCACTTGAAATGTTTGTAATGAACCCCTCTGGTTGAGATTTGCATTTAACATGGCTATCATCAGGGTGACGTTAAAGTCACTTATATTTTCGTAGGAATTTGAATTTTGTGGAAATTTAGAAGCATTTGAAATTGTTCGTGAACCCCTCCGGTTGAGATCTACATTCAACACGGTCATCAATGGGGTGTTGGGTCATTCATTGACTAAACCTTGTCGACCCTATCAACCTACCGATAGGGGATCAGGTTTCGTAGGCTTCGTGTCTTTGTTTGTGAATTTTCTTTGTTAAAGACCTTGATGTCCTAATATGAATGTACAAAATAAATATTCCGGTCAATTTCGTGATCGCATATTTATTTGATGGTTTGAACCCTGTCCACTCATATTTACTTGTTTAGGAGGATTGAGCTTCGTAGGCCTTGTGCCTTTGTTAGTGAATTCTCTTGATTATAGGCCTTGAACGCCTAATATGAATGCAATAAAATAAATATACCAGTCGTTGTGACCATATACTTGTTTGTATTTTCGAACCTTCTCGACTCCTATTGATCTGTATAGAAGGATCGGGTTCGAATTTGAATTCATTTATCGACCCGTGCAGCATCCCTGGGCGTCACGTGTGTACCCATAGGACGCTCGCCGGGGCCAATGTGGGTTCTTGAGAATTTCATTGATTGGATGTACTCCTTTTGTATCTATGTGTATACAAACTATAGTGCATGTGCAAGGGTACTTTGAAATATTTTAGTTGTGCGGTCAATCATCATTTGAGTGCACACAACTTTTTATTTGAGATCTTATACACGCCTTCTGTCTGCTAGTATGAGCGTTGCGGATTCAGTGGCGGTACGTTGTAGATTGTAGACGCCTTCTGTCTGCTTGTATAAGTGTTGCAGATTTGGTGGCGTTATGATCTTTATGTTGACTCCCCCTTTCTCATTCACCTGGGAGAGTCTTTTTGAAGTTGGTAACCGTAACTTTGAAAAGGACTCTTTCAAGCTCTTTAGTATAGTAGACTTGTTATCTTTGATATTTATGGATGTCAGAATTGTTTTCTTTTTAAATACAGGACCAGGCAGAAACATTGGATCACCAAGAAGTTTAGTTTGAATTTGCTCAAAATCTCTTCCATTCCACTAGGAGGTGTTCTTTTTCGTATGTTGAGTTGCCCTTGTACCCGTCATACTTGAAGATCTTAATAACCGTTGTCGTAGGTGATATCTGTACTTATGTCCACAGTGGTTCGTTGTACCTACGATATATCCACTGTTGTTATCCACAAGTGGCTTGCGTTTATTTGCAGGGACTCGTTGTATCCACTACGACCTTCTGGAAGTGCGTGTAGAAGACCCATTATTCCTACATCATATCCACCTTTCACCAATCTCAAGTGGGATGTTGATTGTACTTGTTGTAGGGATGGATCTTCCACTACGAAATGGCAGTATTGCCTTCTTCAATCAACAAGCATAGTTGCTTGTGTTGGAGGTTTCAATAATGCATTTAGGGGATATATGCATTATGCAACCTTTTATTGTCCTTGTGAGCATGTTGCTTTTAGCCTCGTAGGGACTGTTGTAGGAGTCTGTTGCATTCATCATGATCCCCTTGCGTATATTTATAGAATGTTAATTAATGTTGTTACAAGTCTTTGATTTTTGCTTTTGAGGTGGACATTTGTATTACACATCCCTCTTTTCTTTCTCATACAATGATTGATTTGAGCACTATGAGTTTCATATTGTTCATTTGTTGAGGCATTCGTACAATCATTTCCACTCGTATTATTGCATTTCCTCTTGGCTTTCATTGATCCATGCTTGCAAGCAAGTTATGTCGCAAGCTCATTTGTTCGTCAACATTCACTTGAGTACATCGAAGGCTTGAATCTAGTCAAGTCTAAGTTCATAAGTCCTTGCAAGTTCTCATATTCAGCTCATGCTTGAGTCTAAGTAGCAAGTTCAAGCTCTTTGTATTTGTTTCTTTTGAATTCAAGTCCAAGTTCAAGTGCACAAGTTCACAGGTCTCTTGTGTTCAATCCGGTTAAAGTTCAAAATATTTTAACTATTTTTAAAAATGCATTATTTGTGTGTTTTAAACAATTCTATCTTTACGATACAAATTTGAAATCTTTTTTAATCTTAAAATGAACTAAAAAAATGTAACTCAAGATTTCATCAATTAATTTCTTGCCAATGATCTTCGATTTTTGTATGGTTATGATCAAAATAGCTATTTCATTGAGATAATTTTAATGATGCTATAATGCCCGAATTCAAATTCCAATGAGCTTAGATAGTTCTATAAATGCATGGGTGTCAATATATGACACACCCCAAAAATCAAACTCTCAAACCGACCCAAAAATTTTGGATACAGGCCAGCTCGTTTAATAAACATGTCAAGTTCAAGTTGAATTTTTTGACCTGATTGATATATCAGGTTAGGTTTGTAAGGAGAACAATAAATTGAAAAAAATAGTAAAAGAGGTCAAATTCTTCATGTGATGCTCATGAATCTAATTTGAAAGAATTCATTCTTTTATCTTTTAATATACTACAATCAGAGCTATTTAATTTTATTTATGAGTAATAAAATCAAATATCACCATAAGCAAATTTTATTGATCAAAACATCCATATGCATCTCTATTCATTTCTCCAAAATCATATACAATATTCGATAATTATAAAATTACAAAACAACCTTTTATTCATTAGTACAAAAGAATAAGTAAAATAAAAATAAAAAGAATCTAAGAAATCATGATCAATCTCACACTCTTGCTTTCTCATATTTAAATTGCATATCTTACCTTATTGACAACGTTGATGATCAACCCTTGAATTGTCTATCTCGTTACTGTCACCTGTAACCTTTTTTTTTTTTCATTTATAGTCAATCTAAGTAAAAGATTAGCACGGTAAAATAAAATCCCAACTTCTTACACATTTCAAAACTAATTTAACACACACACACACACATATATATATGATTCTCATCATTAAAAAATAAATGAAAAACCAAATAAAAGTGATACACTATTTGAGGGAATTTTCCCTTTTCTTGGATAGCCCTCTAGCTTGGATTAATTAAAATAATAATTGCATATTTCATGCAATTAGTTATTTTTTTTATAATTTAGGGCACTTTCTCTATTGATTTAAAAATTTAAATTCCATTTGAGTTTAAATTTTCAAATTGTCTTATAACAATAAAACATACATTGTCTCACAAAAATTAAATTACACCAGTATAAAATGCTCAAAATCTAAATAATATTCTAATACAAAGTCTAATCTTGCTCCTCATGATGGATCCGTTGCTCCTCTTGCTTTGTCTCTTTTTGATTGGTTCATTAGCTCCCTGTGCTGCATCACATTCCTTTCCAAACTCGACCCATCCAGAAAAATCATGAAGCCAACTCAAGGAGGAACCAACTAGGAGTTGCTTGTTCACTCGAGTAAAAAGGAAACAAAGGAAATTACACCTCTCAAGCTGACCAAAGAATCAAAATATAATCTTGAAATCCTTAACAACACCGGTAAGTTTTTCAAGCACAAGTCTTCCAGACGACAGGGAATGTCCTAATAATTTTCAACTTCCTATCTCTTTAAGAAAATATCTTCAATTTCTCACTCAGCACCTAGTAAGAAACTTTGCATCTTATGAAGTGCATTTAAAAAGTTTCATTTGTCACAAGCCTCATTAGTATTCAGATTCTTCAAGCCATTTAAGATGCCCTCAGCCAACCTCTGTGAAAATGTATTATTTAGAAAGAAATCCATGTGTTGGCATGAAACATAACATGGGAAATCACAATCTAGCATTTACTGTTGGCTACAGATGGATCTTATTTTCTAAAGATAATTTAAAAGAATGGTGGACATATCCAAAGCTTAGCTTGTTGCCAAAATATACCTTTAATCTTATGGGGTAGACTATAAAGGAGTATTTGCACTTGTTGCCAAATTTAATTCAATTCATGTATTGTTATCCTAGCAACAAGCTGTGATTGGCCACTTTACCAACTTGATATAAAAAAAGCATTTATAAGTAGTCATTTGGAAGAAGTTTACACGAACATTCCCTACAGTTTGGAAGCACAGGGCAACACCAGCAAGTTATCTAAACTTAAAAAATCCATATGTAACCTTAAATGTCTCTATGTCCCGAGTTTAAAAGATTTACATATGCTATAAAGAAGAATGGATTCTCACAATGCCAATCCGACCACACTATATTTGTAAAAAGCTCACCAAAAGGGTAAATTGTTGTTCTCATTGTATATTTGAATGTTATCGTTTTATGAAAATACCATTCGTTGGTATGGTTTCTGATGAATATATATTAAGTCATAGTTTCCTTTTTTTATTTATTATGCAATTGCTTTTGTTCATTCTCCCAACTTTTTTTTTTTTTTGTGTGGAAATGATAGTCCAACACTTTTGCACAGTATTATTTATGATGGTATTATGACTACTTAACCTAGAACTTGTTCATATTTCTTTTGTCTTTTCTTTCTGTGCTAATGTTAATGACTACTTTGGGATAATTTTCAGGGATTTGTGGAAACTCGTTGTTCTGTTGTGTAAAATTGCTGCTTGTTTAGGTGAGGCAAGATATGTGGATTATTATGTTCGTGACTTCCCATTAGTTTTATCTGATATTTATTTCTTCCAAAGGACTGATACCCTGAGAACACCACCAAGCCTCTTCAAGTGGCTTGAAACTAGTCTACGGCGGGGATGCCAATTTGCTGATAAAAATGACCTTCCATCTCTTATTTTTAAAGGCAATAGTAATACCTTATGCTGGGCAAGAAAAGTTGTATGTTTCTATAGTTTATTGTTAGGTGCTGAGAGGAATGGGAAGAAACTCTCGACTGGGGTATATTGTGACATTGCTAAGGGAACTGCCCAAACACCGGAGGAACTTACTGTCTTGGCTATGGTTGCTGAAAGATTTGGACATCCACAGCTTGATTTACTGCCTGTTGGTGTTTCTCTTCCTCTTCATCATGTGAGTTTACTCGTCTTTTTACTTTTTCATTCTAAGGCCCATTTGTGGCTTCTAATTTTGATTTTTGCGTATTTGTTTTAGCTGTGACCTCCCATTTTAGTCCATGCATATGGGCCTTTGTCTGTGTAGACAACTGACACTTACCCATCAGGATTATATTATAATTTTTTTTGCATTACTTTTTTATATGCAGAACAGAAAATTGTTGCTTTTTCTCTTGTCATCTCATTGCTAGTTAATTGATATTTGAATATCTTGCATTTAAGGCATTGGATAAGTGTAGAGAATCTCCTCCTTCAGATTGGCCTGCAGCAGCCTATGTTCTCGTCTGTCGTGAGGATCTAGCAATGGCATCTTTTAGGCCTTTGAACAAAGAAGAGGACGGACAAAACAATGTAAATTTAGCATCTTTTTCACCAGCCTACAGGCTTCATTTGCGGCCTGTGACAGTTCCTTCATCTGTTTCTGAGATTACAAGAGTGGGTAGTACTAAAATAGAGGATGCAGATGCCCCTAAACCTGTGGAAGATGGCATGGAGCACATTTTCAACTCAAGCACACAATTACGTTTTGGTCGTGATCTTCGTTTGAATGAGGTAAGTATTGAGGGTGGCAGTCCATTTTTTTTTTAATACAAATTCCTGAATATGCTATGGTGAGTACTGTTTTTCTTATAATTCTATATACGATGCCATGACAATTTACATTTAATGAATACTTATTTTTCTCTTTTATATTCAAGTTTCTAGTATTGAAACCGATGACCATATTGTTCTCCATAATTTACTTAAATTGATTTATATTCTTTATGTTTCAAACATGAAAATTAGATCCTTGCATTTTGTATGAAAAAAATAGTCCATTCCAATGTTTTCAAAGATTGCATACATATTTTTTTTTTCTTTTTTCTTCAAAGCGCAAAACTAAGTGTACTTTTACTAACTAGAAATTTCCATAACTTATAAATCATATGTACATATATTTTGTGCATATAATAATTATTTAATTTGCCAAATTTAAATGACAACATATGATAATTTTCAAACAATATAAAGATATGCTCATTATTTAAAATTGCACAATAAGAGGCTGGCTTTCTTGTTAGTTTGAAAAAAAATTTATGAGGTGCATGTTACGACCCGGCCCAGTAAGCTCGCATAGGCGAGGCGGGAACAGAGGTCGGACAGGAGAAATGAAAAAAATTCACATTACATAACCAAAATATCTCCAAAGCATAAGAAAGAGCCACTATAAAATTCCAAGTAAAATTTTTATTTCTATTCATCTTTCAATCAACAATATCAATTTTAAAACATTGATGTTCAAAACATAAAAAGATTTTCATAAATCATTCTTTACAATTCATCATGAATCCTTCTAACCTCTGTTTAAAATTGCGCAATTAGAGGCGCGTCTTGAGGCGCGCCTCTGCGCAATTCCTCCCAAAAACGCCTCGGAACCTACGCAATTCCACCTCTGTAAGAGGCGTACGCCTCACTGGGACTGAGGCGCGCCTCAGAGGCGCAATTGCGCAATTCCTGGTGAGGCTTACGCCTCACTGGGATAGGGCCCACTCACTTAAATTGAATCCTTTTCTCCCCCTATACCCGAACAAACCCGATTTTTCCCCCTTCAGTTCGCGAAACAGAGCTCCCGCACGCTCCAGTTCGCGAAACAGAGCCTCCTGCACGCCGTCAGCCTCCTTCCCACCTCTCCTCCCGCCGGCGCCGCCTCTCTCCGGCGAAGTTGAAAGTTCTGGCCGCCCTCTAGGAGTAGTCCACATTGGATTTTAGGTATTTTTGTTAAGTTTAGGGTTATATTTTTCAAGTTTAACTTAAACTAGGGTTTAGTTTTTTTTATTGTTTTTTGTGTATTTGGTTTTTTGCTTTAGGAGACATGGTTAGAGGTAAAGAAAAGGCGAATACGTCATTGCGGCGTGACCCTTCTTGGAAATATAGCGTGCAAGTTGACGTAGGAGGGGGCGAGAAAACGTATGTCTATTTAAAATGCAATTTTTATGAGAAAGTGGTGAAGGGCGGAGTAACCCGCATGAAAGAGCACTTATCATGCTCTCACAAGAACGTAGCACCGTGTGCAAACGTGAGGGGAAGGAAATAAGAAAGATAATTTTGAATGATAAATTTTAGGATACTGTTACCTATGCCATTTTGAGCTTGAGACCCTTTGACGCCGGAGCTATGTGTTTTATTAAGTTTTTAAATTCTTTTATATAACTTCAGGTTCATGGACTGTAGCACCATTTTTCTTTAGTTTGTTATCTCTCGTCTATGGCCTACTCTGTGGCCTGTTTTGTGTATAAATAAATGACTTATGGATTAATGAAGGGGAGATGGTTTTAGTGCAAATTTAGAATTCCTTTTTCTGGAATTTGTTCTGTATCCTGACAAACGTCAGGTGGTGGTGTTCTTGTTCCTTCGGCGTTGGTCCCAGAGGTTGGGCCCATCCTCTCGTGACGAGTAGACGCCGTCTCTGTCGTCTACCTCGTCTCCGATTCTTGCCGCGACTGCTTCAGCCCCAAGTCCGGTGTCAAGTGGTATCAGAGCCGACAAGATGCCGCCTCGACGACAACCTCAACGACCAGTTCAAGAAATCTTGATCGAAGATTTACAGCGAGAGATCACCCAACTACAACAACGACTCGACAGATGTGAGCAAAGAGAACCAGTGAGGCAACAGAATGAGGAAGAAGACATCAATCCCTTCCATCAAGAAGGGAGTGACGATGAAACAGGAAGGCCGACATTTGGACAGAATAACAGGAGATTACCTCACGATTACGGAATCAAACTCGAGCTCCCTGAGTTCGACGGCCGAATGGACCCCGATGAATTTATAGGGTGGTTACAAACGGTGGAGCGAATTCTTGAGTTCAAAGAAATACCTGCTGATAGGATCGTTAAATTGGTGGCCATCAAACTCAAGCGAGCTGCGTCTCTGTGGTGGGAAAATCTGAAAAGATCAAGAAACAGAGAAGGACGGGGTAATATCACTACTTGGCCAAAAATGAAAAAAGAATTGCAGCGAAAATATATCCCAGAGGTGTATAAACAAGACTTATTCCTAAGGTTAATGCAGCTCCAGCAACAACAAATGACCGTTGAAGAGTATGTCGCTGAGTTCGAGCAGATCTCCCTAAAATGCGATCTAGCTGAACCTGAGGAACATACTATAGCTCGTTTCTTAGGCGGATTACAACCTGCTATTTCCAACGTTGTCCAGCTCCAACCGTATTGGACCTTCCAAGATGTGGTGAATTTGGCCTTGAAGGTAGAAAAGCAGCAAAATCGATTCAAGAAAGTTCCTGGTAAGATGCCAATGCCAGATTCGGTGCCAGAAAAAGATAGCAAATCAGAAAAATACGCGGCCGGACCCAGCAGACATGTCGAGAATCGTCCGCCCCATGTACCGTCTCGTGCTGCCCCACCTCAAACATCTTTGCCTGCACGCAAATGTTTTAAATGTCAGGGGTTTGGCCATATAGCATCCGTTTGTCCCAATCGCCGAGTCATCACCTTGATGGAAGAACCTGAATCAGAAGATACTGCTGCCTCATCACCCGCCGAGACAACTAAGGACGAGTTAACATATTTACAAGGTGACGAAGGAAATCTGCTGGTCTTAAGACAAACTCTGAACATACACAAAGGTGAATCTTGGTTACGCCACAATATCTTTCGCACTCGGTGCACTGTGAAGGATCGAGTATGTGATGTGATCATAGATAGTGGAAGTTGCAAGAATGTGGCGTCCGTCCTCATGGTTGAAAAATTACAGCTCGACACCACCAACCACCCGAAACCATACTCGCTCTCGTGGATCCAGAAGACTGCTGAAGTTCAAGTAAACAAACGTTGTTTGGTCAATTTCTCCATCGGCCATTTCAAAGACCAGGTGTTATGCAGTTCGACAAAGGCACCACGCATAATGGCACTGCAAATACGTATTCATTCTGGCACGACAACCAGCAGATTGTGTTGTTGCCGTCTCCTATGATTGCACCAGAGGAAGCGTCCAATTCTACTTTGTTCAACAAGACCTTATTCCTCCAAGATCTGAGACAAGCTCAAGAAGGACTTCTTTTAATTTTATTGGAGGAAAATGATCAGCAACAAACCATCCCAGACATAGTCAAGCCGCTATTGCAACAATACCAGGACATCCTAGTTTCAGAATTACCTGCAGGGTTACCTCCGCTTCGTGATGTACAGCATCATATGGAACTTGTGCCGGGATCAGTTCTGCCAAATAGACCTGCTTATCGTCTCCGCCCAGATGAGCATTTCGAACTACAACGACAGGTCAATGAGTTGATTATTAAGGGATTTGTGCGTCCCAGTGCCAGTCCATGTGCTGTCCCCGCCCTCCTTGTTCCTAAGAAGGAGGGAACGTTTCACATGTGTATTGACAGCCGGTCCATTAATAAGATTACGATAAAATACCGCTTCCCAATACCACGCATCGATGATATCTTTGATCAATTACACGGTGCTACCTTCTTCTCCAAAATTGATTTAAGAAGCGGTTACCACCAAATTCGCATGCGACCAGGAGACGAGTGGAAAACTGCTTTCAAGACAAGGGAAGGCTTGTATGAATGGACGGTGATGCCATTTGGCGTGTCCAACGCCCCAAGCACCTTCATGAGACTTATGAATCAAATATTTCAGCCGCTATTAAGCCAGTGTGTTGTCGTCTACTTCGACGACATACTTGTATATAGCCGCACCGAGGAAGCTCATCTTTATCATTTGCACGAAGTCTTTGATATTCTCCGCAGACAGCAGCTATTTATCAACCCCCAGAAGTGTCAATACTTATCTAATACAATGTCTTTTTTGGGTTTTATCATCTCTTCCTCAGGCCTTGAAGCTGACCCGTCCAAGATTGATGCTATCTTGCAATGGCCAACTCCCCAATCCTCGACTGAAGTCCGTCAGTTCCATGGGCTGGCATCCTTCTACCGCCGGTTCATCAAAAATTTCAGTACTCTAGCTGCCCCCATCACAGAACTTCTCAAGCATGATAAATTCTTATGGAATCAAGCAGCGACTAACAGTTTCGAACAACTTAAACAGGCCGTTGCCTCCGCCCCTGTCTTGGCTTTGCCTAATTTTAACGAGGTGTTTGAATTAGATTGCGACGCCTCTAATGTGGGGATCGGTGCTGTTCTCAGTCAACAGGGCTACCCGATCGCTTTCTTCAGCGAGAAATTCAGCGAGGCCCGAAAGAAATACTCTGTTTATGATAAAGAATTCTATGCAATAATTCGCGCCTTGCACCATTGGGATCACTATCTGCTACCTAATGAATTTATTTTGTTTTCAGATCACGAAGCTCTACGCTTTCTGAACAACCAAAAAAAATTGAAGGGGAGACACGCCGCCTGGGTAGAGTATATGGGAGCATTCCATTTTGTAATAAAGCACAAATCTGGGAAGTGCAACCAGGTCGCGGACGCCCTCAGTCGCCGATTGAACTTAATTCAAACACTTCAAACCAAGGTTCTCGGCTTCGATTTACTCAAGGAACTGTACCCAAACGATCCCGACTTCCGTGACATCTGGGCCAAATGCCAACAGGGTTCATATCAATTCTACCATATTCAGCATGAACACCTGTTCCTAGGCAATAAAATATACATCCCGCAAGGCTCAATGCGGATAACCATTATTAGTGAATGCCATGAGGCTGGTATAGCCGGTCATTTCGGGAGAGATAAAACTCTTTCCTTAGTCAAAGAACATTTTTTCTGGCCACTTCTTCCCAGAGACGTTGATCGTTTTGTAAAGCGGTGTCGAGTATGTGCCATAGCAAAATCTCGCAGCCAAAAATTGGGACTATACACTCCACTACCTGTCCCCGAAGGCCCTTGGATTGATGTGAGCTTAGATTTTGTGCTAGGCCTTCCCCGAACGCAAAGGAACAAGGATTCCATCATGGTGGTTGTGGACTGATTCTCCAAAATGGCCCACTTTGTGCCATGCAACAAGACTCTTGATGCCACTCATGTCGCCGACTTATACTTCAAAGAAGTGGTGCGTTTGCACGGTATTCCCAAGACCATCACGTCGGATCGCGACGTCAAATTCCTTAGTCACTTTTGGAAGACCTTATGGGGTAAGCTGGGAACCAAGCTCCAATTCAGCTCGACGACACACCCGCAAACGGACGACCAAACCGAAACCGTTAACAGGAGTCTTGGCAATCTTCTTAGATGCTTTGTGGGAAAGAATTTAAGGCAGTGGGATCTTATATTACCACAAATTGAATTTGCATTCAATCGTTCCACTAATCAAGCTACCGGTCACAGTCCGTTCCAAATAGTTTATGGTAATAATCCTTTGTCTCCTCTTGATCTCATGCCTCAGGTGCCGGTCACTCAATATAGCACAAATGGAGATCAACAGTACCAAGAAATTCAGCAACTTCACAAAAATGTTCGAGAGCTTATTCACAAGCATAACAGAAAATGTCAAGAATCGGCTAACAAAAACCGCAAAGCAGTCAAATTTGAAGAAGGAGACAAAGTGTGGATACGCCTACGCAAAGAGAGATTCCCACAAGGAGCTTTCGGAAAACTGAAGCCAAAAGCAGACGGACCATTCCGAATTGTCAAAAAAATAAGCGACAACGCTTATCAAATTGAGCTCCCAGGCGATTACAACGTATCCGCTACTTTCAATGTAGCCGATCTATCCCCATACTACGAACCTGAAGTTCCTCCTACCCCGGAAGATTGACGCCGGAGCTATGTGTTGTATTAAGTTTTTAAATTCTTTTATATAACTTCAGGTTCATGGACTGTAGCACCATTTTTCTTTAGTTTGTTATCTCTCGTCTATGGCCTACTCTGTGGCCTGTTTTGTGTATAAATAAATGACTTATGGATTAATAAAGGGGAGATGGTTTTAGTGCAAATTTAGAATTCCTTTTTCTGGAATTTGTTCTGTATCCTGACAAACGTCAGGTGGTGGTGTTCTTGTTCCTTCGGCGTTGGTCCCAGAGGTTGGGCCCATCCTCTCGTGACGAGTAGACGCCGTCTCTGTCGTCTACCTCGTCTCCGATTCTTGCCGCGACTGCTTCAGCCCCAAGTCCGGTGTCACCCTTAGTGCAAGTTCTACGCTTAGTGGATGCAGAGAAAAAACCAGCTATGAGTTTTATTTATAATGCTATGGATGAGGCCAAGGAGATGATTGCACACAACTTGGGAGGAGAGGAGGCAAGTTATAGGGAGATTTAGGATATCGTTGATGCTCGGTGGGAGGTGCAGTTACACCGACATCTACATGCAGCTGCATATTATCTTAACCCTCAATTTCAATATTCAGAGAAAAAATCTTCAAATCCGGAGGTGAAGCTTGGTCTATATCATTGTATGGAAAGATTAATACCGGAGCAGGCAGATAAGGAGCTTGCAGATTTACAACTTGTTCAGTTCCGAAATAAAGAGGGTTTTTTTGGTTTGAATGCAGCAAAAGCAACCATTTCTAAACGATCTCCAGGTATAGTTATTTTGGTAAATGCAAGACACTTTATTCAGTTCTGAATTTTGATTATATTTTTTCTTGAAAACAGTTGAATGGTGTATCCAATTTGGTGATTCCACCCCTGAGTTACAGAGTTTTGTTGTAAGAGTGTTGGGCCTCACTTATTCCTCTTCTGGGTGTGAGCGAAACTGGAGTACATATAGTCAAGTGCAAACAAAGAGAAGAAATCGATTATCTACACTTAGAATGAACTCCCTCATATATATAATGCACAACAAGAGGTTAAGAGATAGGAGGTTGAGGAATAAGGGGTTGAAGGATGATGAGGACTCGTTGGTGTGTGATGATGTGTCGTCTGATAATGAGTGGTTCATATATGATGAGGAAGATTTGCCATTATCAGACTTACAGCTAGAAGATCTAAATGTGGATGTATTGAGGGGCGAAGCAGATCAAGTGGGTACATCCACTAGTACCACACCACACACATCTACTAGCTCTACAGCACAACAATCAAGTAAAGGTATTCCACAATATTTTATATGCTATTGCATTACATTTATATCAAGTGAGCAATTAACATGCTAATGATCTTTTCTTTTATTGAACAGGGAAGAGAAAAGTGAGTCATATTGAAGATGATGATGACATGACATTCATAAATACAATTGGAGAAGAAGATTTACTTGAAGACCCATTTAGTGATGTGATATGATTGCATTTTATATGTTTTTGCAACTTTGGGAGTTTTGTTGAACAAATATTTTGTGATTTTGTACTTTGGGACATGATTTTATTGCATCTACTTTCTTATTTTCCAATATTTTCATATATCATTTATATGTTTTTATTGTAAGGTACAATATTGCTATTATTTTCCTGCTAAAACCCTTAATTTTTCATTTACGCAATTCTGTGTCCGTGAGGCTTACGCCTCAGACCGCCTCGAGGCTTACGCCTCGCCTCACGGACGAAAACTGCCTCAAGGCTTATTTACACAATTTTAAACCTTGCTTCTAACTCAAAATATCAAAAACAAAAAAGTAGGAACATGTCGCTTGTTGTTCCCCTACGACGGTACGTAAAGGGTGGTCTATCTACCATTATCGTTTATTGGGTTCTCCTGAAAGTGTCCTATAAGTAGGGTGAGCCACAACTCAATAGATAAAATGACATTCAATTAAATTTAGAAGCAAGGAAAGAAGTACAACATGCATATACTTCTAAGTAAATAAACATCCAACATGTTATAATACATTATCTAAAATGAAAATGACTCTAAGTTAACCTTTAAGTTCTCTTTTTTTTGCATAAACTTGCAATCCTTTCTCCTTAAGCATTCATGACTCATTTGATGCATCATGTACATATAACATAATGACATTATATCATATTAACATAATATTAATTACCCGTCTTGAAAGTATCATTTGTACTGATCAGATAGTCTTTAATTGGCCATTCTTTTACCATTTGGTTTTAAAGAACTCTTTTGCCATTTGGCTCAAAAGATTTCTATTACCATTAGCTCAAAAGAGCCCCATTATAATTAGCTTAAAAGAGCTCTTTTACCATTGATACTTTCGTATCAAACATGCACATGCAAATATTCTTTATTTATTCATAAAAGAGGCTTTAACATGCCATTCATGTGTATGTTCTCATATGATATTACATATTTGCTACTTACATGAGAAAAGAGAGATGCTTATATATATGTTGCATGTAGAAGAAGGTATATGCATTACATATAAAAGAAACATAAATTTTACACTTTTTACTATCATTACTTGAGAGGTTTCACATTTGTCTCAAGTGTTTAAGAGCATTTATCTAAAACATGTTAGCCATTTATGAAATTACAAGTAACATATAAATGAAATACCATTTCTACATGATTGCATTTAGAGAATTTTCCAAACTTAAAAGAATTTCATTTTACCTACCTTGCCACGTTAATTTGCTGAAAGTTTTAACGAGCTCTTTCCTTTGCACGAAGAATATCTAAAATATGCATAACATAATGTGTAAACATCACTTGTTCTCTCATAAACTTCTAAAAACTCTCACACCCAGAGGTGAAATCATCAAATTGGTTCCACCATTCAACTATTTTCAAGAAAAAATGATAATCAGAATATAGTAAAGTGTTATGTATGTACATATACTTTGCAAAAATAAGTATACATAGAGAGCGTTTTACAATAGTAGATTTTGCTGCTTGCAGACCAAAAAATCCCTCACTATTCCGAAGTAGATTAAGTTCTAAATATGCAAGCTCCCTGACGGTCAAATTGCTCATGTTGTAAATGTTTTGTTGTGGTAGTCTTCTTCATGTAAGCAATAATTTCATCCTTCTCCTTGTCTGGCACATTTGCACACGGTGCTATATTTTTATGAGAGCCGGATAAGTGTTCCTTCATGCGGGTAACTCCGCCCTTTACCACTTTATCACAAAATTGTATTTCGAATACACATAAGTCTTCTCACCGCCGTCTACATCAACATGTATATTGTATTTTCCAGAAGGGTCCCTCCGTAATGACATATTATACTTTTCCTTGCCCTTAACCATATTTCCTAAAACACAAATGCAAAATAAAACAAGAAAACGCCAAAAAATTAAAACCCTAGCTTTCTTATAAGTTGAAAAAATTAAAACCTAAACTTAAAAAAAATCCTAAGAACACTTGAAGAAGTGATTTAGAGGGGTGGCCGGAAACAAAGGACTCACCGGCGAGAGGCGGTGCTGGCGGGAGAGGCGGCGGAAACGTGCGGAAGTGCCGGATTGGGCGTCTGCGTGCTTCCTGCGCGGCTTCAGTTCACATCTTCGGTCGAGTAAGTGGGTATAAGGAAGAAGTGAAGATGGTTTTTTAAATAGTTGGGCCCCCAAATTAGAGGCGTAAGCCTCATGTTAAATTGCGAAACAATGCTTTTGAGGCGTACGCCTCATGAAGCCTGACAATTGCTTAGGCTTTGAGGCTGTTTTGGTGCAAATTGCACTTTTCCTTGCCTTGAGGCGCGCCTCGGATTACACAATTGTAAACTATGGTATGGACACATTGCCTCGTAATGCTCCAACTCTTATAAAGTCACCATAATTGAAGAAGTTGTCGAGGACGAGGATGAGCCTGATATTGAAGAAGTTTTCGGGACCCGGTTTTGCAAACTGGTCGATTTTCTTGACCTGACCCACTTCGGGTTCGGGTCAACCCAAACCCAAAATTTTTGGGTCGAGTTCAATATTGACACTCCTAGATCTACCCAATCAGCTTCCCCCATTGAGGGACATCCAACATGCTATTGCATTAGTACCTGGAGCTTCCTTACCCAACCTGCCTCGCTATTATATGAATCCGAAAGAGCCTGCTAAGTTGAAAGAGCAAGTTGATGATTTACTCCAGCGAGGATTATTAAGGATTGTTTGAGACCATGTGTCATTCCTACACTTTTGACTTCCAAAAAATATGGCTCGTGGAGAATGTGTTGATAGTCGCGCAATCAATAAAATCATTGTAAAATATCATTTCTCATTCCCCGTTTGGATGATTTTTTTTTGGATGATATGCTATACATGATGACTGGAGCCATCCTCTTTTCAAAATTTGACCTCAAGAGTAGATATCACCAAATCACGATCCGCCCTGGTGATGTATGGAAGACTTTGTGGTATAAGATGGGTACCAAACTACAATTTTTGAAGATTAGTAGCCTTTGATTAATCAGAGTTTAACCCTACAAATCCACTAAATATGATCCTACATGCTCACAAAACTAGCCTACCTCCACTCCCAAATATCCCTTTTTTACATAATGCGGAGAAAATTAAAGCAATACTTAATGATAAAATCATTTTCACCAAAGAGGGTGGGCGCCAAAGGTAATTAGTTTAATGGAAAGGAAAATCGGAGATGGAGAACACATGGATTGATCATGATGAGCTACAGAGATTGGATCCCGACATTCTAAAGTTGTATGATGTCACTCATGACGTTTGCTCAACAGGGTCAAGTTTTCTCCCATCCGGGAATAATATTGAGGACATCAGCAGGAGATTCTGGCGCATCTATCACAGGAGGAATCGAAGATCGACGGCTATGATTAGGAGTCTTTATTTATGATGGATTTTATGTATTTCTTGTGATTATGTTTTAGTCTTTACCATTGTACCCCTGTGCGAGATTAGTTTGTGTTGTATCCTAGATGACATTTTAGTCTTTGAGTCTCTTTTATTTCGAGGCCTATATATGTAGGCCTTTGCTATTATAGGAGGTTAAATGATGATTAATAAGAAATTTTTGTATTCTTGTTCTTATGAGTGTGAAAGCTCTAAAGAGAGGAAAAGTCCCTAGGTGAGGACAATGCAATTCCTGCTAGCCGCAGGAAGTGTTCGGCCTCTCGGTTACCCCTTTCCCTTCCTTTTCTTTCTCCCCCTCCTTCTAGCCGAGACCTCTCTTCTCTCTCTCCCCCCTACCCATACCGTCGGCTATACCCCAAGCCAATCTACCCCACTGTCGGCTGAGCTCCTTTTCCCCACCTTGACGCTATCCAATTTCCCCTCCTTGCTGCCGTCCAAGCACCCAATCCCCTTGGTTCCAATTTCAAATTAGCCCATTATTATTTTCCTAATTTAATTCAAGGTATTTTTGGAAAACCTAAAATTTGAGTTTCAAATTTCAAATTAATTTGAAATTCAAATTGGCCCTCATATTTGAATTAATTTAGAAAGCTCCCTCCATTAATTTAATTTGAATTTTAAATTTTGAAAGGCTCTTAAATCCTTTCCTAATTTAATGTTCCAATTATATAAGTTAATCAATTCACCTCAATCAAGCCACCATCATTGGGCCACCCCTCTCCCCCCCCCTCTCTCTCTCTCTCTCTCTCCACTTATAGCCTATTTCTAATTGAAACCCAATCAATTTCCCCTTCAAAGTACCGGCTGCCCCTCCCTCCCTCTCTTTTGGGAATTCAAAATTTGAATTGCCTTCTTTCTCTCATTAACTCCACCAATTAATTACCCAGCTCTGGAATAATTGTTGGATTTAATTTTCAAATTCTCAAAGCCTCTATGGAACCCCTCCTCTCCTCTTTCTTCATACAAGCCGCCGACCACCCTAGACCCCTCCCGAAATTTGAGGAACTTTCACTCTTCATGGATGGCTGACTCCAAGCACGATCTTGGATTCATATTCGACCCTCAAGGATGAGTGGATGCTCATTGGTCTCCCTTCTTCGACATCGATTTTGAGATCGACCACTCTGTCGAAGACTACATCGATCAGATCTTCTTCTCCTTGACAAGCGCCATCGACGAGCATCAACTTTCCGTTCAATGGCAAATCCTCTCCGAATAACTTTTCATTGAGCAATACCATAAGTATCTACTGTGTTGTGGTGGTATCATTAATATTGTATAAATTATTCTTCTGCTGAAAATACTAGAGAGTATGAGGGAGAGAAACTCAAGGCGATCATTTTAATTGTTAACCGGTGGATTCTTGTGATTGACAAATTAAACATTTAATAATTTTCGTTCTTATTTTAATTTCTCCATACTCTATATTGTAATTGCATGCTATTATAAGTTATTTAACAGAGAAATCCTAGAATCTAATCTTGTGAAACATTAAATTTTAGGGGTTTTTACATACCTAACACTAAAAACACTTTTATTTACACATTTCACACACAAACTTGACTTTTTACTGTTATACCATCTAAAAGCTCTAATACTCATCAAACAGAACACTTCGTTTGTTCCGTCAAAACCAATTCGCGAAAAAAGGGTTTCTCGCGTAGGAAACAAGTCTCGGGGACGGCAAGAAAAGCAGAGCATCAACTATTACTGTATACAAGCTCTAAAAAATAATATTTGCTATGCTCGGATAGCGGAATTGGAAGCCGATAGATCATCTTTTGCAACGATTTTGAATCCTAGTATCCTCATAACCAGGTTCATCAAGTTCAGGTTATTTATGACGCCTTGTTGTTTGACAAGGACCACAATATAGATTATTTATAAAAGAAGAGATTATTGTGGTATTTCCTTTAGCAGAATCTTTTAAGAATACCCATAGAGATTGAAAGAAGTCAAGCTTTTAAACGTCATTTGAACCTTCAAAGGCAATGAATGAACCTATATGGTGTAAACTGATTAAAAATAGAAAATCAAATAGTTCAAACTAAACACAGAACATACCTTGGCGATGTTGCGAAAGGGTGAATAATAGCAGCATGGGATTCGTGAAACGGAGAAGAGTCGCAGTGTGGTAGTCGTGAAACGGAGAAGAGGCGCAGTTTGGTTGGGACTTGGAGAAGACGACTGTGCGAGAGATGGAGCAGCTCCAGTATCAACGAAGAAGAGAGGAGATTCCCACGGTCTTTCGGCTTGGTTTTGATGGGAGGGAACGGAGTGTTTTTTTTTAATTTAGGTTAAAGGTTTTGAGGTGGTATATTAGTAAATATGTAACTTTAGGTGTTTAATAGGTAAATATTGTAATTTTAAGTGTTAGACATGTAAAAACCCTAAATTTTAACTAGCAAGCTTAATAACTTTTTATATTTCCATGCAATTCCTGCAATTATTTTATGTTTCACATAAATTTGACATTTAAAAAAAATATATATTTGTATGAATCAAGGTTTAAAATTGCGTATTCGGGTATTGAGGCGTTTTTCGTTCGTGAGGCGAGGCGTAAGCCTCAAGGCGATTTGAGGCGTAAGCCTCAAAATCAAAAAATTGCGTAAACATAAAATAATAAATTTTTTATATACTAATGAGTAAATAATATATAAAACATAAAAATGCACAAGATAAATAGCAATGACATTAACATATCACATAAGAAGTTAAGAACTCACTAGTCATCAGCATTATCATCACTTATCACTCATCAGTCATCACTAAGGGGGTCTTCATTTGAATCATCATTATGATGAGCTGCTCTCTCCTCTTCCCCTTCTCCTATAGAGTCCAATATCTCCCAATCAGCTTCTTCTTCCTCATTATTAGTTATCTTCCTCTTCCCTAAATATTTTTGAATAATATCATAATGAATAATAGTGTAATACATTAATAAAAGTCTAAGAAAAGAAAACTATATTATTTATATACCTTTTTTGATTTGTTCTTGAGTTGTTGTGGATGTGGATGCTTTAAGACCATCAAAGAAATCAACATTTAAATCTTCATCTTGTAATTCAGACGGCATCACTTCAACTTCATCATCTACAAACCACTCATCATCAGATGCCATATCATCGCAAAGCAAAGGATCTTCATCATCCATTAATCCTTTTTTCTTCAAATTTCTATCTTTGAGTCTCCTATTGTACATAATGTACACCAGTGAGTTCATCCTCAATGTCGACAAGCGATTTCTCCTCTTTGTATGTACTTGGTTGTAGGTACTCCAATTTCTTTCACAGCCAGATGAAGAGCATGTCAAGCCCAAAACTTTCACAGCAAAACGCTGTAATTCTGGAGTCCCATCACCAAATTGAATCCACCACTCAACTGGAGATCGTTTGGTAATTGTATCTTTTGCTTGTTGTAATCCAAAAAAACCCTCTTTGTTCCTAAAAGGTACCAATTGCAAGTCAGCATTTGATCTTTCAGTTGCATCACTTATTAGACGATCCATGCAATGATATAATCCCAACTTTATTTCAGGGTTTGTAGACTTGTTCTCTGCATATTGATACTGAGGGTTTAGGTAGTAGCCAGCGGCATGCAAGTGTCGGTGCAGCTGTAGTTCCCACCTATCATCAATAATATTCCAAATTTCCCTAAAGCTTCCCTCACTGCCTCCTAAGTTGGAGGCAATCATCTCTTTGGCTTCATCCATAGCATTGTAGATGAAACCCATTGCAGGCTTCTTCTCAGCATCCACCATCCTTAAAACATGAACCAAAGGTCTAGTAGTTGTAATTGCATATAAGACACTTTGCCAAAATCTGTCATTTAAAACAATCTTTCTAATCTCTTTTCCCTCAGCCTTCTTTGCCCAAGCACAACTCAACCACTGTGTAGATGTGAACATAGCCTCTAAAGGTTGTCTGGCATCCAGCATGCTCTCTAAGGTCAAGTATGCGGTGGCAAATCTTGTTGCGGCTGGCCTTAGAATTTCTTTCTTCGAAAACTTTCTCATAAGAGCTAGAACCCAAGAGTGGTTGTAAATAAACTTGGTTATTTTTTTGGCTTTAGTGAGTGCATTTTTATGTTGAGGTAGATCCCCAAGCTTCTCAAGAATCAGATCTATGCAATGTGCAGCACATGGAGTCCAATACAAATGTTTCCTCTTCTCCATAAGTTTATTACCTGCAGCCTTATAAGAACTTGCATTATCCGTCACAATTTGTACAACCAAATGTTCTCCAACCTCATCAACAATGCTATCTAATAATCTAAATATGAACTCAGCATCTTTGACCTGGTCAGATGCTTCAATTGACCTTAAAAACACAGTACCATAAGGATTATTAATGAGGATGTTGATCAGACTTCTATGTTTGATATCAGACCACCCATCTGACATAATTGTTACTCCTGTTTGGGCCCAAGTCTTCTTAATTTCTTCAATGGTTTTATCAGTGCTTTCCAACTCCTCCTTCAAAATCCATGTTCTTAAATCATACATGGTTGGAGGTTTGAACCCTCTCCCAAATGCTCCAACTGAACGAATCATGTTGTAATAAGCAGGTGATGTTGCTACATTAAATGGAATAGCATTTTCGTAGAAAAATCTGCCTATATCCTTACACACTCTTCTTCGCGCCTCTCTTGCATTTTCTGGAGCCATCTTCTGTGTAGTAGAAGGCCTATCCTCTGATGTGTCAACCATGTAATGATCCATAGGCCCTCTAGCACCCCTAGATGAAATGGGCTTCATAGAAGAAGATGAATCCCTAACGCTGCGCTCACTCCCGTAGTAAGATCCAGCATCAACTCTATCTTCAAATTGCTTTTGTGCAAGATGTTTTGATGTGGTAGACTTATTCATGTATGACTTTATCTCATCCCTTACAGCATCAGGAACTTTGGAGCATGGAGCAACATTCTTGTGAGAGCCTGAAAGGTGTTCCTTCATCCTAGTCACACCACCTTTCACAACTTTATCACAGTAATTGCATTTCAGATAGACATATGTTTTATCACTTCCTCCTACATCCACCTGAGTGCTATATTTCCATGCTGGATCTTTTCTATGACCTGATGCAGCCTTATCCTTATTTTTGACCATCCTGATTGAGAGAAATAGGAAACAAACGAGTTCTTACTAATCTTTTATATGACCTGATGCAGGTCGGAGGAGACAGCAGCCTCGGAGGCTCAGACTAAAGCGTACGCTGGTCGGACGGAGAAGACAGCAACCCAACTCGCAGTCTCGCAGTAGATGAAACCTCCAAGCAAATAAGTTTAGGGTTTAATATGCGTCCTGGATGTGTTCAGTATTATCTACGTGAACATTGCGTGTTTTGGAGCAGAGTAATTTAATGTATGATTTTATATTAATAGTTAATAAAACATGATTTTCTGGGTATAGTTTGAGTACTGGAAGTGTTAATTATTTTATTGTGCGTACGTTATGCGTATCCTATGCGTTATATATGGGTACACTATGCGTTCACTGTGCGTATTTTATGCGTGCTCTCTGCGTCAACATTGCGTATTTTTTAAAATATAAAAAAAACAAAAAAAAAAAGAACATTTAATGACTATGTACAATATAAAAAATATAAGAACAAATTAAAAGAACATTTATAACAAATACAATTTTACAAGAGAACCTAATGTACATCTTCAACAAGACAACAACATCAACTTCCCTACAGGAATTATGATTGATGTATTGTCCAATATAAATCATCTTGACAACCAAGCCTTCCCTTCATCACTGCGATACTTATCCTCCTCCCATGTTCATGATGCCAATAACTTGTTAACATAAACCTAATCACGATAGAGATGTTTATGTTTACAAGATATTGGCATCAATTTCATGGGAGGAGCATAAGTATCGTAGTAATGAATGGAAGGCTTGGTTGTCAAAGATGATTTATATTGGACAATAAAATCAATCATTCTATTAAAGATATTAAACCAAAATAATTACAAGAGAAGTAATGCAGGCATAACAGAAGGTAAGGCGTAATAAAATCAAACCTTCTGTCAAGCCTGCATTGCTTCTGTTTGAAAAAACCATGCGTTACCATAAGGCAAGTGTTCCCGCATTTTATAGTGAAAAATGTAATGTTGAGCAATAGTAAGTAATAAAGGCTCATAAAAAATCAACCTACCCTCTTATCCTCCCAACCATATCTGTCTAAAGGCTCGTAAAATTTTAAATAGAATTTTATAAATAAATTTTACTGCATATGTGTGCGTGTGTAATGCGTGCGTTATGCGTACGCTATGCGTTCGTTGTGCGTCATTTGTGCGTTCGTTATGAGTTCGTTGTGCGTCATTTGTGCTTAATGTATGCGTATTATCATTTAGTATGGAATTTTTTACTCAAAGCAATGTAAATAACATTTATACACAGATAAACATTTATACACAGAATCAGAATGAAAAATATTAATACACAGAAACATTTATACACAGAAACATTTATACACAAAAACATTAATACACAGAATTGAAAGATATATTTTTTAGTGGTTACATCATGAGTTACACTTGTCTTCAAATGGTCTCGCATTATATAATAGAAAAATGTAATGTTGAGCAATAGTAAGTAATAAAGGCTCATAAAAAATCAACCTACCCTCTTATCCTCCCAACCATATCTGTCTAAAGGCTTGTAAAATTTTAAATAGAATTTTATAAATAAATTTTACTGCATATGTGTGCGTGTGTAATGCGTGCGTTATGCGTACGCTATGCGTTCGTTGTGCGTCATTTGTGCGTTCGTTATGAGTTCGTTGTGCGTCATTTGTGCTTAATGTATGCGTATTATCATTTAGTATGGAATTTTTTACTCAAAGCAATGTAAATAACATTTATACACAGATAAACATTTATACACAGAATCAGAATGAAAAATATTAATACACAGAAACATTTATACACAGAAACATTTATACACAAAAACATTAATACACAGAATTGAAAGATATATTCTTTAGTGGTTACATCATGAGTTACACTTGTCTTCAAATGGTCTCGCATTATATAATAGAAAAATGTAATGTTGAGCAATAGTAAGTAATAAAGGCTCATAAAAAATCAACCTACCCTCTTATCCTCCCAACCATATCTGTCTAAAGGCTCGTAAAATTTTAAATAGAATTTTATAAATAAATTTTACTGCATATGTGTGCGTGTGTAATGCGTGCGTTATGCGTACGCTATGCGTTCGTTGTGCGTCATTTGTGCGTTCGTTATGAGTTCGTTGTGCGTCATTTGTGCTTAATGTATGCGTATTATCATTTAGTATGGAATTTTTTACTCAAAGCAATGTAAATAACATTTATACACAGATAAACATTTATACACAGAATCAGAATGAAAAATATTAATACACAGAAACATTTATACACAGAAACATTTATACACAAAAACATTAATACACAGAAACATTTATAAACATAAACATTTATACACAATGAAAAACTGTTATTTTGACAACGCTTTACAAAATATTTCATATGCAAGTTCTGCTCTATACTTTGGCATGTCTCCTTGCCAATTTGTACTATCAGTCCAATCAGTGTTGCCTTCAAGACATATTCTTTCCATATATTTACAGACATACATTCCACAATCAAAAGAGTTCTCCTGTTTTGGTATAACTTTAATGGTAGAAAGCTTCCATTTTCTGATATCACTATCAAACGCTCCTTTCGTGTCAGAATATAGGGCTTTAAGCTGAAATATATGTTGAGCAAGGATTAGTTCAGTAATTTTTTAAAAAATTTAAGAGTTCAAATGATGAAGACTAACACTTACGATTTTTGGAACAACAAGCCTATGCTCTTTGACGCGGCGGTCCAATGAGTCATAAAATTTCCACTTGTGTTCTTTCAGCAAACCAACCAGAAGGGTAATGTGATCAGAATCAATGATTGGTTGTAATAAAATGTTGTTTGAAGTAATAGAAAGCTCGGTTATATGGTTGACTTGCAATTTGGACAATTTATCCCTTCCTTTGTTATTCTGCAAGCGCAAATAGAAAATGTAAGAACTTAGAATGGAATAATGGATACTAAGTTACTAATCCAATAGTTAAACTGATAAATTGAATACTAATTTACTAACCCAATAGACTGGAGAGATGTATAGAAATTTATGGTACTTGTCTGGCATAAGATTACACTTCTCATTTAAGAGATAGGCAAAAATATCTAAAATTTCATTGCCTAACCAACTGTCGCTTAATAACTCATCAATATCAGATCTGGAAATAAGAATGTTAAGCACAAACAAGATACTATCATCCCTGCAAAAAAAAAAAAAACATTAAATACGCATAACACACGCATATCACACGCATATCATACGCACATCACAAGCATAACACACGCATATTATACGCATACCACACGCATATCATACGCATACAGATCTGCAAACAAAAATAAAGTTGCAATTTTTTACCTTTTAGAGAACTTCTTCAAACACTCTAGCACAAAATTTCTCTTCTCAGAAGTCAAACACAAAAGACCTCTGTAATTTTCTATTTCAACTGTATGAACATAAGTTACAGGTTTTATTTGAATGTTATCTACAGGTATTGGTTCATTTGGATTTGTATATTGAACCAGTTGCATTTCTGCTGGGACTGGCTCATTTGTTGGGATTGGATCTTTTGGTGGGATTGGATCTTTTGTTTCATTGAGGCTGTGGGGTGGGATATCTGATCTCTGTCTCTTATTGGAAGATGAAGAGTAGGCTGAGTAGCTAGCAGATCTTTTCTGAGGAACTTCTTTGCTCTGATCAATGAAATTATTGAGCTTGACCTCAATAACTCCAACTCTTTCAGTAAGATCTTCAAACTTTGTGCTCAGTCTGTCTTCAAATTCTCGAAAAAGTTTTGTACATGTTTCTTGGCAGGATCTCATTATTGTTTCTTGTATAGACTGAAGTGCTTCAGCAGAAAAACTTAAATGTGGTTGCTGAGGAGATTGGTGGGGGTCTTGCTGAGCCAGCTGAGGAGGTGGGGTATGATGGGGAGATTGGTGGGGGTCTTGCTGAGGAGGTGGGGCATGATGGGGAGATTGGGGGGGGTTGTTTTGATGGGTGGATATGTCATGAGGGGAATCAGGGGATATAGGGCTGTCTGATGGATATTTCTCAACATTAACCATATCCATTTCAGCCTCTCCAACTGCCTGTAGGACATTACAAATCTGACTTTTTCTTATATTAGCAAATAAGTTAGTTATTACCTCTGTAGTATATACAATATCATCGGCCCATCGAAGAAAACGGGGCCTTCTGTCAGCATACATAGGAGCATGAATAGTAGTATGCTCCAGGAACCAAATCTGCATAAGATGAAAGAAATTTTAGCACTCACATTGAGCAAATAAAATTTTGAATGAATTTAGCAGTTATCACTCACAATTAGCAGAGGTACAAAACCGTTGATGTAACATGCTGACTTCTTATTTGAAATCTTGGAGGATGCCTTATTAAACTCTCCAACTAAAAACTCCCTAATTGAACTAGCCCAGTTTATTGACAAAAAATCATCTGGATTATTTGCTATTCTTTGAATCAACCGGGGGGTTTTGAAGTTGTTAAGTTGAAAAAGTAAATTTGAACATAAATACATGATAAACGTTCTTAACATAGTCTCCGGGGGGGTTTTCTTGTTCAACTCCATAAAGTCATTCCTTATTTCTGTTGATGTAACTGAAGTATGTGCTAAGGAATGCCAGGATATTTCTTCTCCTTTATTTGGCAAACCAGTAAGAAGAGCCACTTCATCAGCAGTGAAAGGAATGTGTTGACCTCTTATAACAAAGCATTGTTTTGAAATGTCCCACCTTGAGATCAGCTCATAAATTAGAGGGACATTTTGCTCAAACCCAGGAAATTCCAGAAACTGTACCATCTTTAAATCTTTCAATTTGTCCTTGACTTCAGGAGTAATTTGCCGAGCAAAGTTATCACAGTTTGTTCGGAATGAAGAAACATAGCATCTATAGGTAATTGGACGAACATATATCTGAAAATTGTAAAAAGTTATAGATTAAAAATAAGTAAATGAAATACGCACAACATACGCATACTACAAGCAATGGTCACGCACAGTGTACGCATAATACACGCATATATTACGCACATCACACGCACAGTATAGCAAACATTCAACAAATTATATGCACGCATAAAGTACGCACAACATACGCATACTATAAGTCACGGTCACGCATGGTGTACGCATACTACACGCATATATTACGCACATCACACGCACAGTTCAGGGAACATAGAGTAAATTATACGCACGCATAAAGTACGAATAATATAAGCATGGAGTAAGCAATTTGAACGCATAGTGCACGCACAAAAGACGCATATCGTACGCACAGCCTACGCATATTTACTCGTTTAAAATTTGGTTAGGTTTTATGTTTTAAATTTCAACATAAATTTATCATAAACCCTGATTACACAGAAAACACGATGGCATCACAGTATCAAACATTTAAAAAGTTCGGAGAAACCATGCATACGCATAGAATAAGCATAAAATCGGAGAGCCTTGAACGCCAACGCATAGCATAACCATAAAATACGCATTACAAAACAGAAAACATAGCATTAACTTACCTTTTTCTTTGGGGGTGACGCCATCTTAGAAGAAACTGAGTGAAGAATGCTTGAAAATTGAAATTCCTCCGGGTGAATGCTTGAAAGTTCGAAAGTTTACTGTAACTTGAAAATCGAAACGTCGACTCCGGCATTCGACCTTTACAAGGGTTTAAATGTTGATGCCACGTCGACATTTCACTAGGCGCGCCACGTCGGCAACTGGGTATAGTTTGAGACTGAAAAAAAAAAAAAATTTAGGTTAAGTTTTAAAAAGGCGACGCCTTAAATAAATGAGGCGAGGCGCGCCTTATGGCGCGCCTCAGTAAACTTGAGGCGTAAGCCTCATAAACTAAACTTATTGCGTAGGCTTTGAGGCTTAATTGGTCGAAATTGCGCTGAGGCGCGCCTCAAGGCGCGCCTTTCATTGCGCAATTTTAAACGTTGGTATGAATTAATTATTAATCATTTATATTGAACAATTCATTTTTTTTGTCATTTCTATTCCAGCATTTGAATTTAATTGAAAATTTATTCAGAGAGAGAGAGAGACTCTTGTTAAAATTTTAATCTTTGGCCCTTTATAATACATTTTTGAGAATTGAGATGATGATGTTGAAAGAATATGGGCTTCGTGGCTGTAGATTTTTTGATAGACGTGGTTCTTGCGGTTTCTTGAAAAAAAAAACATGCTACTGGAGAAAGTCAAGGCCGTAGCAGTTTGTGGCAAAGCGATCTAAACAATCATGGCTATGAGCGACTGATCATGAAAGGAGTTGCAGCAAGATGGCTTAGGATAGAGAAGGAACAATGTTTGGAAAGGCTGCAAATGATATTAGAGAAGAAAAACAATGATGAAGGTTGCTAGTTACAGCTTCTGGAAAGATGCAAAAATGATGAAGAAAGAAAAGGTACCAATAGCAATGAAGAATACACTTAGAGCACGTCCAATGACTAAGGCGACGGTAGATGCACACAGATACACGCTTTAGTTCTCTGATACGATGTAGAGAACACAATGCAGGAATGAATTCGTTTTATTCATTAATGTAATTGATCAAGACAATGTATTTACTGATCTTGGAGGGAGATAAGAAAACCAATCTTCATTAAAGCAAGAAAATATTTACAGCTATTTTGAGCGAAGTTGTGATTTTCTGTAATTTTTAATGGATAACCTTGATGTTCATTTTGTTTCAATTGAGGGATCTCTTTAATGATTGTAAAAGCGTCATCCTTTGATTTTCATTTTTCAATAAAGCAAGCCACTTTATCCATTTTTTTTAATTTTTAAAATGCCTCAAACTGATGATCTTGCTGACAAGTCTTGCTGAACTTGCGCAAAATTTTTCTCCTGATTGTTAATGTCTTTATGGCAATGGTCTCTATGAATCGATGAATGCAGATAGAAGATTTCCAAGTCATGTAAACTTCTGTTGTATTTAACCTACTAAAATATATTGGAATTGAATGTTTCTCTGACATAGGTTAGACGCTTATTATGTTCTGCAAGACCTGTGGCTATTCAAACACCTGCCAATCCTACTGCCACTGATCAGGACTTCCAGCAGGTTGATTTACGTTTTTTAGTTTCCATTATGTCCACTTGCTACTTCTTCTGTCATTTTCCAATGTTATTGGCAACTTTTCTGTGTTATATGCTTGTTCTGCTATTGACGTTGTTTTTGTGACATGGGCATACCTTTGAGCTATGATAAATGGTTATGGAAATTGCGTGCCTGCATAAGCATGTGCATAAAAGAAAAACTTACAAGAGATGGTTCCTCCATGACCAAAAAGAACAAAGTTTCTTTTTATGGAGACATTATCATGGGATGTTTCACATAGAGAATTTTCATCTTCATATTATTTTATGCTACATGGTATATGTCGGTTTGCTTAACCTTTTCCTACACATATCACCAACTTTTGCTACACATATCTCAGCTATCATAAATTGCAAATAATTCTATTGATCTTCAAAAGCTTGAAATATCAAATGTCCTTATCTGAGCAAGCCGTCAATAATTTACATATGAAGTTCTAAATGAAAATAAATCAGTTCATACAAATTCGTCAATACATCAATTAAAATATGTAAAGAAACTTATTGAAAATTTATGTAGAATGGTTTAAATTTTTGGGGTGGAGTGATTTTCAAACCCACACCATAAACCTACCTTTGCTTATCGATTTAGCTAATCTTTTAAAAAATAATGAAAATTATATTTAAGCCAACAGCAAAAGAATTTGGCTTTTAACATGAAGAAACAATTGATTCAAGTTTGATGTGCAATGTGACTCAATTTGAACAAGACTAACCTAAAATTGACCATTTAAAAAATGATAAAAAACTCAGATCCATTCATAACTTGAATGTTTTTGCATATGGCCTATTAGCAAAATGCATTCTGATCATAATAGAGAGAATGAGAAATGAAATAGCTTTCCTGCCTCAGGACCACCCTCCTAGTTGAGCATAAAACGTGACTTAGATGGGTACAAATCAGTTGATGGGTCTACCTCGAATACATATTCTTGAGTTATATCCATAAGAATAGAGTGAGTGGTAAACTTGATCACCTAAATGCCCCAATCAAACACATCATAACCCAAGCATAGGTAGATTTATTAAGATAACATAATTCGATCGGACTGAAGCATTTTATAGTATTGTTTATCTTGTTTCTGGCAGCATCAATTATGGAATCTTGCACAAAGAACAACTGCTCTACCATTTGGCCGTGGGGCATTTACTTTAGCCACTACTTACACTCTTTTAACCGAGGTGTGTAAACTTCTATGGGTTTACTGATACTATTCTGTAGTTTAAATTTTTCCGTACTACTGTTTATTTCATCTATATTTTTCCTATTGTGCTTTTGACGCGAAATAAAAGTTTATGTTGGATTATATATTTTACTTAGGCACTATTTGTTCCAAAGCTTATATTGGCTGGTCGATTGCCTGCGCAACAGAATGCAACAGTGAGTGCTTTTTCAAATGCTATAAATTTGTACAAACATTGTATTTTTTGCCGTAGATCTGTAGCTTTTCAATTATTTATCTAAGCTTTCTTTATTTAAGTTGCAATTGAGGGCATGTTGGAGCCTAATCTTGTAATTTTTACTGATTTCCTGTTGGAAGAGTTAATAATCCCCTAACCAACTTAATTGCGCTTTCAAATGCACCAATTTAATGCTATGTTCTCTGGCTCTACAGTTATTCTATGCACTTGAAAAATTTGAAAACCACTCTGCCAGAGAGTAAGTCTTAATTGTTTTGTGCATATTACTTGTTTTCTATTAAATATTTTTTATATGATGGCCAAACACATGGAAAGATTTTTCTTGCGTTGTTTGCAATTTTTTCCCAGCCCATCTAATAAAATAAAAACAATTTTTTAGATAAAAAAATACATAAAGAATTAACGAACTCTCATGGATAGCCTCATAGCCCAGGGTGCAGATGTTTCATGCAATGTCCCATATTGTGTTGCAAGAGAATTGATGGCTGTACGATACTTGAGCTTTTACCATGTTGAAAAGAACTGATTTCTCTGATGAATATTTCTTTATCTTTTTCAACGAAATTTTTGGTTTCATTTTCATGAACCGATCAGGTTAATTTGGACCCAAATTTAAGGAGCATTTCGGAACTTAAATCTTGGCCAGAGTTTCACAATGGGGTTGCTGCTGGACTGAAACTAGCACCCTTTCAGGTTCATCTATCATTGTTAATTTTCTTTTTTTATAGTATTACAGTTTTATTTAGGTTTAGAATCTTTTGAAATTTCTATTGGCATCTTGCGTAGTATATCTTTTTTGTTTTATTATTATATGCACTCGCAGCCCTCGCATGCCTTTGTCGATTAACGATGTTTAATAATTACTTTCATGCATGTAATTAAATATAATTTTCGTCAAATCTTGTAACATTTATTATTGGTACTGTTTCTTTGGTTTTCTACAGGGGAAAATGTCCCGAACATGGATTCTATACAACAAACCTCAGGAACCAAATTTCTCTCATGCTGGATTACTTTTAGCATTAGGTTTGCATGAGCATTTACGTGTTCTTATGATTAGTGATGTCTATCGATATCTTTCGCAGGTATGCCTCTCTATTTTTATTAAATTATTAAAACTTGCGAACTTGCAGAAAAATATATATATTTTGATGCATTTATATGTTTGTGGGCCACCTAGAAATAGAAAATTTGTTAGTAAGCTGGACATTTTGTGTTCCTGATCAATTGGGTTGACATTATACATTTTTAATGCATTTATATGGTACCGAGCGGTACCGAGTTCCGGTACCGAGCGATACCGATTTATGGTACCGAGTTCCGGTGCCGAGCCTACGATGAAGAAAATGAAGATATCGAACCTTCATTGCTCGCGTCGCCTTCACTTTTTGCGTCGTCGAGTCACTCCGTCGATGAAGGATGATCCTGTTGGCTTTAATGCTCGCGTCGTCGAGCCTCTTCGTCAACGAAGGATGATCCTGTTCGCTTATATGCTCGCGTCGTCGATCCGCTCCTTCGACTATAATCGAGCTGCTCCTTCGACTATAAGGAAGAAGACGAACACCTGTGCGGAAACGAAAAATCTAGCTCGCTGAAATGTTTATGCTACCTAAATGAATAGGGATATCGACCGGATGGCCGAAATGAATAGGGCAAATTGCGGCTCCGTTTTTTTTTTTTTTTTGTAATAGGTCATGCGTATCCGATACGTGTGTCTGATCAAATTTAAATAACATTTTAATTGGATATGGCATCCGTGCCGTATCGGAGGCGTATCCGTGTCCGATGCAGCATGTCTCGTAAATAGGAGTATCCGTGCTACATAGTGTATATTATAAAATCATCAAGTTAATTATAGAGCTGTTGACTTGTAATGACAAAAAAAAAAATAAAAAAAAATCAAATCGTCATACCTGCTTGCACGTCGTCGCCATCCCTTACACGTTCGATGTCATTTCTCCCACGACGCTCTGCTATGGGACGACGCCTTGCCTCGTTGTTAAATATCACGATTTTCTCCATGGACAGGGCTCCCTCTCACGCATTCCTTTGGCTCCTGTGTTGTTTCCCGACTTCGCTCCTTCGACGACACCTCCTGTAGGATTAGAAGCTACGACTTATTGATCGGAAGCAAGGGAGCTCGCTCGCTGTGAGGGAAACTCTCTCTGATCTCTCACACCGCTTCTCCGGCTCCTTTGTTGTTGTTCGACTTTGCTCCTCCAGCGACCTTCCCATCCAGTCGAATCGGAAGTTCAACATCTTGATTGGAAGCGACCACGGGAGCTCACTGTGAAGTTAACTTTCTCCCTTGCGTGCTTCTTTGGCGTTGCTCCCCCGATGACTTTCCTTCCTGCGGGATCGGGAGTCATGACATTTTGAGCCGAAGCAGTCACGGGGACTCGCCGGTTTTGAAGTAACTTTCTCCCTTTCACGAGGCTTCTTCACATCCTTCACTGTTGTCCGACTCCGGCTCCTTCGTGTTGTGCGATCTCGCTCCAACGATAACTTTCCCTTCCTATTGTAATGGAAGTTACACATTTTGATCGGAAGCATACGGGAGGCCCCTCGCTGAAAGGGTAACTTTTTACCTTTCACGCACTTCTTCGGCCTAATCCCGTAAAGCCACCGGAATAAAAGAGGAAAACAGAGGATTTTTGCTTAAAACCTCTCGAATCCCGCATAAATCTTCTGTTTTAATAGGATCCAACGTAAATCCGATTCAAATCTTGTATAAATCTTATGTTAATCCTATGACCCGACAGTTCTTTTTATTTGTTTGATTATTGATTATAATTATGCTGTTATAATTATTACTAATTATTAATAATTATAGTTATTGTTAATTATAATTATTTATAATTATTAATGATTATAAGTTATAATTATTAAAAAAAAGAGAAAAAAAAGAGAATGACCCTCCTACCTCGATCCACGAGCCAACACCACCGGCGGCCCTTTGCTAAGGTATGAAGTTCTGAACTTGGGAGAACCCGCCCTCGGCGCTTGTGGCAAGACGGGTAATCCCCCTAAAGTCCTTTTTCGGTGTTCGTGGCGCGTCAAGGGACCATTCATGCACGTTTTTTTTAGCGTGGTGGGAGGGAATTTGGTGCGGTGCTTACAACGTAACAGACAATCCCTGTGCGCGCTTTTCTTAGCACAACAGGGCAATAAAGAACTATTTTTTTCAAAAAAATGCTTTTAAAGATCCATGCACGCCTTTCTTGGCGTGGTGGATGACAAAAACTACGGCTACAGTGTCTCACAACACCAACCGTGCACTTCTTTCTTGACGTGGCGGGTAGGCTGCCTCTCGTAGTTTTCCCCTAAACGGGGGAGACGCTGGGAGGTTGCAGAAATTCCGATTGAAGACACAGTGGACTTGAGCAAAATTTGGACTGACATGTTGACAAAATTTGGACAAATCGTGGACTTGATTGGGACAATGAATTGAACATAAAATTGAGCCTAAATCAAACATAAATGAAAATAAATGAATTGAATCCAAAACTTGAACAAAAGGTGAACTTGGACTTAAATGAACTCAAGCTTAATTGAATTTAAATCCAAGCAAATGATAATAAACCGCAGGGGACTGTGATTGATTTGGACTTTAACTTGATTGGAATCAAGCCCAAATGATCAAGTGGAATGACGCATTAGTTCAATGCCATGTCGCCACCCACTAATGTTCCAAATCTTTGCAAGTGATGATGAGTAAATTCTTTATATATTCTACTCATAAGTAACGAGCAACATGAATGTTTGGGAAATGTGGTAATGCACTTATAAGCGACAATTCAAAGCTACAAAGGACTTGTTATGTTCATTGCAGCTCATTTACAAGTGACAAAAGAACCCAACATACAACGAGCCAACAGTGAAGGTGTGTTCGAAGAGGTCGAAGCAAACGCAGCCTTTGTTTTATCAATATCATTTGGTTATAATTGAATACCCCACCCTCCCACAAGTAAAGATGTACAACGAATGTGATGATTTGTTGGTTGATATGCGTGAAGGAGGAATACAAGAAGTGCAAGAAGATCTATTGTAGATATGAATACTTGTTAGCGGTGAAGGAAAATTTGCCACAATCACAACGGGCTTGCGAGTGCAATCATCGACCCACCTGAGATTGGTGAAAGGTGGACATGATATAGGTGTAATAGACTCTTATGACAATCCCTATAAGGTCAAATGACCTATACTGGCAAACAACAGTAACAAGTTGCGGAGTTCATATGCGACTTCCATATGTGCTAATATGATCTCCAATACAAACAAATGCGTATAGATTGAGATGGAAATACTGTCAATTGATAGTAGAAGATCTGTCCTTGCAAGCAAGTACGCCAAGCCACCTAAGAATGGTGAAAAGGTGGATATGACGCATGAATAATGGCTCTCCTACGAACATTTCCAAGAGGTCGTAGTTGATATAACGAGTCCCTGTAAATGAACACGAGCTACTTGTGGATAACAACAATGAGTATATCGTAAGTATAACGAACCCTTGTTGACACAAGTATAGATATCACCTACAACAATAGTGATTAAGATCCTGCAAAGTATGTCGGGTACGAAGACAACTCGATGTACGAAAAATGACACCTCTTGGCAGAATGGAAGAATGTTTAAGCAAATTTGAACTAAACTTTCTGGTGTTTCAAAATTTCTTCTTGGTCCTGTACTCAGGAAGAAAATAGTTCCTACATCCACAAACACTAAAAATAATAAGTCCACTACACTGATGATCCTGAAAGGAGTTCTTTCAAATCATCGATCACTGATTTCAAAGTCCAGAAGAATCTCTCGGTGAATGAGAAAAGAGAGTGTCCATCAGAACAATGAAATATCTCATGAGATTCAGGTGACAATGCTACGCCATCGAATCAATATCTGTACAAGCAGATGAAAGGTGTCTACAATCTACAACGCCATGTCACCGGAGTCAACAAGGTTCAACAAACAATTATAAAATTCTCTTAAACACCTGCATGGGCCCCGGCGAGTATGTTATTGGTATACACGTAACGTTTAGGGATGCTACGGGGGTCAATAAGTTAATTCAAGTTCGAACCCGATCCTTTTACGCGGGTCAATAGGAGTCGACAGGGTTTGAACCTTCAAACAAATTCCCAGTTGTGGCGACCGGTGTGTTTCTTTTAATACATTCATATTAGGCCTTCAAGGCCTATAATAAAAAAAAATTCATTAACACAACCATAAAGCTTATAAAACCCGATCCTCTGTTTACAGCTCGATATAGTCGATAAGGTTCATTCATAAAATACAAATATTTTTAAATGGAAATGCCCCCAAACACTCCAATGATGACCGTATTGAATGTTTATCTCAATCGAAGGGGTTCATAAATATTTTCAAATGCCACCCAAATGTCCATAAAAATCCAGAACTCCTAAAATTCCAAAATCCCAAAACCCAAAATATTTTAAACTAAAATAAATCAATCAACACTTAAAACAAAATTCATCCATCATCCGCAACAGTTTGCCGAGGTGGACAAATTAAAATTTATTTCAGCTCACATAGAGCTAATACCTAATCAAAATTATCACTAGGATCCATTCTCAAACAATCTCCTACCAATAAAGACGTGGTACGTGTCATCTAACCGGCATTTTTGCCGCCAAATGACATCGCAGAATAAACGGTTTTGACCCAGGGCCCTCTGAACCGTGTGGTTTTGCCGCTAAATGGCACCACAAATACCAGTTATGGCTAGAGCTAATACGTTCCTTTTTTTGAGAGAATGCATAAATTACATTAAAATGAAAACGAAGAAAACCTAATACAAACTAGGAAAAAGAAGCTAATGATTCCTTTTTTTTAACAAGAAAAAAGGAACTTATTAAAAATAAATTTGTTAATTTAAACTTCTTATAAATGTAATGAAATCCACTATCTCCCATTTTGAAACTGTTGAGATGCAGGGGATACCAAAGATTAAGACAACCCGAGGGTTGATTAGTATCCCAGAGTTCCCATCTAGTTAGAGAATAAGAATTAGTAAAGATCTCATTATCAATTAGGCAAAGTTTAAAATAACAAATTAAACTAAGGAAATGGAAGTGAAAGCTAAAAATAAAATTACATTTCAATAATAAATTCCAAAAGTTTGGTAAAACTATGCCAAACTTTATGATCAATTGCTTTATCTTCAAAAAAATCTCTATTTTGTTGCTATCTACGGGTTTACCCTTCTTCATATTAGTGAGATAAAAAGGAAGAAGAACCTTTCAAACCATTCTTCTCTTTGTGTTTAGCCATCTTCCTTCTAGGTAGTTCTTTCAATGATCCCAATGCTTGAAGTTCTTTGAATAAGACATGCTTTGAATCGGAGGAAACATTTTTCTTAAAAAAGTTTTTATCTTTTTTAAGAATAGTTTTTTTTTGAAATTCAAACTAATTGCTGATGGAGGAGAAGAATTATCATGGATTGTAGTATTACCATTTGCATTATCATCAGCTGCCAAATTTGTTGATGATTATGTTATGTGAGTCCCCAAAACTTCAGCATTATTAAAATGAGTAGCAGCCGTCAAAGTTGTTAAGGGAGAAATTTCAGCTCCTTGAGTAGTCAAAACCGGTCCAGCCTCCTTTTCCTCCTCCAAAGTTTGTGGAATTTTGAATTTGATTGCTGAGAGCGTTGGAGAGAAAGCCAGAGCTAGAGTCTCAACCACCTTTGGATCAATCAAAGTATCATTTGTAATTTGAACAGCATATGAGGACACCGAAATTCCTGGTTGATACAGATTTTTTAAACTTTCAAAATCTGAAAATTGAAAGTCCAGATTTTCAAAAACTACATTTTCTATTTTATTGGTTTCATTTAACACAGCAGCCATCACCTTATCCACATCAGCTAATGCATTAAATGAATTAGATACACCAACTGAATTCCGAGAAGCTTGCTGGTCCAATTTGAAATTCAAATCCTAGTTAACCGCCCCTTCATCTCCTTCCTTGAATCCAGTCTTTTCTTCAAGTTGGCTTTTGGAACTTGCAACTACCATTGGACCGGACATAGATTTGAGCTTGTTTCCATCTGCCATTGTTTGTACTTCAGCCTGAGCTAGAATTTCAGCCGTTCCTGATTTTTCTGCTGTTGAAAAAACCTTGGTTTTCAATAGATTACTTGCTGATTTTTTCTTATTTTTGAACTTAACTTGCATCCAAGGACCATAAGGATTTTCAGTATAATTTGAGATGAAAGGGATATCTTCAACATTGGGACAAACTGATTCAATATGCCCTATCCTCCCACATTTGAAACAAAGTGATGAAAGATTTTCGTATTCGAATTTTTGAAAAAATTTTCCATGCAACCCTTCAACCCATATTCCAGTGGGGAGTTTTGAGTTCAAATTAACTCGAATACATGCTCTAGCAAATTCTCTCCTTCCCCACCTAAACATATTACCATCTAAAAGTAATGGAGTCCCAATTCTAGACACAATTCTAGTGATATTGGACTCATCCTAACAGTGTAGTGGAAGGTGAGGAAGACGAACCCAAATTGGAGCTGAAACACCTTCTAATGAATTAGGAGAGAAGTTAGGAGACCATTTGTCTAACCCAACTGCAAAACCCCCTACAAACCATGGACCTCCATTAAGAACTGCTTCCATGCCTTCATGAGATTAAAATGAACAAAGAAGCCAATCTAAGCCAAGAATGGTTAGATGGAATCCTCCAAATTTCTTCCATTGTTTTCTTAACTCAATGGCACATTTTGAGAAAGATAAAATTTTCCCAAGAATTTTAACCACCAAAGATTTACTCAAAACTTGAATATTGGATATTTCATTATCCTTATCCAGTTTGACAATGTTTAAATCTTCATCCTCCTCAAGATTTTTATCCCAATTAATTTTAATGTGTGGTTTTTTAGTCCACACATTAGAATTATGAACATTTGAAGAATTAATAGGATTATTGAAATTATCCTTGTTAGTCTTCAAAATATCAACAAAACTTCTCCTTGAAGAAGAAGCTTCTTTGTCATTAGCTCCAACAATAGAAACCGGTGAGGGAGATTTAGGTAGATTGTTAGAAATCACAATTACCTCTTTCCCTTTACTAGAGTCCGTCAATGTCTTTTGTTTAGCCAAAAGACCTCTCTCTTTGATAACAAGAGGAGTTTCTAAAACTCGAAGATTGTGCGGGGAGATGCATTTGAAGGAGAACCTACCTTTTGAATCCAACATAATTAGACTCGCGGTAGATGAAATGGATTTGGTGTTCCGGTCATCCATAGATGACCGGCCATTTTCTTCCATCTCCAATCTTTGCACCCAAAATCTTCAAACTCTCTTTCCAAAATCCTTCCTTGATTTGTGGAGCTTCTCTCTCTTCCCTTGGCTGCTAAAAAGGAGCCAATACGTTCCTTGACGCCATCAAATCCTTGAAATATGAATCAATAGGATATGATCGATAGGGTACAAAGCCCTCTGTTAGCTAAGGTGGATTCAAATTTGTCCCTTAGACAAACATTCACCCCAGGTCTATATGGTCCCCTTGGACGAATCAACCCATGGGGTCCGACAAGGATCCTTCTATCAGGTTGGGTCGACTACCTCCTCTGACTAAGTAGACCAGGGACCACGATGGCCCAGGACGATGGACCATGGGATCTTGATCGGGTCCATCATCAATTCCCCCACCATCCGCTTTAAGTGTAAGATGGTGAAATTTCCCATTTTAAATATCAAACCTTTTCAAATGCCCAAACTCAAACCCAATTCCAACATTCAAACTCTTCCAAATTTTCAAACCTAAACCCATGCTACTACTATATGGAATATATTGTGTATCTCTACATATCTGATTAACAACTAGCCTTAATCGAATGTTCTCTCTCGTTATCGGGAGGGGTAATTAACTATAGAGGCTTGCGCCTATAGGAAATCAGAACTCAGATCATAAAGTCCTCGTAAAATGAGGGAGAAATCTCTGGGTAGTGTTATCTACAAACCCATCTGCCTTCCCAAAATTTACCCCGTCACTTATTCCGTTAGAACTCTCCTCACCGAAAAGAAAAAGCAAAAAACAGTCGGCCGAAGACCGGGGCCGAATTTTTGGAGCCCACAAGAACTTCTAATATAAATTTCAAAATAAGTTTGTACATACCAAATATATTTATATTATCATTTTAAATCTCTCTTAAAATTTATGAATTCATACATCCAATAAAATAATTGATGTATGGAGCAAAATACATAATCATTTCCTCATTTCATATGCCTTTTTTATTTTTTTTATATGCTTTGACCCTTTTGTAGCTTCGCCCCTTGATAAATGTTGAGCTACCCAACTCTCTAGTATGAAGGGTCAGAAGTTTCATTTTGTTGCTTTGATAATGGTTGGACTAACCAACTTTTCAATCTCAAGATGATCTCTGATTAAAAGTGGTTGACCAATTCCTTTGCATCAAAATTCAGGAATTCTTTTTCATTCATTTTTTTGTAAGGTCTGTACCAACCACTCTCTAGTATTATGAATCATCTCTTTCTGTGCATGTCATCAAATTTAGTTCACCTAATGCAAATGATATGGCATTTCATATGATCCTTTTAATTTCATTCTTGATATTTTAATCTTTCTCATTCTTGGACACTTGACATGAGTATTGATTATTCATTTCATAATCATTGATGATATAATATGATATATGTAACAATACTCATTTGTACATCTTATTTGATTAACAATCTTAATCCTGAAATTAATGAGGTTTAACTTAAAATCATATAAAATTATGATCATATGACATGCATAAATGTATAATATGTATTATGTTTTTTAATGCTCTTGGACATTTTAACATTCTCATTACAAAGAAATTTCTACAATAGGTCATATAAATAATAAAATGTACAAACTTTGTTCTTAGGAATAATTTAACCTTTATATTAAAAGTTGAGTATCTCACAGCAATAATCGGATCCTGTTGCGACAGACTTCCTTTTTTTTTTTTTGAGTCTTGACCTTTGGTAAATAGCCTATAATAACAATTTCATCAATTTGTAATGTTTTCTGAGTTCATCAATTCAATTATGCTCAAATAACTTCAAATAGCATTTTTTTTTACTTAGGGGCTGTTTGGTTGCCTGGAAAAGAAATGCAGTGTAAAATAAATGCAATGTAAAGTAAATGTAATGCATTTTGAATACTTTGAGCCTGTTTGGTTCTCTGCAAAATAAACGCAGGAGAATTGTTTCCCTTGTTTGGTTAGATATATCCAGAGTAAAGTAAAAGCATTTTTTTAATAATTTATTTTGGCATTAAAATAAGTATATTTATAATAGTAGTGTATTTAAAATAATTAGTATTATTTGGTGTTATAATTTTTTTTTTATTTAATACAATTTATTTAAATATAAATCGAATTAAGTTAAGATTTACTTCAATCAATTTAAAATATATCAAGCTTAATTCAATTTAGGTAAAATAATTTATTATTTTTAAAAATAACATTTATTTATTTCATAATAAATCAATCCCCATCCATCTTGCTACAGATTTTGACCAATTGCAACTTATCAAAGCTCCAAACAGTAAGACTATAACGGCTACTGAGAGTGTATCAAAACCTTATAATCATCATCCTTAATCTCTTAAGTAAAAGAGAAAGTAATAGCTGCTCTCTTCAATTTCGAATCCATACCATCGAAGAGTGTATCAAAACCTTCACCTTGACCATCCATAAATCGTGAATTACAACCATTATTGTCTCCCAAGCTATTGAAGGATATACATAAACTTCAATACTAAAGTGCTTTTCTTAAAATAAATCGCCAAGTGGGACCCGCAAGTACATCAACTTACTTGGGCCCACAATCCCCTACCGAGACATCATGACCATCCACTTGGCTTCATCGTTTGTCGATGTACACTAGATAGACCCTGCACTGTCTCCGGCGATCCTCGACCGGAGCTGACAAGCTTCCGTTGCTCGATATTGCCAAAGAACGAAGCACCAGCCCCAAATACTTCCCCCTACAAAACTTCCCAAATTGGGATCTTCTCTCAAAACACTTCTTTTGCTTGAAGAATTTGAGCTTTGTGAACTCCGCAAAGAAGCTATGGTGGTCGCACACCGGACCGCCTAAACCGAAATCTTGGCGCTGGAAATTGGAGAACATTATTCGCGAGACATAAGATTGGAATGCGAAGATGTTGTGATTGTTATTTTGTTGGCGTCGGAGATAAGGCTGGATTACGCCGGCGGCGGCAGAGAGATCCCATCCTACGGATTTCATTTGACAGACCATGATTTTGACGAATGAACGGATGGATTTAACAATGGAGCGGAGTAGGGTGAGGAAGTGAGCGGGGTTGAGGCCGGAGAGGTGCAGGTCTTTGAGAGTGGCAAGGGTCCGGCCGGGGTAATAATCCTCTTTCCCTATCTTCCTCATTATATAACCAGACATTGAATACGGAGAGAGAGAGAGAAGGAGAGAAGATCTTACAGTCGGTCGGACAATTCAGAGTAGGAATGGAGACGCTTGTGCAATCTTCCACCTCCTGCGAAGCAATGAAGCCGAACAACGACGCGAAGGATTTCTTCCGATGAATTTATAATCCGCTCATATTGAGTGGGTTTCTAATTCGCACGAAATAGGTTCCTTAATACACTCCTAATACTTCGGAGGATTTCCGTTTGTTCCGCTTAAAATTAACCAAACAATCAAATTTAATAAATACATGTATTTGTTTTACTTTACACTCCTAATTCAGGCAACCAAACAGCCTCTTAGAAATTCCTTCTCATCAGATCCTTTAATTCTTTCAACTTGAATTAAAATTGATTTATTGGAAAAGTTCAAAAATCCCTTGCCTTGCTAATGATCTCTTACATTGATGGTGGCTAAAATGTTCATATCTCTCGATAATTCAATTTTATAGGCATTCTTTCCTATATGCTTAATTACTTTAGAAGATCAATCAGCTTTTGGTTTAAGATTAGCAAAATGTTTAGTGGGAAAACACTCCTTAAGTAGATGAATCCAAATATAGTCACCTTCTTTTAAAGAAGATGGAGTCCGAGATTTTTTAGCTTGCTTCTAATATTGAGCATTTCTTTTGAAAATCATTTCATGAACTTGCTAATGCATTTTTTTAATTTCACATTTTACTTTTCATTATCAATGCTATAATTTTAATGGCTAATAATGGGAGACAAGTCTAAAGGAGTAAAGGAAATGAAGAAACTCATTTTGTCCCTTGGTGTCGTGGTTGACTCCATAAGGTGGAGTCGAAGAAGGCGTGTGGGAAGACAAAGGAGGCGAAGGGTTCGTTGCAACCAACCTACTGTGTCAATTTTGAGTCGTGATGCAGATGAAGGACCTTTCTGTCGCTTGGATTTGAAGTGGAGATCCGTAGTTTGGAGTTTAAGAAGACGAACTACCCTTATTCTCAGACGGGGAAGTTGAACGCATAGGAGAAGGAAGAGTCGTTTATCTCGCGAGGTATAGGAGGAGATGAAACGAGGAGATGATCAAACTCTATAAGAGCGCATGAGTGCCGAGTGAGAGGAGTGAGGTGGAAAAGAAAAGTGTAGAGGCCGAGTGGGGCTCGCATGAGTGGGATCGAATGAGAGAGGGATGACACGCTTAGACAAGGCTAGGGGTTGGCAGACTAATTGGAAGGATTTTGGGAAGGTGAGTTATTTAATTATAAAATTTTAAATTAGGATTGTAATATATGTTAATTTTGAAATTTTAATACAATTTAAAATCAAAATATTTTAAAGTTCAAATTAAAGTATGAATGAAGTATATATTTAAAATTAGAAGTTATTATGATGAGAGACTATAAGAGTATGTGTAGACATGAAGATAATAAATTTTATGATGGTATGAGATTCTCATTTCATAATTCATAAATTTATAATTTCGATCATTATAAGTAATAAAATATTTGAAATATTTAACAAGAAATTTTAGGATATAAATTTTTTTGAGTATAGAGAATTTTGAAATTTAAACTATTTAAAGTATTATTGTTATTTTAGTAGATTTAAACTTTAAATTAGCAATGTTAATTATTTCATGCTGGAGAACAAACTTTATAAAAGAGATTTAACTTATATAAATAAAAGATTAAATAATTAGTGATAATTGACATATTCAAAAATATAAATTAAATTAAATTAATATATATATATATATATATATATATATATATATATATATAATGAATATTTATACTAATAAATTTATAGAGAGATAAAGAAAGAGCATATATTTGAAAGTAATAAACTAATTCTAAAAGGAATCTTTTAAATATTAAGTTATATAAATTAATAGCAAATTTATCATTTAAAATTTTTACAATAAGGTCTTCGTATAGATGTTGATTCTATTAATGTTGGAGTTAGGAGCAAAAGTAGAGTATCACAATACCAAGATTAGAGTTGAGTACTAATGTATTTAAATTATTGTAATGATTTTGCTTTCTTCTAAATTTAATGCATAAAAGGATACTACTACACTTATTTAATTATTGTTGCAAGTTAAATACTATTTTATTTTTCTCATATTTAATGATTATTCATATTAACATAAACAATAATTAGCATGTGTGTTTCACATTTTCATATAAAATTAATTAATGCTATATGATTGAAATGACTTCATAATTTGCTTGCATGTGCATGTTGAATGATGGAACACACTCTCATATCGTACTAACTGAGGATGCAATGTATCCACACACATGAAGTGGAAAATGCTTTGGAAAAGAAAATGGAAAAGGAAATTGAATTGAAAGTATTTTCATTGGTTTTATTTAGACAGTGTCTCCTACGACGATTATATTAATTACAGAAAAATTTATGACATGATATAATTATCTTATAAATGCATATAATATCATTTATGGCCATTTTAAATTTAAACTTTAAATAAAGTTATAGTTTACAACAAACATGCGTAGTGTTCCAAAGGCTTTGAATTAATGTAATTTAGAAGCATAATGTGCTCACTGAGTGGTGATGCACTCTATAATTGCAAACGTTTTGAAGTATAATCCAAATACTTTAAATTAGCGGAAGAGGTTAGAACGTGTATTTTAGGCGCAATACTTTGAGAGAAAGGTATTTATAGCTTTTTATCTAAATACATTTGAAATTTTAGTGGCTCTTTTAGTATATGGGAAAGAGTTTTAGCAATCAAAATTTTAAACCCGTCCAACAATATGTTACGTCTCGCTAATTCGGGCATCTAGCCGGGGCATGACAGATAATGTCCGCATGAGATGCTAGATTTTCCAAACAACATAAATATGACCTTTTTCAAGGGGAATTAATACTTCTTTGAAAGAGCAGAAGTGAGCTCCTTAGGGCTGATGCCATGACCTTAGGTGAACAACAAGGTTTCTGAATTGCCAGTAGGTTAAGAGGACAAATTTTTTCCTTTGGAATTGCTGGTGGTGGTCGATTCATGTAGCAGGGAGTGGGCCATATGTAGAATGCAGCTCTGAAGTTCTGTTCACAAAGCACTATTTACAGAGCCCCTTTCAAGGAACCTTAAAGGGAAGAAGATGAAATTGCAGTAATTTCGGGAACAAGTTAAGAAAATGGTAGTAGAAGTGATGAACATCTGTGTGGAGTCTTTTCCATTAAATGCGGAGAGGGGAGAAAATTTGTTGAATGGATTTGATATAACTCATTCTATTAGGTTTTGCATCTCATTGTTCTTCAATTCTCCAAATCTGATATGATAACAAAATGATGGAATTTTGCTTGGAAGAGTTGTGATTTTGAGGGGCAACAGTGAAGGAGAAATTAGATGGCTGGTGGTGGGAAGAATACAAAGTATAGTGAATGCAGTAAGAAGGAAGAGATTGGTGTGGTGGGTGACATAAAAAAAGGAGAAGGGTAAATATCTTGAGGAAGATTCTTGGCGTCTCATTTAACTTCATAAATCTCCAAGGATATTGATTGTCTAACACCACTCTCATAGTAGTTTGGTTTGATGGATTACTGGTATCATGTAAATCAAATGCATGCACTTATAAATTCTGGTATTTGATAGGCTCTATTTCAAATGCAATGTAATTTATTGGTGTACTTGAAAAGCAACCTCTAGTTCATTTTTGGTGTATTTGAAAATCGACTGATTTGAATGATTTCTAAATACAATATAAATTATCTATCACTCATTATCACAAGCCAACATTAGCGAGTAGCAGCCCCTCGCCAAGTACTAATCATAGGCCGCCCTTGTCGTCTCATGTAGTTGCCAATCGTGGCTACCACCATCGCCAACCATTTTGGCTAGGCTTTACTTTGAATTCATTTTACTTCTAACCACAAATGAAAAAAATAATCTACTGTATTTATTTTAAACTTAACCAAACAACTATTTTTTTATACTACATTTCACGTACACTACATTTTATATTACATTTTATTTCTTTAACTTTGCATTCCTTTTTGAACAAGCCAATCAACCCCTTATTCTTTCAAAGGAGGGGAGCATCACACAATCCTAAAAAATAATCTTGCCAAAAGATTTAGTATACAGTTAATAAAAATTTATACAATAGTAATTGTTTCAAATGGCTCTAAAAAAGAAAAAAGGAATAAAAAAAAAACATAATTACGATACTGGATTATTCATTAGAAATGCCCAAGTGAATTTCATCATGAGTTAGAAAAGATGATGGTGATGACGGACATCTCAGCTTCTTGTTGATTGTCCTATTGGCATTGATAAACAACTTAATATCTTTTTGATGGGCTCCATCAAAGATAGTGCCAATCTGCTCCCCTCCCCTTCGTTATCTGCAATTAAGCATGCACACATCAAAATTGTATCTTGCTATCATCCTCCTTTTATTTCATTCTGTTTTTTTGGATATTTCTTTAATCTTTTCAGTTCTTGCAGTGATTAATGGTACCTTTCAATTATGACTGTAAATGTTTTCACTGTTGACTGAATGATTGTCACAGGAACATGACATTACTACTTGCGGGCTATTGCTCGGCCTCTCAGCATCCTATAGAGGAACAATGGATCCTGCAATATCAAAGGTAAAAGTATCCTCTTAAATGTTTTATTCATTTTTGTGATCATATTATGCCTCTATAATGGAAGTTATGTCCACACAATTACAATGATGGAGTACTAACTAGTAAGTTTTACGTTTATAGGTTGCACTTTAATATTTGAGGCAAATGAATAGGGACATTGATTTATGAAATTACAATAGATATCGATGAATGAAAATGCTTTATTGGAAAGTACGATTTAACTATCTATTTGAGATACAATATCTGAATTTTTTTTTAGATGATATGGATAGGCACAAAAAAGAATGTGGTAACATTAAGAAGGCTAAGTGATAACATTGTATCGTTCTTTTTGTGTTGTCATTTGAGCGATATGGGAAGGCTGATCTTGATCATTTTGACCTCTAACTGCTTTATAAAGGTTCATTTGTCAAAATGAATGATTGCTTTAGGACATTCTTAGTCAATCTCATGTGACACTATGTTTACCTCCATTTCTGTCATAATCTACTGAGCTTTCTTATGGACCACATATATTGGTTGATTTTCTCGTTGAATGATTTGTGCTTAATTTAGGCTGATTTTTTTCCTAAGTGAACACTAGTGATGTACATGAGTGATAGTGTTAGTGACAAAATGACAAATGGTTGTGATATGTGCATGACTTAAGTGGATGTGAGTGATCGCAATTGACTGTCGTTTGTTTGTAGTAGGTAAACACAAAAGAGCATTTTGTGCATGATGCAAGGAGTGGTGAGTTTGTAGACATAGGTGGTTGTGACTTCTTGGTTTGAGATAAGGTTGGATATCCCAAGACTCTTAATCACAGGGAAAGTGTTAGCCTACGTCAAGAGGGTACAGGATATGCGTGAAGGAGGCAAGGTCGAAGAGCATGTGTAGTCATCTTTAATGTTTCCCTCAACCACAAAAATACTCTTGTGGGAGAGCAAAGCTTAGGGAAGACATGATTCTGGACAAGATAAGAGGATTAATAAGAAGACCATTGAGGTATTGCTGAGGTTGAAGAAGCAATATGGTGCAAGACTATTTTTCTTCCCACCAGATAGCTAGTGGACTTCTCCCCCATTTGATGGCATCAATATGTTGGAAGTGATATTTGAGATTGGTGTGGTCCTCGTGTTGGTAGACAAAATTGGTTCTCTAGTGGTACAACTTTTGGTAAATCATTTGGTTTTGATGCTAAAAATTGAAGTTGAATGGGGTGACAAAATCAACAATTGTGGTATATTTTTTATTTTGATATTATGGAAGAAGAATCTTGTGTACTATAGAGGGAGAAATGAGAGATGAGAGATGAGGAGAAGAAAAGGATAAAATTAGACGCATGAGCGCCTCACAGGAAAGTAGGTAGGTACTGGTGTAAATGAGTTCAAATGAGCTTGAGTTAGTCCCAACTTAAGCTTTAGCTTGATTAGCTAGTAGATTTTGAGTAATTTAAGGAGTTTGATGTGGCTCATGAGTTTGCTCATTTATTACCGAAGGGAGAAATTATTTTCAATTTAAATTGTTTTTGTAATAAAATGATAGAAATAAATGATAAATTGTATAAGAAATAATAAGAAAATTAATTGAGATAAGGAAAAGAGGGAGTTTTTAATTTTTATAACTTAAGGCTTAAACTATTTAATTCTAATAATTTTTAGCCTATTTTATATTAATTTTTGTTTAAATGACCTCACTTACGAGTTGACATGTCAAGATGGGGACTAACCCAAGTTTGACCCCTTATTTATTGAGCTTGGCATCTAACTCATGAGTTGGCTTAACTCGATTACATTGCTTAATAGTGAGGAGTTAGAGGGAGAAAACAAGAGGAAATCCCAAAGGTTAGGAGACGGAATGCTAAATCAAAAGTTGCACCTCATTTTGAATTTCAACAGTTTGAGTTACATGATTTGGCTCTATTCATAGAAATACATCTTACTAAATATGATAAATTATCTTTAAAATAAAATATAAAACTACCAAACTTTTCATGAATAATAGACGACTTCTAAACCCCTAATAATTAAGTTTAAAGGACAAATAAGGAAGACCTCAAGATAGATTTTATGATACTCTTGTATATTGACTGAAGATAGATTTGCAACACATTATTTATGAAGACAATGGAGGTTATGTCTAGTCATTATCAATGGCTCTATGCTCAATGACATTTTAATCTCTTGTTTTTGCCCAATAACTTTGAACAGACAATCAATTAGGCTTGTCATAATTGACATAATAAGTTTGAGCTTTTTATATTATTGGCCTTGCCCTAAAAAAGTACTCTATTACAACCTTCTTACGATAAATAATCATTTTATTTAAATTCATGTTTTTTTAATAAAAAATAGAATGATAATCGTATTACCATAGGTTGAGATAAAATCTAATTTTAAATATAAGCATATGTAACACCCCACAATATAACTATAACTGTACTGTAAAGTATAACAATAATAACCATAACATTTTCATTTCTTTTCTACTCATTTATGTTCATCATTCCAGATTTATATAAAAGATCATATAAACATTATTTAGTACAACAAAGGAAGCATCTAATAGTTTCCAAATTTCATTGTATCAAAGACTTAGTACAGAGCCACTAAGGAAATCCAAAATTCAAAGTAATACAACATTAAAGCTGTTTGCTAACCTCAAGAGTAGATTTTAAAATTTAAATAAACATTGACATAAAACTTAAATACTTTCATATCAAACTTCCTCCTCTTTTCTTTTTTCTTTTCCTGTAAAAATAGCTAGTAAGAAGTAACAACTGAGCTATGAGGCCCAGCAAATTATGTAATCTAAATCACAGTTAAAATATAACAATAGGAATAAATCAAAGCCTTGAAGTCATAAATCATTAAACTCATTTTATTAATAACAACATCATAAATCTTAATTAACATTATTCTTTACCTCTTCATAGTTACACTGAATATCAAAATTAAATATGTAAAAGACTTGGCTATACATTCATAATAATATTCAATGGAGCCAGGTAAACCTGGCATTATCGTCATTGAATTACATTGAGGTCCCTTTTGCCTCATTAGGGATCCCTTTTCCTCACATGCTATGCAAGTATCCTTTCTTTTGAGGTCCCTTTTGCCCCACCTATAATACAAGTTTAGTAATTGGTTCCCTTTTACCCACCTGATATTGCAGACATCATATCATAATCAAATCTTTACTTTTAACTTGATATCCCTTACATCATACCTTCATAATTAATAACTGATTTTAATGGTTGTAACCTTCAAGTATGATTATACTCATACATCAGGTGTATTAAGAATTTGATAGCAACTAAGTTAAAAAGAAAACTTCTTTGCATAGACTTATCAATTAAGAAAAGGTTGAAATAAGCACACCTGAACATTTATCCAATCTCTTTTATTCTCATGAATAGACATTTGTGAATACTCCTGTATTCTCATGATGGCTAACAAAAAATTCTCATAATGCTTCTCATTATAATAAAATTTCAAAACATAAAGTATAGACTAACTATTCATGGTCATTATAATTATAAATAATTACATAACTTACCTTCCTAACGGGTGATCTCTTCAAGACCTACACCACGAAGCTTTTTCCTTCGATACACAAACCCAAAACTTTCTTTCTTCATAAATATATGAATAATCCTACAATATGAATATGTTATCATCTTTTAGAAACTTTATTAATTTTAGGTAACATAAAAAAAATGACGACACTCACTATACTTCTTACCTTCTTCTTTTTTTTTAATTTTTCTCTTAAACTTTATTCACTAAGTCCCCAATTTATGTTTCACCCTTTATCAAACTACAATTTATCATAAAATATATTAACCACAATTTAGTCATGATTACTGTTTATTAATATTCCAATTCACTAATAAGATCACTGTTAAGGCAATACCTGCACTAGCAAATCCCCTATTGCCATGTCAGAACTTTCCATCAACGCGTTGAACATCTTGCTACCGAAAATATGACCTAACTCCTTCCTCAAAGTGTTGCACTTCAGTACTGCAGGAATACTACCTAGGGAGTTCCGAACTTCCCTACAGTAATTACATGCTATCACTAACAAGCCAACTCTCCGTCTCTTGCTACAGTATCGAAACCACTATGCCGAACTCTGCTACAGGACCTCCGGTCTCCACCTGTAAGCCTCCGAACAAGGAACATAATCGCCTCTTTCTACAGGAATTCCTGCGAATTCCTTTACTGATTGGCGGCTCCTTCTATCCCGTGAACTCCACTTCATTTGCTCCACTTTTCTTCTCTCATGCCGTGACAACAACTGATCCATTGCAGATAAGGATAGGAGAGTGAGCCCCAAACTATAACTGCTATTTACTCAATCTATGCATCTATTCATAATAAATTTTTTTACCTATTTAACTTTAATTACAAAGTTGCTAATGTTAATGTAACAAACATTTAACATTAAACTTTCCTATTTAATATTAATCTATTTAACAGATAGTTAATAAATAAATTTGAATTCTAGGTAGCATTTAGCAACTCACTTGATTATCAGCTTGAGTCTTACAGCATGTCACCGTAACTTTGTCGGCAATCAATTAAAAGATCTCCGTTTGAAAAAAAATCATGAATTATTGTAATTAGATTCTTTGATGGCCCTTGCGAAAACATTAGGCATTTTATGATGAGACAATAAATGAGGCTTAATTTAGAGCTGTGTAATTTGGATTATATCATGAGTATTCTTTTGCTATTTTTTGTGCTATATTCCTTAGTGATTATCAATGTTGTTCAAAGCTCTTTAAACATACAAGACACAAACATCAATTACAGTAAAGTATGCACTTTTTGAGAAACTTGTTAGATATGAAATCCGTAACCCTCCATCTGATGTTAACACAAACTTAGAAGAAGAGTATCATGTGTATTTTTCATGCTCTTTTCTATATGTGAGGCTGAACCTATTCTTGATCTTGAACTAAAATATGAGTACAAGTTTGGCTTCTAAATCAATAAATCACTATTTTGTTCAACAAACCATTGTTTAAATTCATGATTTTCAGTTTTCTTTTTACCTATATCTTTTAAGGAACACATTCAACTACAATGAAAAATATTCTTATCTATTACGTTTAAAAGGCATGATTGTTCTTATCAACAAATATTTTTGAAATTTCTTTATTTCACTTGAGAAAGTAAGTCCAGGAAATTGAATTTTGTATTTTTCTGTGAATGCGTTTTCTTTTCTTTGTTCTATAATTAAGATTTCTTGTTAGTTTAATTTTGAAATTATTTCTAATCTATTCAGTAGACAATTTTTTGGGTTTTATTCTACACCTATACATTAATCATAATTTTTGCAATTCATCGATCATATATATGGTTGAAATACTTATTGTAGTAATTGAGTTGACTTGCCTGTTTTAGTAATTGAGTTGACATACAAAATAAAAGCATGAGTATTATCATATCTGTTCATCGTGGTGCTTGAGCTTGCAAGCAAGAATATTACATCTTTGTATATATTTAACTCGCACATTATTTGCACGTCACTTGATATTAACTTCTAGGGTCTATTCCTTATTATAATATTAGAATGTTGGGACCTCATACCATTGTTTAAAATTGCTCAATATGAGGCTCGCCTTGAGGCCCGCATTAGTGCAATTCCAGTGAAATTGCATCAAGGCTTACACCTCAAACTTTTTTTATGAGACTTGCGGCACAGCTTGGCTGAGGTCCATCTTTAGGCACGCCATGCCTCACTGGCGTAAGGCTTACGCCTCACCCAATTTATATATATTTTTATTAAAACTTATCTAAATCCTAAACGAAAGCCCCGAACAAAACACGTTTTAATGCACCCCCCAAGATGCAATAAGTTCCTTTCGATTGCCTTGACCTCTAACCCTCCATTTTATCTATAGTCACCACCGTCGTAGCTGCCATCAGGGATCACTTGAAACTCACACACCACTGCCACCTCAAAATTGTTTTTAGTATTTATATCATGTTTATGTTAATGAAAAACATTTATGAAAGAAGAGTATAATTGAAATAAATAAAAAGAAAAACAAATTGGGATGCGTTGGACTCCATAGGATGAGACAGGGGAGAGACCAATTTGTTATGATGACGATTCAAATAAAAACCTTCTCAATGATGATAGTATAGATGATTTCCAAGTTTTTGTCAACTATTTTAGTTTTCTTTAGGAATTAAATATGGATGGGTAGAAAACTGAGAAAGAAGGAATTTGGAGTTAAACTTCATATTATATGATACTTTTATGTCATTCCTATATTTAATATTATTTTGCTCTTATAATATTTGTATTTTAATTCTATTTTATGTAATTTATCACTTGTCACTTTATGTTTTGTGCAATTTTTTATATTATATGTATGCAGAGATGAGGATGCTTAGGTGGATGAGTGGCTTGACCCTTAGAGATAGGATACGAAATGAGCATATACGTGAAAAGGTTGGAGTAGCTCCTGTGGAAGATAAGATTAGAGAGAGTCGCCTTAGATGGTTTGGTCACATTAAACAGAGGCCTTCCGATGACCCAGTTAGGAAAAGTTGAGGTATTAGATTTGACTTATGTTAAGAAAGGTAGAGGTAGACCTAAAAAGACTTGGTTAGAAAATATTATAAATGATCTTTCTTTATTAGATTTAAATGAGAATTTGACTTTTAACCGGGCACAATGGCGAAAAATAATTCATGTAGCTGACCGCACGTAGTGGGACAAAGGCTTGATGTTGTTGTTGTTGTTGCATGTATGCCAATTTATTACTTCATAATTCTATAGAAAGTTAACATGACATCCTTTAATATATTGTTTGAGTATTATATAAAAAATCACTTTTAACATTTATTTTGACTTTAACGCATTTTTTTGATTTTGAGGCTTACGTCTCAAAACATCTTGAGACTTGCACCTCGCCTTATGAAAAAAAACGCCTCAATATCCAATTGCGTAATGTTAAATCTTTCCTCGTACATATATACTTGTTTTGCCTATTAGCATAATTATTATTAACACTTTAATTTTTCCGGATTTGTTACTTAATTGTGACCTTTTAAAATTGTAAATAATTTTGTTTTATGTTGACCTTCATATAATATCCAAAGGAATAAAAAAAAATGATGAAAATCCAGCATACATACCTATAGACCGTTGAACCCGCAAATCCTGCAGAAATCATGTCGAACTCAAACGAAAATTTCGTAACTTCGTACCTGTTCGGCGCCATTCGCGTCGCTTCTCCGCGAATCCTGCGATGACGGCTTCGATCGCCTCCCATTCGCGGCTATAAAACGAAGCCGAACCCTCTGCTCCCCATAGGCTACTTCTCCGAACTCCACACGACCAAAGCTTCTTCCTTCTCCCTCAGATCTTCCGCTCTCCTTCCCGTAAGCATCCCGCTCCTTCCACACGACCCCAGCTCCCGATCTTTTTCCCTGTCGCAGAGCTCCCGTCGTTGCTTCCCTCCAATCTTCCCTACCTGAAGCCGATCGGAAGCCCAGACCTCCGCCTCCCTTCAATTCGCAGAGAGAGAGAGAGAGAGAGAGAGAGAGAGAGAGAGAGAGAGAGAGAGAGAGAGAGAGAGAGAGGAGAAGCCAACCCTACCTCTACCATTGCCGTTCGACCTTGCTCTTCCCACGCTCCCTCTTCCGATCGGATCGAAAGTTACACATTTTGATCGGAAGTGGGGAGAGGAGCTCGCTTGCCCGTGAAGGTAACTTTCTCCCTTGCTACGCGCTACTTCGGCCAAATCCCACTAATCCGCCGAGCAGAGAGATTAAATAAATTTATTTTATTTTATAATAATATAAAATAATTTTAATTAGAATTATATTATTTAAATATAATTAATTATAATTATGTTTTTTTAATTAATCATAATTTGTAAACTAATTATTAATAATTAATTATACTTTATTAAAATTAATTAATATTAAGTTATAATTAATTTTAGATTAATTATAACTTATTATCTTAATTAATTTTAATAAATGTTAATTAATTATTTTAATTAATTACAAATGATTAATTAAAAGTAATTATTTAATTAATTATATTTAAATGATATTGATTATAATTAAAAGAAATGCTTCTCTCGCTCGATCCTCGAGCCAACGCCATCGACCCCGCGCAGGTATAAAAAAAAATTCTAAACCTTAAAAACTTCGAGAACTCGTTTCGACGCATTCGTCGAGACAAAACGACCACCTATACACGCTTTTCTTAGCGTGGTGGGAGGGAGTGCGTCACGACGTTTCCGACGAAGCGGGTAATCACCTAAATTCCTTCTTCGAAGTTCGTATCGCCTTGGAAACCCCAACCCCGCCTATGCACGCTTTTCTTAGCGTGGTGGGAAGGGATCTCGGTGCGATGCGCACGACGAAGTGGGGATACCCATAAGTACCCGCTTGCGGGGAAACAACTGCCTTGCTTACAAAATATTTTTCAAAAATAAAAAAAATACTTTTTTTTATAAAAAAAATACCCATGCACGTTTTTCTTAGCGTGGTGGGGGATCGAAAAATTACACGGCCGCGGTGTCCTCGAAAGAGGGCATCTATCATTCACGCTTTTCTTAGCGTGGTGGGAAAAGCCCATTTTTCCGTAGTTTTCCCCTAAACAGGGGAGACGCCGGAAGGTTGCCGAAATTTCGGGTGAAAGTGATGCTACACTTGGACTTGATTGCACTCGGATGACATGCAAGAACGACGAATGGCTTGTACTTGGACTCATTTGAACTCAAAAGACTAATAAAATGCTTAATTCAAACTCAAAACCAAACTTGGATAAATGATGGACTTGTGTAAGACTTGAGAGTCGGACTCAAGCTGAACTGAGCTCAAACTTGATACTTGAACAAAGTTGAACTTGAACTTGATTCAATCATTTGAAATCAAACAAGGATTTGATTTGGACAACAAGACTTGGACTTAAACTTTGACTTTCATTTGAACTCGAACTGGGACTTTACAAGACGACAGAGGACTTGATTTGAGTTTTAATTGAACTTAAACTCACACTTGGTTTGGAAATCAAATGATGTAAGCAAAGAATTGAATCAATCTTGAATCATGATCTGAACACCAAATCAGACGGATAATAGAAGATAAGTGAACTTGAATGTGGACCAGAGTTTATAAGGACTTGAACTTTTATCTCTCCAAAATGATTCATGAAATACTCTAATCTAATGAACTACAATGATTGGTGGTGAACAATGTTCCAAATCTCATACATACAAACTCTTGGTGAGGTTGGGGAAAATCCCTACATCTCATTAACCATCAATTACAAACAAATAAGAATGATGTACAAGATATTGTAATAGTTCTTCAATTGAAGCTAATGATGGAGATGTTGGTGAGTATACAAAAAAAAAAATTTGTAAGAAGGTATGGCTTGATTGTAAAGCCATCAATATGAGAGCTTTGAAGCATGATAGTTTGTTTGTAATGTAAGGCATAACTCACTTCTAAATAGCAATTGATTGAACAAGAATGATGAATGCCATGAATAAAAGCAATGTACCTCTATCATGCTCTTAAGTGATTGAAGGTGAATTGAAGATGATTGGTGCCAAGCAATCGACCCAAGATGCATAGTGAAATTATTATCCAAACAATGAAGTCCCTTTCAAACTACAAGTTATGTTCAAGGATAATGAAGATTGTGTGATCTCTAGCATCATTCGCTCACAAATGATAGTGAAGGGTCATATAGTGAAGGGTCATGCAAATTGTTGGGCTTGAACAATCCATAAATAACATGAATAATTGTGACAATTCATTCACAAGCATATGCTAAGTACTTATGGGCTTCAATGTAATTTGCTTGAAGTGATTTTATTCAAATGAACTTCATGCAAGCAATACAATTCAAGTGAAGGCGATGAATGTCACAACACCTTTACAATCAATCATTGTTTAATGTCGAGAAAATACGGTTATCCGTTATAAGTAAAGATTGATGATACTACAATAAGTGCTAGCACCTACAAAAAATATAACAATAACCAATGAATGTTGTAATGTTCTTGTAGTCAACCCTCATTCAAAATCAAGCAAATATATTGGACTTCTACAAGCAAGAATAAAGATCTGCAACACATATCAGCTCTCTACGAAGACAAATGTATGTGTCAAATGCCACTTTGGGTAGATGCAGAAAGACTTCAGTAAATGCAGTATCCTGAAGTCAATTTCAGTCTATGAAAGAATACATCTACCTGTCCACTCATAACAATGACGGATGTACTACATAAGCCAAACAATTACAACGAATACAAGCATCTATGAACCAAGGCAGGAGATTACTTAGTGCACTACGAGCCACCTACAAAAAATCAACAAATAGTGCACGACAGTCTACCTGTAAGAAGCAGCGAACAATTCTATCCAGAAGCTGCTATTTTACGCCACCGGATCTGCAACCTCCGTACAAGCAGGCAGAAGGCGTCTATTCCAAGAATACCCCCGCACGTGCACTATAAATTGTATACACATAGGTGCACTAAAGGGGAAAACACAATCTCAACCCGCATGGGCCCCGGCGAGCGTGTTATTGGTACACACGTGACGTCTAGGGATGCTGCGCGGGTTGACAAGTGAATTCAGGTTCGAAATCGATCCTTCTATACAGGTAATAGAAGTCGACAGGGTTCAAACCATTAAACAAATATGTGGCCGCGACGACTAGAATATTTGTTTCAATACATTCATATTAGGCCTTTAAAGCCTAAAATCAAAAGAATTCACTAATAAAGGGCACGAAGCCTACGAGAAACCCGATCCTCGGTTAACAGCTCTGCCGAGTCGACAAGGTTCAATCTATAAAGAGAAATGACCCTTAAACACCCCGATGATGGCCGTGTTGATTGCTTATCTCAACCGGAGGGGTCCACAATATATTTCAAAAATGCCCTCAAACCTCTACAAAATTCAAATATTTTTCAAGTGACCTTGTGGTCACCCCGATGATGGCCGTGTTGAATGCAGATCTCAACCGGAGGGGTTCCCAAATATTTCCAAATGTCTCCCAAAAGTCCATACAAAATCCAAAACTCCAGAAAATCCCAAATTTTAAGATATTTAAATTTGAAATAAATCCATCAATGCTTAAAGCAAAATCCATCCACACTCCGCAATAGTTTGCCGGGGTGGATAAATTAAAAACTACTTCAGCTCACAAAGAGCGAAATGCCTGGTCGAAAATATCACTAGGATTCATTCTCAAACAATCTCTTGCTAGTAAGGACGTGGTACGTGTCCTCTAACCGGCATTTTCTCCGCCAAATGGCACTGCAGGTAAACGGTTATGACCCGGGGCCCTCTGAACCGAGTGGTTTTGCCGCCAAATGGCACCACAAATACCGGTTATGGCCAGAGCCAATACGTTCTTTAATGGCGTTAAATCCTTGAGATATGAATCAATAGGTTATGATCGATAGGGCACAAAGCTCTCTGTTAGCTAAGGTGGATTTAAATTTGTCCCCTTATACAAGCATCCAACCCCGGTCTACAAGGTCCCCTTGGACGAAGCAACCCATGGCTGCCGACAAGGATCCTTCTGTCAGGTTGGGTCGACTACCTCCTCTGACTAAGTAGACCAAGGACCACGATGGCCCGGGACGACGGAACCATGGGATCTTGATCAGGCCCATCATCCATTCTCCCACCATTCACTTTAAGTGCTAGATGGTGCAATTTCTATTTTAAATATCAAACTCTCTAAATTCTCAAATCCAAATCCAGTTTTCAAATCCAGACCTATTGCTGCTATTATATGCCAGATAACACGTATTCTCTACGTATCTTATTGACGACTAGCCTTAATCGAAAGTTCTCTTACGTTATCGGGAGGGGTAATTAACTATAGGGGCTTGCGCCTATTGGAAACCAGAACTCAGATCATAAAGTCCTCACAAAATGAGGGCGAAATCTCTGGGTAGTGTCTTATCTACAAACCCATCTGCCTTCCAAAATTTACCTCGGAACTTAGTTCGTAAAAACTCTCTCGCCGAATAATAAAAAGAAAGCGAGCGGAGGCCGGGGCCGAATTTTCGGAGCCCACATTTTATTATTTTGTATCGGGATTCTTATTTCCGAACGGTGGTGTAAATGTTGATTCCTACATTAACTACTTCCAGATAAGCTCACAACTATTTTTTCAATATTACATCATCTTCTAGTTCGCCATAACTATTATCCACTATTAGATTATCCATAATTGATGGAAGGTGAAGATTGTTTCGGGTGTATTATTATTACTACCGCTCTGTGGGGTATAGTATTTGGTGGCCAAGTGAATTGATGCGCACTTGAGTTTTGAATTTTTATTTTGTTTTGGACATCTGAGTGTTTTGTCTTTTGGATTTTTATGATTTTATTAGGGCTAATCAAATTATTGTCATTAAGTTATTTTGAAATATGTTAGCAATTTATTTACAGTTTGTTAGAGTTGTTGCTTCTACCCTCTTGTAGCATGAGAATTCTAACTAATATAGTTGATGATCTGAACTAAATTTTTATTGTCCTCGTGTCTCTTCATTTTTATTTATTTTGAGATTTAATCTTTGATTAAATGCTAGACTTGAAACCCTTCTGATATTTCATTTTTCTTATTTTGGCGCAGTTTATTTCTTATTTTGTTACTATTTTAATCTTTTTTATCTTTTCCATCTTCTCTATTATCTTTTATATTTTTTTGGTCAATGCCATTTTGTTTCACGCATGGTTCTAATTAGAGCCAAATTACATATTTCATGCATTTTTCTTGTTAATTACATTATCTTTCTAAATTTATTGCGATTCTCATTGTGATACAGCAATGCAACTTACCTGATGTGTTTTACAATTTTCTTAGATTCTTTTGGTTCATATTCCATCTCGTCATCCATCAACTTTTCCTGAGCTGGAATTGCCAACAGTTTTACAGGTAGCTGTATTTGATTTTTGAAACTAACGAACGGTAGTTATTGCCATAAAATGTGTAATTTTTACGTTACCATCGTCACATTTGCATATTGACTTGCGGCTTCCCTTTCTATTATAAATTATATGTTTTGATTGTATGACAAAATTTTCCTTAATATTAAGTTGAGACGTTCGTGACAGAATCCTAGTAGCTTTAATAGATGCAAACGGCTCCTTGTTGGAATGCTTTTTTACTTCTTGGAAATTACGGACAAAGTTGCTGTGAACTTTGAAACTTACCATGCCGCCACAACTTGAGTTTGTTTACACTGCACAAGCCACCATTGCTCAAGGACTATGTTGCACCAATACGGATATGACGACACGGATACGGATATGGATACGAGACACATCATTCTTAAAAATACAGGATATGGGTACGGCGCTGACACATCATTATAATTTATAAATCATACATAAAAATTAAAAAAACAATCAAAGCATAATATTTGAAATTACAAAAAAAATGATAGCAACGTCATTTGTAGCCTTGTAGCTTATAATATCAAAATAAAAGTAAGTATTAAATGTTTAGTACAACCACAAAAGCATAAACATAAATTTTCTAGCACATGAAGTTTCAACTATTCAATAGAAGGAATGATATGATTAGCTTCTTCAGTGGTTTGTCTTTGAACTTCTATATCATCTTCAATAAATATCATAGCTTCTAATTTAGGCTCATCAAGTGAAAGATTAGCAATTTCTAATTTTTCCCATATCATCAAGAGACTCAGATCCATCTCGAAAAATGAGAGAACCTCGCTTACAACTGTGGAAGTAAATACGTCTTTTTTTCAGATTTTTTTTTTGTTTTTTAAAGGACACGCGTATCCGATATGCGTGTCCTTTTGAAATTAAATAGTATTTTAATTGGATACTGCTTTGCCGTATCCGACATGTATCGGTGCCGTATCGGAAGTGTATCCGTGTATCAGTGCTTCGAATATAGCATGCCTTCATAAATAGGTGTATTGGTGCAACATAGCTCAAGGACAACGACCTGGAAGATGAGTACTCATGAAGGGTATTATGGTTGAATAAACTATGAGTGTTGACCCTCATGTTATACCCAAATGAATCAAAATAGGTGAAGAAATGAAAATAAAAATCCTACCCACAAACCTTGCACCCGACGGATCCCAGAATTCTACCGAAATCCTCCGCAAAGTCTGGCTCAAATCCTGCTGGAATCCCGTAGCTCGGCGCCGAATCCATCGCTTCTCCGCATATCCTGCTCAAAATATGCGATCTCACCTAGATTGTGCTCCATCTTCACGTCTATAAAACGTAGAGGAATGGAGACCTCTCGGCTGCTCTCCCCGGCTCCACACACGACTCTCCCTCTCAATTCCAAGCCGAAGCCATCATCCCACTTGACCGAAGCTCTCGGTTCCTCGACCCGATGATCTCTCCCATCCCGAGCTCCCCTTTCTCACGCGAACTCCACCCACCTTCCCTCCTTCAACGACGTTTGCCTCTGCCGACTCCCCACACAAGCAGAGAGTGAGAGAGAGAGAGAGAGAGGGAGAAAGGAGAGAGCATATTCCTACCTTAGCCGAAGCTTCTTCGCCTCCCTCACTGCCGATCGACTTTGCTCCCTCGACGACATCCTGTTGGATTGGGAGTCACGGATCGGAAGTTAGACATTTGGATCGGAAGCCAAAACAGGAGATCACTGGCTTGAACGTAACTTTCTCCCTTTCACGCTTCTTTAGCCGGATCCAGTGAGCAGAGAAAAGAGAAGGGGGAGGGGGTTAAAATATTTTAATTAAATTTAATTAATAATAAAAATTATTTAATTATAATTTTTGATTTGTTATTTAATTATGATTAATTAATAATTAATAGTTAATTATTAATTATAATTATTTAATTAAATATAATTAATTTCATTAATTATTAAATAATTATACATATAATTAATTTATTGATTGTAATTAATTAATAATTAGTAATTAATTAATAATTTTGATTACTTTATTATTATTATAATTAATGTTAATTATAAAAAATATATGACAATAAAAAAAAAGAAAATGCAAAATCCTTCTCTCCCTCGATTCACGCCGACGGCCACCAAGGTATAACTCCTAAACCTTAAAACTCTGAGAACTCGTTTCAACGCATGCGTCAAGACAAAACGACCATCTATACACGTTTTTCTTAGCATGGTAGGAGGACGTGCGTCCCGACGCTTGCGACGAAGCGGGTAATCACCTAAATCTCTTCTTCGAAGTTGGTATCGCCACGAATTTCCCCGCCTATACACGCTTTTCTTAGCGTGGTGGGATGAGAACCTGATGTGATAGGCACGACGAGGCGGGGATACCCATAAATACCCGCTTGCGGGGAAATAACTATTTTTCTTGAAAAATACTTTCAAAAAAAATACTTTCTTGCAAAATATTTTCAAAAAAATACCCATACACGCTTTTCTTAGCGTGGTGGGGGATCAAATTACACGGTCGCGGTGTCCTCGAAATAGGGCATCTATCTTACACGCTTTTCTTAGCGTGGTGGGAAAGGCCCAGTTTTTCGTAGTTTTCCCCTAAACGGGAGAGACACTGGGAGGTTGCCGAAATTTCGGGTGAATGCAATACTACACTTGGACTTGATTGCACTCGGATGACATGCAAGAACAATGGTGGACTTGGACTTGTGAATTTTAATACAATAAAGCTCAAATCTAAAATAAATCCAAGCTTAAATAAATCACAAGGACTTGAATGAAAACTTGGGTTTAAGCTTAAATAAAGATACAAGTTGCACCACTTGGAACTGTACTTAGAACTTGAACCAAGTTGACAACAAATGAACATAAAACTCAAGTGAATGCAAGAGGACTTGATGCGAAGAATTTGTACTTGAGATTGTAGTTTGAGACAACTACAAGGATCACTTGAACTCAAATCAGAAAACAATAGAGGACTTGTGGACAAGACATGGACAACAGGGGACTACGTGAACTCGAATGAGTTGAACAATGGACTGGATTGAACTCAAAGATCAATTGAGAACTTGTGGATTTGATTCAATTGACTTAAGTAAATTCAAATCTAAATAAGTATGAGCTCTAAATGAACTTGAATACTAGAAGAAAAGATAACTAGTAATGATCCAACTTGTATTCTAATGAAATAGATACAAGCTTGATTTGGACTTGAATATGAGTCACAATGACATTAAGTTCGAACTTGGATTAAAGTTTGAACTTGACAGAGAACTCAAACTTGAATCACATGCAAAATGATGAACTCCTAAGTTGAGTACAAATTTCCAATATGGCATGCTTTCAATCAATGACACAAAATCTTCTTTGAAAATTTAGAGATTGTCACTTCAATTAGATGACAAATACCAATGACCAATGGTGCCAAGCTCATCATATATGTTGCAATCTATTTTGCAAGTATAATTTGACTTCCAAATAACAAAAAAATTCTAGAATTTGGCTTAATCATAAAGCTATGGTATGTGATGGTCCTCTTGCAATGGTGAATATGATAGATCCTTAAGCAACAACCAAGATGTCATCAAGTAAGTTCTTCATACAAGATTTGAGTCATCTTCCAATATAGTGGGAGACTTATAATATTCAACATGGCCCATTTACATGGAACAACCAAAGGATCAATATGCAATGATAGGTCGATGTATCCTCAGGTGCTATGTATCATGTAAATATATATATATATACAACATACATTGAATACTAAGAGATGCTTGTAATCAATGCAAACAAAGAGGGCAATTCACTTGCAAGCAACATTGGTGTATATACTATAGATATGATTGGTCATCTACAGATACCAGCGTATATTCAACACGTCATATGTAAGCCCCTACGGGTCGTTGTAGAGTATTTGTTACACAATCAATAAGCTGTAATTTAAGAGAAAGCATAAAAGAAACTACAACTAATGCAAGTCTCCATGGGCCACTGTAAAAGACTCGTAGTGCACATAGTTTAATGTCCACGAGCAAGATACAAAGTGATTATATTAAGTATCAAGTGTTTATGAGTTACAATGAGAAGTTTAATTTTGTATGCAACAAGCTATATATGAGCTTCTACAACTTAAGGCAGGAGATTAGTTAGTGCACTACGATCCACCCGCAGAAAGCAACGAGTAGTGCACGACAGTCTACATGTACATAGCAGCAAATAACTGATGGAGAAGCTGCTACAACGATACCAGATCCGCAACATCCTTGCAAGCGGATAGAAGGCGTCTACAAATACTTTCAAAATGCCCCCACAAGTGCACTATAGTTTGTATACATATATGTACACTAAAAGGGGTAAAGATAATCAAACATCCGCATGGGCCCCGGCGAGCGTGTTATAGAAATACACGTGGCATCTAGAGATGCTGCGCGGGTTATCAAATTTTGAACCCGATCCTCCTAAGAAGATAAAAGGAGTGGACAGGGTTCAATTATAAAATGCCCCCAAACACCCGCATGGGCCCCGACGAGCGTGTTATTGGTACACACGTAATGTATAGGGATGCTGCGTGGGTTGACAAGTGAATTCAGGTTCGAAACCGATCATTCTATACGGGTCAATATAAGTCGACAGGGTTCAAACCAAAAAACAAATATACGGTTGTGGCGACATTTATATTTATCTTAATACATTCATTTTAGGTCTTCAAGGCCTATAATAATGAGAATTCACTATCAAGGGCATAAAGCCTACGAAACCTGATCCTCTGTCGACAGACCGACAGAGTTGACAAGGTTCAATCCATAATGAGAAATGACCCCGAACACCCCGATGATGGCCGTGTTGAATGCAGATCTCAACCGGAGGGGTTTCCAAATATTTTTAAATGTCTCTCAAATATCCACAGTCAATTTCAAATATTCCAAAGCTCCACCCAAAATACCCATAGAAATCCAAAACTCCACAAAAATCCCAAAATTCCAAAAATATTTAAAAATGAAACTATCCATCTCAACGCTTAAAGCAAAATCCATCCACCCTCCGCAACAGTTTGCCGATGTGGACAAATTAAAATTTACTTCAGCTCACATAGAGCCAAATGCCTAGTCGAAAATATTACTAGTATTCATTCTCAAACAATTCCTGTCAGTAAGGATGTGGTACGTGTCCTCTAACCGGCGGTCTGCCGCCAAATGGCACCGCAGGATAAACGGTTATGACCCAGGGCCCTCTGAACCGAGTGGTTTTGCCGCCAAATGGCATCACGAAATACCGGTTATGGCCAGCGCCGTTATGTTCCTTATTGGCATCAAATCCTTGAGATATGAATCAATATGATATGACTGATATGGCACAAAGCCCTCTGTTAGCTAAGGTGGATTTAAATTTGTCCCCTTAGGCAAATACCTACCCCAGGTCTACAAGATCCCCTTGGACGAAGCAACCCATGGCTACCAACAAGGATCCTTTTGTCAGGTTGGGTCGACTACCTCCTCTGACTAAGTAGACCATGGACCACGATGGCCCGGGACGACGGAACCATGGGATCTTGATCGGGTCCATCATCCATTCCCCCACCATCCGCTTTAAGTACGAGATGGTGAAAATTTCTATTTTAAATATCAAAAACCTTCAAATATTCAAATATCAAATTTCCCAAATTCCCAAACTTCCAAACATTGCAAATACCTAAACCTATGCTGCTACTATATGCCAGAGACACGTATTCTCTACGTATCTGATTGACGACTAGCCTTAATCGAAAGTTCTCTCTCGTGATCAGGAGGTGTAATTAACTATATGGGCTTGCGCCTATAGGAAACCAGAACTCAGATCATAAAGTCCTTGCAAAATGAGGGCGAAATCTCTGGGTAGTGTCTTAGCTACAAACCCATCTGCCTTCCAAAATTTACCTCGGAACTTATTCTGTTAAAACTCCCTCCGAATAAAAAGAAAAAGCGAGCGGGGAGGCCGGGGCCGAATTTTCGGAGCCCACAATGAGTTTCTTTTTCTTCAAACAATGTTGTTACAGCATAGGATATGAGTAGTCATCAAGGGTATTATGGGTGAAAAAACTATGAGTGTCTTTTCCTTTAAACAAAGTTTGTTACGGTATTATGATTGTCTTCTTTTTGTTTGCTAAGGGGTTAAGGTTGTTTTGCCAGCACAATTGTCAGCTAGTGGTAATATTAGGAAGTTACTGAAATCGTTATGGTGAATGGATGATATTGCTGTAATCATTATAGTGAATAAAGATATTGATGTAAGGAGAACAGTAAATAGTAATGAAAATCCTCAAGATGCTTCTTCTTCTTCTAAAAACACAGTTTGTTGTCTCTATTCATATTGCATCACAGTACCCATACAAGATTCAAGCCATTTTGCTATGGTCAGTGCCAACTACGTTCAAAGCTCACCATTGATATCTTGCCCTTGCTGACTTTTACTGCCATTTTGTTAGGAACTTATCAACAATCGCTGGACCCTTCCCTGATTTGCATCAAGGAGATTCATTTAATTCGAATTTTATAACTCAGAGAGCCTCTAAACATTTACAGCAACAGCTAGCTAATCCTACTCAATTGCAAAACAGTTCAATGGGCAGGGTTTAGGCCTAACCTGAAATTGACTTGACCTGTTTCAAGGTAGTAGTGTGGCGTTCTATTCGCAGGGAGAAAAAGAGGATTTCTTGGGGTTCATATTTGACGAATGATTCATGCTCAACTGAGAGGAAGATGAAGATAAATAGAAGAGGCTGTAAGATTTTGTTTTTGATGGAGGAGAAAGAGAAGTGTGTACTTGACAAAGATAAAGGAGATAGAGTAGTGAAATTTTTTGCTCAATTTAGAAAGAAACAATTGATGATTTGCAACTATACTGAGTGAATTAGTGCGAAATTTGTTCAGCAAGAGAAGTGCAATTGGTGAAATGCTTTACTCGACAAGAAGGAAAATAAATTGAGGTAATTAAGACAATTAAAACTATACCTAATTTTGACTATTTTATGTATAAGATAGGCAATGCAATTGTAAAGTGTGCTTTAATAATTTTGAGATGTTCGATGTATCTGATATTATTTTTCAGGTTGTTCGATGTATTCTGCGTTATCTTGGACAGCATTGAGGCATTCGATTTTTCCTTGACAATGTTTGATTTTTCCAATATAAAATTTTTATGTTAATTAGTATTGTTGATGTTGTTTTGTATAGTGGAAGAGTTGAATAGTATAATTGAGTTAAAAGTATTACAAATGTTCTTGGGCAAGGTTAGATAAGGGTTAAATTGTTAATGAAAATTTAATTTGAATTTAATGTTAATATACTTTTAAACAACCTACAAGACGGAATTACATCCTTGATGGTAAGATTGTGCACTAATGAAAGCTAACTAAAAATTTAAAGAACTCTGAAGAGGGATTTTGATATTCACGAGAAACGGATGGGTGATTGCACTTATTTTATAGAATGTATATTTTTTTACTGATTCAATGCAATTGACTAACATTGTAGTTTGCATGTATATAGCAACAACAACAATATCAGGTCTTTATCCCACATTTTAGTCTGCATGTATACTTGTTGAATTTTTAGAAGAACTATTTTACATTAAATTAAAGAAAACTAATAAACTAGAGCTATAATATAGTATATGCATACATGTGAAAACTGCTCATAAAGGAGTAGAATGAATTACAACATAACAATGGAAATTATTGACGTGGAAAACTATATGCATACAAATATTGGATGTGATGCAATGTACCTGGCACAATAAATGAAAATGAAAATGATTATACTTCAATTGGTGCAAAATGTAAAAGGTGCTACTTGAATAAATGGATTGTTAAAATAGTAAAATAAATAAATAAAAAATCTGAAAGAAGGTTTTATCAATCAAAGATTTATAGTACTCAGATGTATATTAAATCCTTATATGCATATTAAATGAAAACTTTAATAATTTAGTATATATGTTGTATAACTATGGGATGAGTATTGGTACAACACATCTTTTTATTCTGCTTCTCAGATGACTCCATTCAAGGTGTTGTACGGAAGGGATCCTCCCCTTTTGGTGCACTTTGGGAGTACCAGTACTCCAGTTTCCTCAGCCGAGGAGTACTTGGAGGAGAGGGATAGAGTGCTAGAAAAGTTGAAGATACATCTGCTGAGGGCTCAACCGATTATGAAGAATCAAGCTGATGGGCATAGGAAAGACATACATTTTGAAGTAGGGGAAATGGTGCTCTTAAAGCTCCGACCATATAGACAGAAGACAGTCGCCAACAGGAGGAAAGAGAAGTTGGCTCCAAGGTATTTTGGGCCTTATGAAGTGATGCAGAAGATCAGAGTAGTAGCATATCGGCTGAAAATACCACCAACAACGACTATACATCCGATTTTTCATGTATCATAGTTGAGAAAGGTCATTGGTGACTATGCAGCCAACCACGAGTTATTGACGATACTTACTGAGGATTTAGAGGTCGTTCTGGAACCCTTAGAGCTGATTGGGGTTTGCCGGAAAGAAGATGGAACTAAGAAAGTATTGATCAAGTGGAAGAACCTTCATGACTATGAGGCCATGTGAGAGCCATATGATAGAGTGAAACATCAGTTTCTTGATTTTTCATCTTGATGACAAGATGATTCTTTAGGAGGGCGATATTGATATGCTGATTCACACTGAACCAGCCCAGTCGGCCCAAGGGGGGCTGGCTCAGCTCGTGTACAGGAGGTGGAAGCAGTTCACCTCTAGTTCATTCCGCCCAAAGGGGTGGGCACCACTTGTGCAAGCGATTTAAAATTGAAAAGGAGTGGGCGGCTGGGGCATGGGAGGGAAATTAAATTAGGAAAACTTTTGTATTAAAGAGGATGAAAGGATTAGGGAAGATTATTTTTTGATTGATTTGAATTAGGGTTTCTTGGCGGCTTGGGCTCTAGACTCTCTTGTCTAGAGATTTGGGAGAGACGGTCCTCCTCTCGAATTGATGATCTCTTGTATCTTTGCTTTATTCTTGTTTTTCTTTGATTTCTATAAGATTTGCTATCGTTTGATTGTTCTTTCACCACGATTTCTTCGTTTTCTCGCCCATTTTTATCGATTAATATTAGGTTTGCTTTCGAACTCAAGTATTTCCTATCAAAATACACTAATAATTTGCAAAAAAAATTGAAAACTATAAATCAATGACTGATTCACATAGAAGATTTGTTGATTTTATTTAGGGATGTATGATTTTAGATAAAGTTCATGTTTAGTGATTTCCATCCTGACCTTTTAAGAAGCTAACTACAACATATTCAGAAACTTATAGGATTCAATGGAAAATAGATGATAATGCATATGAATTTGATTTCACCATGGATTTTGGGATTTTCCAATATTCATTGTTATTGACTTAACACTACAAAGAGTCAAGCTTTGACACTTTGCCTCCCCTAATGTTATTTGCGTCCATCTCTCTCACCACTTGAGCATTCGATGGCCACCAAAATTTGTATTTCTACACCAACGTAGTTAATGATTAATCTCTTACAATCACATTTACTAGATCATATCTTGGTTAAGTAGGTCATTCCCATTACTAATTGGAGTATCTAACGATGCTTGATCATTTTCCATGTAATGGTACTCGTTTTTTGAATGACAAAATTCCTTTGCTTGTACTCTCTGTGTGTTTCTTAATTCAAAGAGAACTTCTTTTGAGTGCATATCAACCCTTGAAAGAAGTCGATGGAGAAGATTGTTGTTACAAAGAACTATTCATAAGAAGGATCTTTAAGTTACTGATATTCTCGGTACGCTTAGTTTTTATTTTCTCTTCTCCTTTTTAGATTTGTGTTTGGATGTCTTGTGCATTGTAGTTTTGTGCTAAAGTTAGTTTCTGTCAATCTCTCTATATATTAATATTTTATTTTTTCTCTAATCTCGAGTTCCTGATCTCACTTTAATTTCCTTATCAAACCTTTCATAATGCCCATAGACCTTCCTATTTTACTTCACCTCTAAAGGGAATCAGGTAAAGAATTTATTTTCGTAACTTACTTCAGCTCTAGTTGAAATATTGATAAAAATTCAATCGATAGGTATTTTGTTTGGATTCCTTAACCTCTTTAGTTCATCATTATTTTATGTGATAGTTTGTTGTGCATCAAATCCATTAATGAATATTGGTATGACTACGAAAAACTACTCAGAAAGATCACATTGAGTAATAAACTCCTCAAACTTGTTCAAATATTAGATTTTAGATTAAAATCTTATATGAGTTTCATTAATTGCTCAACTAGTAATCTCTTATGATATGTTGGCAGGTATTTTTGTCAAAGCCATATTCATTACAACCTATGTGATGATAGTTGGCTCCACCAGGGCGATCTAATATCGCTACAAGTCATCACCAAAATCCGCTAGCTTGACTACCTAAAGCTAACTAACTAGTGATCACTTATGCATTTTCAAGTAATTAAGTCCTCTATCTCAGGGGGCTAATCCAGAAAGACATTTAGATTGTACTTTCTATATAAAATTAAAGCTTCCACCTTAACCTTTTAGATAGTTCAAAAAATTTATTAGCTTTACCTTGTATAAGGTTATTCAAATTATTTTTATTATGATTATGTTTTGATGGGCAATGAGCATGAATGAACTCATCTAATTTCTCTTCATAAAGAGTTATAATATACTCACTGTTCTTCAAGATAATCCTTTTCATAATGATCCCTATTATAGAGATGATTTATCATTATCCTAAGTTTCCATAAAGGTGTTGGTATTTATACTTGAGTCATCTCTAAACATATTTTGTGATCGAGAATGTGCTCATCAACCCTATTGTGGGATAGTAACTAGCAGTTATAATGCCTTACAATTTGTTATTTGTAGATTGTGTCTCGCCTGTGGCACCTCTTTGATCAATATCTCTAGGGTAATTAGATGGATTTCTATAAAGGCGACGACACTGATAAACTCAAATACTTAAGATTTTAGGAAGGTGATGCACTTTTTAAGCTTTAATGTAGGATATTTGTTGACCTATAAACCTACAACCATCGGCCCACTACCCATGTCGATTTCCAAGATCACACGACGCTGAGATAACTGCCGCGTCAATCACGTAAAAAGGAGAAACAAAATAGAAAATCGAACTTACACAGACTTTGCAATCGAATCCCTTGACTCTCTTTCTCAACCTCCTCACAACGAACATCTGCCTTGCTCTCTTCTATGACCAGACTCCCGCTAATGCCTACGTCAGTCTCGTCTGACTCCCATCGGCCTCCTACTCGGAACCCCAGGTCTTCCCACACGAGCAACCCCTACTGCTGACCATGCCTGCTACTTGTAATTGAACCCCAACTACAAATCGTACAGGTACGTCGAAGCCAAAACCAGCTCTTCTGCTCCCGTCTTGTGACCCTTCAGCCCACGCGAAGCCTCCGGCTCCGAAGCCTTCAGCCCGCCTCCCAAGTACCCAGTCTGTGCCCTTCCACACAATAAGATATGCATGATTCAAAGTCTCTTTGGCTTCTGACTTCCTCAGTGCGTCCAACTTCCCACGTGAAGGCCACACTTGATCCACCTATGTTTGTGTGAACATTGAGTGAGGGAGAGATGTGAGAGGGATTATGTATATAATTATTATAATAATAATTATAATTATAATTTGTACGTATGTATATATTATCATTAAAAAAGGAAAGCAGGAGACGTCCCAATTAGCAATTATCAATTGGAGACTTGAAGATAATACCGGGACCAAATAACATCCCGAAGCCCTCGGCCATTGATTATATTTTTGCCTAGGCGGACTAAAAGGGCGAGTAACCTCCCCTAACCTTTTCTCGCGGGAAGGGGATGCCAGGAGGTTGCTGAAAATTCACCAAAAAATTATCTCTTGCAAATTTGGGAGCTTTGCATTAAAATTCAATTAAACTTAAAATTCACTAATTAATGAATATAAAATTAATTTGAAATGAAATTAAAATTTATAATCAATTCACTAATTATGCTAACCAATTTAAAACTAATTAACTAAATTAAATAACTCACTAATCAACTAATCTTAACTAAGACTCGATAAACATAAATTAACTAAATTTTAATTGAAATGATAACCTAAGTAATTAACTAATTAATTTAAAATTATAACAACAACAATTGATTAAGCAATCATTTGATAACCAGTTAACTAAAACTCAATTAAAATCCAAAACTCTCAATTAATTTCAGAACTTTAAATTTGAAGTTCAATTTAATCAGAAATTTAAAGTTTGAGCTGTTTAATTAATTTAATTAACTGCTTAAACATGGAACCTAATAAAAGTATGATGATTAAATTGATTAAAATCCTTTTTGATCAATTGATAACTCCATTGATATTAAAACCTTTGATTAAATTAATTAATTGTGTTTAAATCAAGTAAAAGAGCCTTAACTAATTAATCAATAAAATATTTAATTGATGAATTAAACAACTAATTAGTTAGTTTAGAGAATTAGGTAATTAATCTAAATTGACTAAAAATCAGAGATACAGTTAATTTAGTAACTTTATTAGATCATTGAATTAACTAACTATATGTTAATTAATCAGATTAATTGAGCAAATTGAATTAAACATAAGAAATTTTAAAATACATCTAAAAATCTAAATTAACAAATTAAACAATCAAACTTTAATTAAAATTAATTAAGCAATTTAAATTTAAATCCAATTAATAAATTTAATCAAGATTAATTAAACAATTTAAAATACTTTTTTTTAATTAGAGTGCTGAGCAATTTAAAATTTAACTTTAATTAAAATTTAATTAATTAATCTAATTAATTTATGCACATAAAATAGAAGAAAATGCAGAAATATAATATTTTCAATAATGCATCCTAAGTACAAATTAACAATGGCTCTTTGATGCATTTAGATTTTTGCATTATTTTTGTTTTGAACAATATTAGTTATATTTTCTATTTTTGTTTTATTTTTATGCTATCCAATGATGGTGGTAAATCCAATGATCATGGTAGGAAAAGGTTTGGATTATGCTTATCTTGGGTTTGCTGGTTTTGGGGAATGCATCTTTCTTCATTGTTTCCTAAACTCTATTGAATATCGACAATTCAACATGAATTTACTATATATATATATATATATATATATATATATATATATATATATATATATATATATATATATATATATATATATATATATATATATATATATATATATATATATATATATATATATATATATATTATTCTTATTATTTAAGGTAAGCCGCCATTGTGAAATTGGTAGACACGCTGCTCTTAGGAAGCAGTGCTAGAGCATCTTGGTTCAAGTTCCATCATGTCCTTTGGGGAGGTTTGCTGGTTTCGGATGGGCCTTGGCTGTTAGTGGTTTGAGCTTGGTTTATTGAAATTCTAGTTGTACCAGCTCATTATGATCATATAGTGGTGAAGCTCATTATGAGCTGATGTTTATGAAATTTAAAGAAAGGGAGCTAGATTTGGTGAGTGGAACTTGTTCTTTCATATTCTATTTGAATTGGGGCTGCTGCAGTTTTTTTCTGGATTCCTCTCCCACGGCTTTCTGCTGCCTGTTTGGTTGCTGTTGACCCCTCGGTTTTCTATCTCCCTTTACTGCCGTGACTTCCCCCCTTTCTCCCGTGAAATGAGCTTTTGCTGGACCCGATATTTGTCTCCCGGTTTCCTGTGCTGGAGCCGTGGCTTTCCCTTGTGATCTGCTGTGTCGTTTGGAATTTATGTACAAAAATCAGATGGCTTTTCAACTCTCCATTTATGGGTAGAATTGAAGTAAATCTTGGGCTGTTTAGTTTCCCTCTATTGCCTATATATATGAGATGCTTTAATAAGAAATGGTTGGTGAATATTGAGAGCAAATTGCTATAACCTACGGGTTCTTCTTGGAAAAGCTTGAGAGCTTTGTCCATTTCCTCTTCTACCTCTTGGAAGGCTTGCGAGCTTCTCCACCCTTCGTCTGGGCTTCTAACCTCTTTCTTCTCTATGCAAGTTCCACTCCACCTGTATCTTTCTTCTAGTTCCGTTGGTAAAGTTTGTTGGCTGTTTTGGTGGATTTGTTGGCTGTTTTGGTGGCATTTGCTGGAGGAGTTTGGTAGGACGTTGGACCCCTTAGCAGTGGTGGACCCTTTCGTTTGCATATCTAAACATTATCTAAAATATATATTCCTACAATCGGTGCATGTGAGGAGTCATCTTGTAGGATGTTCTGAGGATAACGTTTGTTTGCTTTTATTTTGTTTTTTTTGCTAACTTTCTTTTGCTTTGGTTTGTTGGATGATCGCTTCTTTTCTAATCTGAATTTTAGTTGTTTATTTAGCCTATTTTGTTCTCCAAGTGGTGTCTTAAATTTATAAAAAGTGAGTCTTGATTCTCTTTGTTCTCTCTTTGTGTTTTTGATTCAAGTTGAATACATCAGCAACAAGTAAAAATATCTCTCAAAGCAACGGCTCGCCTCCAAGTAATAGCTCTTAAAACAAAGCTCTCCAAACAATTGACAGCTCTCAAATATTGGTGAAACAACTCAAACTTTAAGCATCTCTCACAAACAATTAAACTCTCTATCAAACAAATAGATTTCAGTAGCCCCTGTAGCTACCTGTGAACACTTTGAGCTGTTGTAAGTACAATCTATCTGCAAGAAAACAAATATAACATTAATATCAAATATAACTAGCAATGTAAAGCTACACCTAAATAAAGCACAACAAGTACTGGAGGGGTAGTTAACTATGAAGACTTACGCTCATAGGAAGTAGAATCCATATCTAAATAAACCCTGTTACTACTCTCAGGGGAAATCTGATTAAATGTTAAATCAAATTCACCTCAGGGAAAATTAAAACCTTAAGCTTACGAGAGTAAGGTTAGTGCCAATATTTTTCCTGAGCGAATAATAATAATTGGCCTTTTAATGCCTTCTAATCTTGTCCACTTGTAGGTTGTGTCCCATAGGTGACATTTCTTGTTTAGGATTTTTATAGTGGCAAGATGATTTGAAGGATAAATTTGGAGGTGCCTATACTAAGTTCATTTTGAATCACCATGTCCTCAACATCACCTCTTAACCCCTTCCAGAAAAATTCGGCTTTCACCCGTCGATAGGTCTTCTCCACCCCTGAATGTCCACCAATCCGGCTGTCGTGGTACTCTCGTAGAAGAATGGGGACGAATGCTGAGTCACGGTGTAGTGCTAGCCTCCCTTTATATAATAAAAGAGAGTTCTCTAGGTGATACCCTTTGAACCCTCCTTCGCCCTTCTGGATAGCCGCCCGAATTCTCTCTAACTCCTCCGCCTGTTGATTTTCCTTCACCATTTCTCCCCAATCAACCAATTGTGGGACAGATAGTGCCATCAGCTGTGAGCACTCCACGCGGGAAAGCGCATCTGCCGCCTTGTTTTGAGTTTCAGGCTTGTACTGAATCTCAAACTCATATCCCAAGAGCTTTGCTAGCCACCTCTGATGTTCTTCCGCCACCAATCTCTGCTCTAATAGGTACTTGAGACTCCGCTGATCTGTACGAACTATGAATCGTTGCCCCAATAGATAAGACCGCCATTTTTGAATAACCAACACAATGGCCATCAGTTCCCGCTCATAAACTGATTTCAGCCTTGCTCTAGTAGATAAGATCCTGCTGAAGAAGGCAATCGGCCTACGATTCTGCATGAGAACTGCTCCCAAACCCACTCCTGAAGCGTCAGTCTCCACCACAAACTGCTGGGTGAAATCTGGGAGTGCTAGCACAGGAGCACTAGTCATGGCTTCCTTCAGAGTCTTCATGGCTTCCTCTGCCTTCTCTCCCCATTGAAAGTTGTCCTTTTTTAACTGATCAGTCAAAGGACCTGCTATGGAACCATAACCCTTGATAAACCTCTTGTAGTAGCCAGTAAGTCCCAAAAATCCCCGTAGGCCTTTAAGGGATTTTGGTGTAGGCCACTTCACCATGACCTCTATCTTGGTGGGGTCAGCAACTACCCCACTCTCTGAAATGATATGTCCCAGATACTCCACCTCCTTCTGAGCGAAAGAACACTTCTTCTGGTTGGCATATAACTGATGCTCCCTTAAGGTAGTGAGTACGACCCCAAGGTGGGCGAGATGGTCCTGCAGAGACTTGCTATACACCAATATATCATAAAAAAAAACTAAAACAAACCTCCTCAAGTAGGGCTGGTAGACCTGATTCATCAGGGCTTGAAAGGTGGAGGGAGCGTTAGTGAGCCCGAACGGCATCACTAAAAACTCATAATGACCTTCGTGTGTCCGAAATGCCGTCTTCTGAATGTCTTCAGTTCTCATCCTAATATGGTGATAACCAGATTTCAAGTCCACCTTTGAGAAGATGGTGGCTCCCCCAAGTTCATCCAAAAGCTCGTCTACTACAAGAATAGGAAACTTGTCCAACACAGTTTCCTTGTTGAGGGCTCGGTAGTCTACACAGAATCTCCAACTACCATCTTTCTTCTTCACTAAGAGTACCGGGCTGGAAAATGGGCTCACACTGGGCTGGATCACCTGAGCCTCCAACATCTCCGCTACTAACCTCTCAATCTCTTCTTTCTGAGCATGAGGATATCTGTAGGGTCGCACACTGATGGGTGCCACCCCTGCCTTCAACACAATACCATGCTCTCTAGATCTGATAGGGGGTAGCCCTTTAGGCATCTGAAACACTGTGGAGTGCTGCTGTAGAAGATCCTGAACCAACTCCGGTATGACTTCTGATTCCCCTTCGGTCTCCCTATCTACTTGTTGTAGCTCTATCAGATAGCCCTCTCCTTCATCTCTCAAAGTCCTGAAGATGGACTTTAAGGCCACTCTGGTTCTGCATAAGCTGGGGTCTCCCTGTAGTGTCACTCTCCTGCTCCCCTTTCCATACTCCATGTATAACTTCTTTCAGTTTACCTTCATCTCTCCCAAGGATTGGAGCCACTGCATCCCCAGTATCACGTCAGTGCTTCCCAAATCTAATAGTAGAAAGTCCTGTACTATTTCCTTCCCTTGCAATGTGAGGGTCACTCCCTTACACTGCCCGCTACAGCGCTCCTTCTTCCCCGTGCCCAACATGACTCCGACACCTCTCCCTTGGGTCACCAGTAGCCCCACCCTATCCACCAATCTGCAAGCTATGAAGTTGTGAGTGGCCCCACTATCAATCAGTACCATCACCTTGCAACCTGCAATCTCTACTACTAGCTTCATGGTGTAATGTGATGTCAATCCGGCTATGGAGTTGAGTGAAACCTCCACCATAGCCAAATGAGGATGCTCTTCCTCCTCGCCCTCCTCCTCAGTTGCTCCTACATCCCCTTCCTCCTCCTCTGAATCCCCCACTAGGATCACATGTAGGGTCTTCTCCTTACACCTATGCCTCGGTGTAAACTTCTCATCACATCGATAGCAAAGGCCCTTGGCCCTTTTTTCCTTCAGCTCTGAATCAGTCAACCTTTTGAACCCTCCTTGGTTCACTGCCGTAGTGGGTTTCTCTTTGGCTATCTCTCTAGGAGGAAGGATGGTCGTCGCCCTTGGGCCTCCAACCATGAGTGGTGGTCGGTAAGTGGGGTAAGACACCCCTGATCTCCTCGGTGGCTCCACCTTCAGCTTGTCCTCTACAAGCTATGCCGTCTCCATGATCCTTACTAACCCATGTGGAGCCACTACTCTGATGGCTGCTCTGATGTGAGGCTTCATCCCCATCATGAAACTCCCCTCTAGAAGGTCATCTAGAATTCCTCTCAATCTACCTGATAGTAGCTCAAAGTGCTCTCTATACTTTGCCACTGTGCCCTCCTGCACTAGAGCCACCAACTGCTCATAGTGTGTGCCCTCGCTGGACACCCTGAATCTGTGCAGTAGGAGGTCTTTGAACTCCTCCCAACTTCTAACATGTTGTCTCCCTTCAAGCCATTGAAACCAGGCCAATGCCTTCCCCTCCAAACATACTGGGACTGCCATCAACTTCTCCTCTTCTGTGACACCATTCACTGCAAAGTAGCGCTCCACCCTGTAGATCCATCCATAAGCATCCTCCCCTTCAAAAATAGGGATCTTCAATTTCCTCATGCGGTTGTCAGCTCGGTGGAAGGTTCTTCCATCTCCCCAAGTCCTCTGAGTAAAGCCCTCCCCTTGTGGCCTTCCCCTTCTCTCCACCGGGTAAGGATTTTGAAGCCCCCTCCATGGGGGTTCTCTTGGCTCTCCATAGCCCATGCTGTAGTCTTCCCTTCTTCCTCCCTGCTCCCATGTGGCACGATTTCCTTCTGGAAACCCCCCCATCTGATTCGGCCACCCTTCACGTGTGCCGTGGCCCCCCCCCCCCCGAGCCCATGTATGGCCGGCCCCCTTGACCACCGGTCATTCCCCAAGGGCCACCTACTCCCGACTCTTCTCCTCCTTCCCTTGGCCATTGCCCTTGCATGCCATCTTCGCTTTGATTTACTCCTTCTTCCCTAATTGGAAAATTAGGGTTAGGGTTTTGGTTCGTCACCGGAGATTTTCCTTTTTCCTTAGGATTTGATGGAACAACTTGAGCTTCTAACAATTTCCGGATCATCTCTTTCATTCCCCCAAATCTTTCTTCTAGGGATGAAAATTTTCCCTCTATCGATGAAAGTTTCTCACCCACCTCCTCTTTAAATTGGCACATCTCTCCCTCCAAAACTTCTACTTTATTTGACGCCATGCCTTCTAGGATCAAGAGCTCTGATACCAAATTGATACGCCTTAGGTTTCACAAATTATGGTTTGCCCTAATTTTCCTTCAAGGATGAAGTTTCTCCACCAAATCAATGTTAACTCAAAACAAGAAGAATGAGAGGAAGAACAAAAGAGCTTTGCATTAATCTTCAAGACAAAACAAAAGACAAAGCTAGTCCACTTCGAGAAAGACCAAATCTCCCAAAAGAAACCCTAGAGAAAACAAGAAGGAATAGAGAAAGAACTTTCTTCACATGATCCCCAAAATAAACCCTAATGGCTCATTTCATACAATCTCACAACTCCCCCCCTCATCCCTAAATTACCCCCCATCATCCACCCTCCATTTTCCCCCCAAAACTTGGCCTCCCCCCTTGATGCCCAAGGATTTAAGTAAGTGGGCCCCAAGGGTCCACCGTGACCCTCTCCCTTTTCTCCCCAGGTTCGGCCTGCCCCCCCCTTGGGCTCACCCGGACCGGATCACCCCCCCCCCCCCCCCCCCCCCCCCCCCCCATCGCCTCCTGTAGACCCACAAGGGTCTCGGATGGACCGGCTCAGCTGGTCCATCAGATAATTCTAAATGTATATGTGAATGTGATTGTTTCCTGATACAATAACTTTGCTTGAGAGGTTTTGTGATATGGCTACAAATTTATTTGTAAAATCATCGAATATGTGTTGAAAGTAAATTTGTCAGGATTATTATACTATTAAGCAAAATATAAAAGTAGAATTAGATATGTAATAATGTTTTAATCTGTAGTTTTCAATGGATTTTAAGTATGTATAATAATGAGCCTTTTTTGTATGCACTTGATTATTATTATTGGGTAGAATTCTACTACTTTATATTGTTTAGGTAGTAGGTAGGGCTCTCTTTTGGTAGAGCTTTCCTAGGCAAGGATAATTGATGGAGAACTAGTAATTTGGTCTAATTAATTATTGAATATTTATACCTATGAAAACATCAAATCAAGCTCCATTGCCAAATATTATCTATGGATGAAGCCCTTGAACTTCAAAACTGTGCCAGTATAAGTTTCTCATATGGATTGATGTTGAAGTTGCTGAGTCTGCTGTGAAAGGGTATTAGCGTTAAGGAATATGCAAGGATTAGAAAGTGTAAGAATGAGTGAGTCCAAGAGGAAGAAATGGCAGATGAGTGAGAAGGAAATGAGAGAGAAACACAAAAAGGGGGTGGTTACTAAGAATTGGGGTAGTTTCAACAAATCAACAAATATGCTTCATTATCTCAGCATAACCATCGGGTGTTTATATGAGAAAAAGACCTGAGGTAAATTTTGAAGATATTATAAAAGAAGCCTGAAATTTATCTCCAAATATATAAGTCCAAATTCCAAAGATGAATTTAAAAGAAAATTCATTTGTTTCCTAGAACATAAATTTACCAACAAAACAAAAAATTTCTAATTAATCCCATTGTTGACGTTAAAAGTATGTCTTGATCAGATGATCAGCATCAACACGGAAGTTCTTTACATCACCATAATGATAAGTGAAATCACCACAAATAAGCACAGAGCTAAACAAAGAAAGACAAACCTTTGTAAATTACTGCTAGGAGGTAAAGTTGTCAGTGCTCCAACCAACACTCCATATCAATCTACAATTCTGATGCTTAGCCACCAGCTCATGAAGAATGCACTCCATCCAAGATTCATGTACTTCACTGGTTTCTTAGATAGGGATAGTCCCACCGATCCAACCAATCAAGATCTACTTAAGGCACAGATCCTGGACACATGACCGGGTAAGGTACCTAAATATTTGGAATTAACTGGGGCTCTTTAAAGAGGTAGAAGTAGTTTCTTCAACATTTGGTTCTTTTATCCTGCTCAGTGTTCATTTCTTCTTCTAAATATTGCCTTCCATTTAACACATAAAAAACATCAAGTTTGTTGATTTAAGTTCCCGTGTTTCTTTATATGTATAATTTCTGTTGTCACTTCTCAGATTTATTAACTTTCGTAAATCGGTTTGCATATTTTTTGTTGTTTCAGTCTGCAGCACTAATGGGTATTGGACTTCTATACGAAGGGTCAGCACATCCATTAACTACAAAAATTTTGTTGGTAATTGATTTACTTTCTGTAATCTCCTTTTTTTATTATGGCCTTAATTAGGCTTTCGTTGATGTTTTATTTTATAAGACTAGATCATACATTTTTCCAAGGTTGTGAAAACCGGACCGGACAACGAACCGGAAGAGGGAGAGGTTCACGGTTCGACCGGTTCGACTGGTCGAACCGGGGAAGAACCGGATGACGTAATAAATAATTATATTATTAAAATTTAATAAAATAAAAATCAGATAATATAATTATATGAGCATTTAATAATATTTATAAATTTTTATACATATAAATATCATTTAATAATAATATATTTATAAGAATAACACTTAATATAATATATAAATTTATAATATAAAAAATTTATGATCATTAATATAATTTAAATAATTGAATATATGACCATTTAATAATATTTATAAATTTAAAAAATATATATATATAATAATATAATACAAAATTATAAATATAAATATCATTTAAAAATAATATATTTATATATTTATAATTTAATATATTTATAAGAATAATATTTAATATAATATATAAATTTATAATATTAATATTTTAACATAATTATTATAATATATATTATAGCAAATTTATAATACATATTATCCAAATTTGTAGCCCAACTAAGCAAAAATTTAAAGCCCAACTAAGAAAAAATTTGAAGCCCAACTAGCCCAAATAAGCCCAAATTCACATTCTAAAGTATTCATGCAAGTATACAACTTTTTTAGTCCCACATTATAGGGGGAGGTGGAAGATCCTTCCTTGAACCCTTTATAAAATGAGAAGTACACTCTTTTGGCAAAACAAATTATGTGAGATATTTAAGATATCTTGCATGAATTATGATGAAATTATTCATCATATTTAATAAAAATATTTTAAAAAGTTTAAAAATTTTAATAAACTAAAATATATATTTAAAATTTTAATTAAAACAAAAAAAAATATTTTTTACAAACCGGCCGGTTCTTTCCAACATGGACCGGTTCAACGGTTCACCGGTTGAACCGCCGGTTCAATCCGGTTTGATCCGGTTCTATGCAGAGCCGGTTTTGAAGTTGGATCGGACCGGCCACCGGACCGGTTGAACCGGCCGGTCCGGTCCGGTTTTCAAAACAGTGCATTTTTCTCATCCTCTGTTAGTGAACTGTAATCTGTAGTTGTTAAAATTATGTTGAAAACTGGTACGGGATTGGGAACATCTTGATTGACGGTATATGGTAGTTTAATTTTAGAGGAAAAGATTATATCTTCCTGCAGTCATATATTATAAGCTCACTGATTACTACTTATCTAAGTAAAAGGTATCTTAAACGGATTAATTATTTGATTGTGCAGGCTCTCAAACTTTAACTTCAAAATATTTAACATATTCATGCCCCAATATGATTGTGGGGATGCTTTTAGTGAAATAGGTATTAAATGATTATTAGTGCCGTCAAACTTGTTCAATGTTTGAATCTAGGTTCTGCAAGCTTTGGCTACTTACATTTTAGGTCCTCATATTGTTTATGAAATGAACTTCTACATATATTACTTGAAGAGTTTTTCCACACTTGTAATCAATGATTTAATGCCTTAATGATTTCTTTGAAAGCACTGAAATATACTATGCCAAATAAACATTTGTCTTTCTCTTCAAACATGAATTATTGTCTACAAATTTTCAATTACGGTTGGCATATTTTATTTTCTTTGATGCGAAAGCATCAAGGGTGATCAGTTTTTTTTATCAAGGGTGATCAGTTATTGTAGAATCAGTAGTAATTATACCTATCAATGTGGGCATCTGTCTTTTATTTTTGGGTGCAAATGAGTTAAAAGATAGCAGGCATCTATTTTTCTCACTTTCAAAATTTGGACAAACATTTTGATTGGCCTGTAGCACTACCCAATCTTGTTTCTTTTTTTATTTTTTGATCAAACTAAGGATTACCGGTATTGTTTTCATGTTCTAGATGTATAGTCTTCTATTTCTATTTTATAATATATTTTGTAAAAGAAAAGTTGACTTCTTTGTGATATCAGCCACCTGTTTGTTAAACTGTTCATTACATTGTATTTTTATCTAGAATTTGTCTTTCTAATGATTTATTGCTAGTTCAACATCATTTTTGGTTGATTTCCTTGCAGGGTGAAATAGGGCGCAGAAGTGGCGGTGATAATGTGCTTGAAAGAGAAGGTTATGCTGTCGCAGCAGGATCTGCTTTGGGGCTTGTTGCTCTAGGTTTATGATATCATGAAACCAGAGAAACTCTAGTATTTGTTACTACATGGCAATCTCTATGTTTTTGTATAATTTAATTAAAAATATATATTTTCTGACTTTAAGGCAGAGGCAATGATGCATTTAATTTCATGGATGCTTCTATTGATCAGCTTTTCCAGTATACTGGCAGCAAAGGAGTTAACAATGTATTTGCTTGAAGCAACTTCATTCCTGTCCTTTTTTTTTGCATTATCACATCGTCCAATATTTTAGTTAAATTATATTTACTCGTTAGGCTTCTATATAAAATTATTATTTCTTTTCCATTGTTGTTTTTTGCAGGATAAGCCATTTCACATAGGACCATCATCAGATGATCACAGTCGAAGCATTGGGCAGGTTATTTGCACTTTTAACTTCATCTGCATTTCCTTCCTACATTGTAATTTCTTTCTGTCTCTTTTCTTCCAGATTTGTTTGGTAATGCAATGAGGTGAACCTTGCAGCTTCATTTGAACTGTTAAAAATTGATCGTCTTATCCTTTTTTATTTTATTTTTTTCTTGATTTAGATGTTAGAAGGGACACACATCAATGTTGATGTAACAGCACCTGGAGCGACAATAGCACTAGCTCTTATATTTTTAAAGGTGATTTCTTACTCCAGTGATTCTTTTGAAAGCTAGAAAAGGAATTGGAAAAACATCAAGTTTTATTGATTGTGATGAAAAATATTTCTGATTTCAGACAGAATCAGAAGTTGTTGCATCAAGACTTCATATCCCTTCCACTCATTTTGAGTTGCAGTATTTGAGGCCTGATTTTATCATGCTTCGGATCATTGCTCGTAGTTTAATTATGTGGAGTAGGTTGGTATTTTACCTTTGCCATCCGTAGTGAACTTTATTTGTAGAAACATATTGATACAGCTATGTTTTATTTGGTGCAGAATTTGCCCATCGAAAGGTTGGATCGATTCCCTGGTTCCCTCAATTGTGAATATTGGGATTGCGATGTTAACAAATGATGCGAATGATAATGATGAATTTGATAGACAGGCTCTTGTACAGGCATATGTTAACATTGTTACTGGAGCTTGCATTTCTATTGGTAATAATTTGTTCATTTATTTCTACATTACATCCTTCATGAGTTTATTGTATGGTACTTGTATGTACTATTGTACTGGAAATAGATGGCATAACATAAAATTCTTCTATTTTCTAACAAGTGACGTTGAATTTGATTGGAGGATGATTTATAAAAGTAATCACGAATTGTTGGGATAAAGCTAATAATAATGCTTGTGTCACGATCCGGACCGAAGGCTTGAATTAACGAGGCGAGAACAGACAATTGGTCGGTGAATTAAATTTTCATTTGCTAAATCTATCTCCAATACACTAAATGAGCTACTAAAAAAAATAAACTGATAAAAAATCATTAATATATTTTTCTTCCGGTGCGCCACGTCTACGGTACATATTTTTACATCTTTTATTCATTTTGATTATAATAAATTATATATGAAAATGTTAGAGCAATTAAAAGCAAACTACAACTCAGTGAGTAAAATATGCTTCTAAATTGCAGTAATTTAAGACAATTGGAACAATATGCATTATTCCTTTTTCATTTCATATCATAAATTAATTTCATTTAATCATATCATTTTATCAACACTTTCAATATTTCACTAAAATATGCAATGGGTTTATCTTCCTAGTTAAGCACATCTCCTATATCAATATGTGAGGCATCACAATCAACTTCAAATATTTTATCAAAATCTGGTAAACTAAGAATGGGAGCTTGATTCATTTTTGCTTTGATTATTTGAAAGGTTTGTTCAGCTTCAGGGGTCCATTTAAAAATTCATTTTTTAAGACAGTCAGTGATATGTACAATTAAAGTGCTGAAATTTTTTATGAATCTACCATAGAAAGATGCTAGACCGTGAAATCCTCTCACCTCGCTGATATTCTTTAGGGTCGACCATTTTTGGATCGCTTCAATCTTAACAGGGTCAACTTTAATTCCTTCAGCAAACAAAATATATCCTAAAAAGGTCAAACTTGGAGTCATGAAAGAACATTTCTTCATATTGATGTACAATTTTTGTTCTCTTAAAGTTTGCAAGATTTGTTTCACATGATTAAGATGCTCAGAAGAATGAGTGTTGTAAGTCAGATTATCGTCAAAATACACAACCACAAATTTTCCTATGAAAGGTCTTAAAACATGATTCATCGTTCTCATAAACATACTAGGAGCATTAGATAACCCAAAAGGCATGACTAGCCATTCATACAATTTTTCCTTGGCTTTGAACATAGTTTTTCACTCATTACTAGGTTTAATCCTAATTTGATAATACCCACTTTTCAAATCAATTTTAGAAAAGATTTTCGCTTCACTAAGCATATCCAACATATCATCAAGCCTAGGTATTGAAAACCTATATTTGATGGTTATTTTATTTATGGCACGGCTATTCACACACATCCTCTAGGTTCCATCTTTTTTAGGTGTAAGTAAAGCAGACACAGCATATGGACTCAGGCTTTCTTTGATTAATCCTTATCAAAAAGTTCAGTCACTTGCTTATATAGTTCCTCATGTTCAGCAAGACTAATTCGATAATGTGGAAGATTGGGTAATGTTGCTCCAGAGATTAAGTCAATGTGATGTTGAATATCTCTCATTGGGGGCAAAGCCTTTGGCAGTTCTTCAGGGGTTATGTCAAAAAATTCATCAATTAATGATCATATTTCTTTGGGAATTTGAGAGGTTGGATCGGACTCTTTTCTTAACACTAGATATGTTATCTCAGATTTTTTTCAACTCATTCATGTTGAGTAATTCAGGAATGTTTGCTTTTGTTGTTTTGGTATCTTGGCATGTGGGTCAGGAATGTACTTTTGAGGGTACATATTGAATTCCTTATTATTTTGAGTTAGAGTGTATGTGTTCTTTTCCCTATTATGAATTGTTTTATGATTAAATTGTTAGGGACGACCCAATAAGATATGACAAACTTCAAGAGGCATGATATCACAAACAACCTGATCTTTATAACAGCTTCAAATTGATAGGTTAACAGTGCATTGCTTTGTGATAGGAACTTCACCTCCTTTGAACCAAGAAATTTTGTAAGGTTTAGCAAGTGGTTTTGATTTCTGTTTAAGCTTATTTACCATCAGTTGTGAGACAAAATTACCAGAACTACCACTATCAATCATTAAAGTGCAGAGTTTTCCTTCAAAAGTGCAAGTGGTTCGAAAAATGTTCCTCCTAATCCATTTATCTCCATTTTTAATTTTAGTAGTTAGGACTTGTCGGATTACTAAGAATTGGTCATCTTGGTCGACTTTTACATCAATCATTTCTAACTCAATCTCATTTTCTTCTTCCTGTTCTTCTAATTCCTCATCATCAATGTAATTAGTCTTAGGAGGGTTTTTCTTACAAGCAGTTGAAAGATGTCCGTATAACCCGCATTTGTAACATGGTCCAATAAGCTTGGGTGGTTTAGTCAGCTTGGGTCCATCAATCCCTTTATCTAAAGTTTGTGTTTCAAATGTTTTTGTTCACACATTAGATGTTCTAGCATAAGGTTGTGAAGATTGGATTTTTATCCCACCGGTTTGTCGTGGCTTAAATTGTTCAGGTGCCTTGTTATGACTTCTTTGTTGTTGCTTTTCAATTTTTAAGGTCATTCGATAAGATTCGTCGAGTTTGATTACATGATGTAGGCTTAATTGATCTTGGATTGCCCATTTCAACCCATTAATGTATCTAGTGACAGTTCGTTCTTCAGATTCATCTAGATCATTTCGTGATTGAAGTTTATAAAAGGTTTCAGTGTATTCCTCAACTGTTTGGTATCCTTGACGAAGATTATTAAATTCTTAGAATAAAGTTCGTAAGTGATCAGAAGACAAAAAATTTCCCCTCATTTTTTTTTTCACTATCCCAAGTTTGAATTTTATCCTTCCCTCGTCTTAGCCTATTATTTTGAAGATTTTTTCACCAAGTTAAGGCGTGACCTGTGCCTTTTAAGCTAGCAAACTTAACTTTCCTATTATCAGGGATTTCCTTCCATTCGAAAATTGGTCCATTTTTTCTATCCATTTGATGAATTGATCGGGTTATAGTTTACCTTCAAAGTTATGAACGTCAATTTTTATCCCATGATCTCAATTCCTATGAAGTCTATTTTGATTCCTATAGATTTCTTCTTCACTTTCAGAGTTTTGAACATTAACATTGTTGACATTCAAATTTGCAAGGGTGTTAGCCATATTGTTTATTTGATGTTGTAAATCAGCTAATTGTTGCATCATTTGTTGCCAATCCATTTGGTTGTTTTGATTAGTCATTTTGTTTCAAAAAAAAAAAAAAAACTCACACACCAACCTAGGATATGTTAGCCTTGGCTCTGATACCAAACTTGATGCAGACAACTAGATAGAAATAAAAAACCACAACGGAGAGCATAATGGCTAGTAGAACTTTTCTCGATTCAAAGTTTATAAAGCCAACACCAATCAAACCTCCAAACAAATGAAAGATAGACAAAAAACAAAACTAAAAAAAAATAAAACAAACTACCATCATAACAACCAGCTAGTGGTCACCTCACATGCATCGAAATAGTAGATAAGATAATAAGTGCTTAAAGACATGCAAACCAAAGGTCCACCACAGCAACTTTGGGCCAACGTCCACCACAAGACTCCTCCGGCAAATGCTACCAAACCAGCCAACAACACTTTCAAGAGCTTGAGAACAAAGATATAAGTGGGGTGGAAACTTGTGGAAAGAAGAAGAAGGTAAGAAGCCGAAGATGAAATCAAAGAGAGGAGAAGAGAAGTGGAAATAGCTCGCAAGCTTTCCAAGGAGAAACCCTCAGGTTTAAGTAGTTTTCACTCACCAAAATTAGCTTCCAATTGTCACAAATCAGCCACAATATATAGGAGAGAAAAGGGAGCCAAACAGCCCAAACAGCCGCCCAATGAATCAGCAAAGGGGAGGAAGAAGGCCAAAAGGCAGCCGAAGGGAGCATCACCCGAAAAGCCAGTAGGACACATCCAACGAACAACCAGCGCCAAGGGGGAAGGAACTGGGCTAGGAGAAAACCGAGAAGCTAAAATAGAGGGGGAATGAACCCTGCTAGCAGCTTATTGAGCTGAAAAAGGTAGCAGCTCACAATAATGAGCTGAAAAAGGTAGCAGTACACAACAGCTCCCCAACTAGGCAGCAAAATCCTAAACAACCAAACCCAAACCAAGGAACCAAGTCAGCCCAAAAGCCAAGGCACCAAAGAAACTAGCACACCCAAGGCAAGACATGACTAAAAGTACAACCTACACATGATCATAGGTTGTCTTCCATCATAGGGTAGAAAATAAAACAAAATAAACATAAAATTCAAATTACAATATAGTTCAATAAAAATTCAAAAATTTAAATATGCATGCATCAATCATCCTCAATAATTCATTTTCTTTCCAACGTGTAATGCTAGTATGCTACCTATATTCTTCTGAACCTTTTTTTTTTAAGTTTCTGCCACGTAATGATTTTAGGGTTAAAGTATGCTGGTACTAGAAATGGCGATGCACAGGAGTTGCTTTACAACTATGTCATTTTCTTTCTTGGCGAGGTAAAAAATCTTGTCGGATACTGCTACATCTTTCTTAAATATTATTATGATAAATTGCTTGTTCCTATATGCAGATAAAGTATGTTTCTCACTCTAGTAAGAATGATTTTCCTAAGGGACTCCTGCAGCATGTTGACCGAGGAACTTTGGAGATGTCATTGCATCTAGTTATTCTTTCTCTATGTGTGGTTAGAATATATATCACCTATCATGTTATTTGTTTTACTATCATTGTACTTATTGTTTCATATATAAAAGCACTAGAAAATATTAGATTTGAATTTCAATGTTAGTTTTAACTTTTTGGACATCTCGTAGCCAGATTCAAATTAGATTCATCATGCATTCTTTTCTTCCTGTATAGTTTCCAGGGTTGACTATTTTTTGACAATTATCTCAATGATAAATATGATTTCAGTATTATTTAGGATTATCTTTGCCGTGCAAAGTATGTCTGCTAATATTATCTATCCTATTCATGGGCCCAATTCCTGTAAGATTTTTTTTCTCTTCTGTACCCTCCACCATGCAATTGATGCCTATGTCACTCCTTCCACTGTTCTACCTCGTAGTGTTGTCTTTCTTTTCTTTTTTTTAGTCGTCTTATTATCTTTAACAAGCTATATAATCATGATAATTATCGCATATCTGAAAATGCATCATAATGACTAATGTCCAGAAATGGGTTGTTACTTTTAAGACTTGCGTTGTGACTCTTAATATTTAATTAATAAGAGGGAAGTTACAGATCTTCAATAAATAATACTACACTGGGCAGAGTAATAACTTCAGTTGATATTGGACGTTGCAATAATCAAAATAACATAATGATGTTAAACTTCCTTATCCATTTGAAGGAACTGTTGAACCTTAATTTGTAGATTTATTATCTTGTCCATACTTGTGTCTTGCACAAGCTAGAATTGTAATTTGCATGATATTTCCTTGCGTGGTCTTCTGCTTCACTTCTTGTATAGTTCTAACTAGAAATCTTAGCTCTTCTCACTGGTCAAATTTAAAATACCCCTGTTGCGTAGAAAGTTAAAAGACTAAGAAAAAATATTAAGGAGAATATTTTATCCAATGAGGTTGAATGGAATTAGCAGAGCATGCAATTTTAGAAATAGACATCTGCTATTTCAGCTTTATGATGTATTAGCGTTTTTTGAGAAATTGGTCTTGCGATATACTCAAAATGTTTTAGGGTAAGGCGTCCTAAAGTTAGTTTAACTTTTGAGTAGTTGTATTAAGGTAGACATATTAAGAATATGGAATGCTTTTTTTTTTTTTGCTTTTTATTTAATTTTTTTGTCTTGGTTTTACTAAGGGACTGCTTATTTTATTATAAATCTGTTCTTAACTAAATAAACTGCATGAAAATTTTTTTTTTATGCTAACCTTATTATTGATATCTTCGTAAATCTATTGCAAAGTAATTGAAACTAAAAATGATTTGATATTGCTTCGCTAAAAGATTATTCTAAACTAAATGCCTCATGGTTGCTTATAAATTTTGTTAAGAGAAGAATTAATTAGTGATGTAAGGTGCTTGCAAAGCTGTCAAAAAATTCCAAACACCTTTAAGGCTAGATGGCTATCCAACAATTGAGACATTAGACACTTGGCCGATTCAGTGAGACATTAGACAGTTGTCCGATTCAATGAAACATCAGACATTCGCCTGGTTGAGGTGAGAGGCATTAAGAGGATGTTTTAGGTTGAAGGGCTTTGGGTGTAAAATATTTTAAATGCGCTAAGTGCCACCACTGGCCACCGTCATTGCCATAGCTAACTGCCTCCATATAACACCGCATGCTGCCATCGATTGCGCCATTATTGCCACAACATAGCTATTAGACTTTATTTTAAATTCATTTTACTTCAAACCAAATGCAAAAAAAAAATAATATCTTGTATTTTTTTTACACTCACTAAATAACACTAAAACATTTTAAAAACTGTCACATATTTAATATTATATCCCCTTTATTCCACATTCGTTTTTAGCAAATCAGATAAACCCATAGAAGTAAATAACTATTATCACTTAATAAAGTTATTTAAATTATGAGGAATATTTTGGAAGATATAAATAATAGTTATCACATTAAACTATTTTGAAAAAATAATCATTTTTGAAGGGTACAAATAATCATTATATTAAACTATTGGACAAAATACACAATTTTTAAGGTCAAGTGCATCATAAATTTTAAATTCTTGCTAACTTGATCATCTCAAACAAGTATTTAAACTTCTTAAGTTCATAGCATGTAAAACAGGTTAATCTAATCTTCTTTGTTAGATATTCCATCTTTGTCATCAATCATGCTTTATTCTGCACCATTGATTTTGTAGACCTCTCCCTTCCTCGATCTCTTTGGATTAATCTTCTTCATCCTCAAGAGTTACTACCTTAAAAACTTGCAATTGTAGCACTTACATTGTCTATGTTTTTTTCCCAGTGCACATACTTTTTTCTTCAACTCTTGATGTTCTTTTGTATCACCTAATGCCAAGTATCATTATAAAAAAATTATCTTGATGATAAAGGTATTATCACCTTCTCTCTAATTAAGTCAAGGTGCTTTCCTAAGGCATGTACTTTGAGGCAAAGCACTTGGCTTCTCTCCTAGGAACACTGTAGTAATTGCTAATGTGGAAGGTGTGCAAGGCACTATCCTCATCTGGCTTGGGCCCGGGTGCTTTGGTCAGTGCTAGGTTCACCTTTAACAAATTTGGTGGCTGTTCGTGCACAGGCTTTAATTCATTGCCTTCCCTCCCAACTATCAAAGATAGGAGCATCCAATCATATACCAATTTGCTTTCTTAAATTGTGTCAGTTTTTCATGTTTCTATACTTGTGTGCTGGAAAGACAGTTGACTGGTGCGAGAACTTTATTTCATGATACATTTTTTGTTATTTTACCGTCTTGGTTTTTCTTTTAAATCTGCCTTATTTATGATTTTTTTTTTCAAAATTATTCTTACACTAGGTTATGGCTGGTTCTGGTCATCTACCGACCTTTAGATTACTAAGGTACCTTCGAAGCCGAAGTTCCGTGGAAGGTCACATGAGTTATGGAATACAGATGAGTGTAAGTTTGTGAGCAAATTAAGTTTCCTTTGCAAATTTGGATTTGGAAACATTATAGCATTATCTGATCTTGCTTTGGTCCTTTCAGCAATTAAAGTATTTTATGTTTTTGTTGGCCTTATTAAATATGATTGGTTACTTTGAAAGCAAATATCATTTTCCAAAATTGTAGCTGTTGAGATTATTTCTCTTATTTTGCTTTGCATATTATTCTGTTGTCATGGTTGTTTTATAGTGAAAACTTTCCAAGTAGTAGTTTTTCCTTAATTTTAATTAAATTGTTAATGATGCTTAGCAGTATCGTTTACTTCGACTCAATTAATATTGAGCATATATGGCATTCAAGATTTGTTGTGTTGTGTTTTACTGATGCAGTCAAGTACACAATTGCTCAAGTTAATGAATGCTAGTTTTTGATGCAGAATTTAATCTATTCAATCATTCTTAGAAAAGTGTCCGTGATTTATTTGTATTAGAGTTTAATGAGTTAAGGTTTAAACTCATATATTTAGAAGGTTTAAGCTATGTCAAATATAAAAATTAATTCTCAGATTTCTCTTGCTTTCTTTTCAATTCATGATCATCTTCACATCCATTGCCTGCCATTATTAACTATAATATGCTCATTCTTCTTCTGTCTCTAACCTTCTCTATACATTTTTCAATTTGTATTATAATCTTGGGCTGTGTACTTAACTCATTCGCTGATTTCAAATGACTTCTTCTGTGCTATATGTCATATTTTCTGGTTCTGTATTTGTATTTGTTCCAGTTTTGGTGGGGGCAAGAAATATAGGGAGCCTATACCCCTCTCCCACACGAGAGATTTTTCCTTAACCGACGACCCACTAAATCACGAATGATGCGACTAAGATGAGGAAGAAAAAACTCTTACATTTCAAATTAAACTAAAAAGAAGAAATTTTTTAAAAAACATTACAAACGACGACGGATTACAACTTTTGACTCGAAATCAAAGACACCCTAAAGTTGCTTTACTTAGAGATGAAAGTTACAGATGGAGTGTGATGCGGACATCCAACCGTCTATGCCTATCCGAGGAGGATCTGAAGATCGACGACCGAGATCACTTTATTTTATTTTAGTCTATTAAGTGTATTTTGATTTAATTGTGCAATTTTCCTTTTTTACCCTCTTGTCTTATGTAAGCCCAAGGGGCAAATGTGTCTTTTAATTCCTTTTGAGGCCTATATATAGAGGCCCCTTCTCATGTATCGGGTATGATGGATTATTAATAAAATTTTGTTTGCACTTGTGTTCTTTGGAGAGAACGTTAGTGAAATCCCTATGGGAGGGAGTCGAAGATTCCACCAGCCGCAGGATGGATCCGGGCTCATGGCGTGAAGTCCCTGGGAGGAGGGCAACGTAGTACCCGTCAGTCTTGGAAGAGTCCGAGGCTCGCGGTTTTTGTTATTTTCTCTCTTTCGTTTTTATCTCTTCTTTAAATTATTTTTGTTCCATCGTTCTTCCTCCTCCCCATCTTCGTTTGGCCGCCAGATTCTAGCCCCTCTACCTTCCCCCATTAGCTCCTCCACCGCCGGCCACCCTTGTTTGTCTCCATGAATGAGGAGTCAATGTCACCTTAATGCTTACCTAAAGAGTTCAAATAATTTAGGAAATTATTTTCATCCTTTGAAATTAAAATTTTGAATTTCAAATAAGTTTCCTAAATTAGAAAGCTATTTTAGGAAAGTATTGAATCTCATTCATGACGTAATTCAAATTTAATTTGGGTGATTAAATTTTGGGTAGTTTCAAAATTCAAATTCAACTAATTTGAAATTTGAATTCTTTCCTAATTTATCATTCTATTTTTGGAAAGTTACGAAATCCATTTTATTTGAATTTCAAATTTAAATAGAATTTATTTGTTTCTTTCCTAAATCCTAATCCCAAATTAAGTAACCACAATTGAGTGCATTAAACCCATATTCTCCTTTGGATGCCACCGGCCCACCTCACCTCCACCTTGGCTTTAATTAATCATTATTTCCTATTCTCCCAATATTGTTTTTGGAAACTAGTTTCAAATCCCTTTACATTGCCTCCATCAGATTTTTTTTTCCTAAGCTCTATTTCCCAAATCAATTCACTGGTTTTGGAAATAGAAATTCATCAGATTTTTCTATTCTTTTTTACCGTCCCCCTCCTCTTAATTGATCCAGATTTCTTCCCTAATCAAGAACCGGTGGATTGGAATCTTTCCTCTTAGCTTTTCTCCCTCACCATTAGTTCTAGCCATTTATTTCCTTCCCAAAACTGAGAAGTGGAATAAGGAAATAATTCCCAATTCTTCTCTACAGCCCGCCACTCCTCTTCACTGAATTTCTCCACTCCCTCTCAATCCCGTGATCCCCTCTTCCTCCTTTATTCCCCACATAATTTCTAAAGCCTTTTCCTCATCTGTTTCCTCTACTTCCTAAGCACAAAATCTGAGAACTTTTTTCTCAGATTTCGGAGAGGAAATCTGAGGTTGTTTTTCAACCCGTACTATTTGAACTTGAGATTTCCTTCTCAGGTTTTAGAAAGGAAACCTGAAGTAATTCTCATAATATTGGGAAAGGGCGTGAAGCTATTCTCCACCTCCAATTCTCTCAGATTTTGTGAGAAAAATCTGAAATGTTTCAGATTTCCTGATAGGAATCGTAACAGATTATTGCCTTCAAGCTCTCCCTAGCAAAGCCGTCATTCTCGTTCTACATCAGAGTGACACTTGTGGAGAAACGAAAGAGATTAGAAGCCGAGACGAAAGGTTGGAAAGAGCTCACAAGATTTCCGGAGGGGATGAGAAAGAAGACGGACAAAGCTCGCAAGCTTTTCCAATAACCCGCGGGTTAGATTCCAAAAATCACATAACATTCTCTATTTCAAACATTACAAGCCTCTCATATTTATAGGTATGAAAGGGGAATACAAAAGGACTCCAACATTAATTTTCACAAGAACCTAAACATCACAAGCATGGAAATCCCCCCCATGCTAATCACGAAAAACCGCCCAAGCCCAGGAACCGAAGGAGCAGCCGCGGGAGACAAGGAGGCCGCACGGAACCAAGGTGCCACAGCCACGGGACACATCCCAGGCTCGGAAAACCAGCAGTCGGCCGGAATTCCAAGGGGCAAAGGCACAAAAAACTAAAGCTCATGGTGGAAGCCAAGGAGCCACACATGGGAAATAACATATCTTGGAATTCCAAAAGCCGGTTTGGAATTCCAAGAGATAAACATAATTAAAACATTAAAAATTACGTTAATAAAATATAACTATGAACTAAAATGTTAGCTAATAATGAGCTAACCCTTAATTCAATAAGTGAACTAAAGACCAGCTCATAAATGAGCTAAAATTTCAGCTCAATTTTGATTGAGCTTGTAGACTCGAGGGAGGCCAAAATTGATTTATTTTGGACATGAGTTGACCCCCCCCCCCCCTGCCTACATCAAGTTTCCATCTCTTGTTTGTGCTTTACCTCTTTTTATGTTCTGCAATTTCAGTCATTATATGGTTTTATAGAGCAAACCCACTTATGTGTTTATTAAATGGTTTTGTATTACTTGATAAAATATATAAATGGATGTTGCATTTTTTAAGCTATAAACCGCTTGACCCTTTCTTCATGCATTGTTATTGACATAATTTGAAGAAATTTTATCTGCAAAGTTTGAGCTATTGTTTTTTCTATCCTATAAAATCTGTCCCTCTTCTATTTCTGTGTCATTCACGTACAATTTATTAATTTCAAGCAAGAGTTTCTTGATCAATTACATGAAGGGAAGTGTGTATACTGCACCTTGCTCAAACATGATTTTTTTTCTTTTAATTTTAGCTATTAGTTGCTAACAAGTGCGATGGCTTCATTCAGACTTCTAAGTTATGTCACTTGAGTTCGTATAGAAATTTTAACTTCTTACTCCAATGCCTTGTAAACTTTGTAGATAAGTTTGGCTATTGGATTTTTGTTTCTTGGAGGAGGTGTACGAACCTTTTCAACCAGAGATAGCGCTGTTGCTGCTTTGCTTATAACTCTCTATCCACGTCTGCCTACTGGACCAAATGATAACCGTTGCCACCTGCAGGTCTGTTTATTTGTTTATGCCAAAATGAAGTATTTTGCTATGTATTTAACTTCCCGGTGGTGGTTTTTTAAGGCATTCAGGCATTTATATGTCATTGCTGCGGAGTCTCGCTGGTTGCAAACTGTAGATGTTGACACAGGTTTGCCTGTTTATGTTCCTCTTGACGTGACCGTCCCAGAAACTGATCATTTTTCAGAGACTAGCTATAGTGAAGTAACGCCTTGTATTCTTCCCGAGAGATCAATGGTATGTGTTTGATGATTTTTCATAAGTAACTTTGACACGTTCTTTATTCTCACTTTGAAACCTCTTACCACTAGTCCTGTTGACCAACGACAGTTTTAATCCATAATTTTCTGAACTCATTTGACAATTCGTATCGAGTTATTAGCCAGGTCCCTGACCACAAACAACAGAAAGGATAGCAGTAGCAGTATTAATACTATTGTAGTAATAGTAGTATTAAAGCAGGACAAGATATGCTATGGGCATATATTTCCTTTTATAAACTATTAATATAAAATGCATAATCAAAATACCTAATGCCAATTTCAGGATGAAATATAATATTAATGTATAGCATATTTATACTATTATTAAGAAACAATGAGAAAGAACGTTTCTTCCAAGTTTTCAGAATAGCAACACTCTATTTTGAAAAGCGCATCTCTGTTACGATTCTTGCAGAACCGTCCAAACCGGCCCAAGTGGGGCCGGTTCACGCCTATAGGAGGCGGGCTAAACCGCCTCCTTTGATGGCCGCCCACTCATGTGGGCCCCCCCTAGGGTGACAAGGAGAGAGAGGGAAAAGGCAATAGGAAACTATTTGAATAAATAATTGTTTTAGGAAATATTTTATTAGCTTTTATTAAGAAGTTTTGTATTAAAAGAGGAGAGGAGGCTAGGGTTAGGGCATGCTTGCATTGGAGTTATTCTCTTGGAGTTCTCTTAGGGTTTTGGGCTCTAAATTCATCAATCTAGAGATTGAGAGAGAACAATTTTCCTCTCGAATTGAGGATCGATTGTATCTTTGCTTCGTTCTTGTTTTGCTTTGCTTGTTATAAGATTATCTATCGTTTGATTGTTTTTTCCACCATACTTTCTTCCATTTTCTCGTTGTTTTACCGATTATTGTTAGGTTTGCTTGCGAACTCAAGTATTTCTCATTAGGGTTACTTGCGAACTCAAGTATTTCCTATCATTCTCTTAAAATTTAAAATCTAAAATATTTTAAAATTATTAAGCAAGTCACAATGAGAGTAGGTTCTCTCGAAGCTCTAAAACAATAAGCAATCTCCATTTTTAAAGGGGCCTCTCAGAAATTTTAAAAATTATATAAATTTTTAAGGCAACTTTATTTTAAAATATTTTGTCTCCTAAAATATTTATTCATAAATTTTTCTTGCTAATTTGATTAATCATTATCATCTTACCTGTATACTATGAATGGAGTTTCATACACTGAAGATTATTTTTTGAAATATTTTATGACATTCAATTTCTGAAAATATTGCAATAATAATAGTTTTAATCTCACATGTGCTGCATGTGGTTATCTTCTTGTAAAAACTTTAAGAATCAACTAAGGAAAAAACTAATGTTGGTTAAGTTACAATTATATTTTAATACTTTATTAACTTAATCCCCAAGATCATACTAACATTAGCATTAATCATTAGATATGATTTTAATATTATTTTATCTACTCAAATACTAAAATCCCAAAGAGAGTATATATTCTTCAAAGTAACATGTTTGAACACATCAATGCCTCACTAATTGAATCCAATAAATTCCAGATGGGTTGATTGCCCAACCTGAGCCAGAAATTTATTGAACTGACAATCCATCCATGTCAATGCATGATCCAACCATGTTAGGGTCTGTTTGAGGCGTGTCATCCAACACATCTAATATGAATGCAAAAGGCTTTTTTAAAGTGTTGGTTCTCATTGGTGGAAGCATTATTTAAGGTTTAGGTTAGCAAGGGTGCTTTAACGTAGCTGTTGAAGGAGTTGCATGCAAGTTAAACACAATGACTTACAGTATATGTGGTCAGTTAGGCAACAAAATATGATTCAGTACCCCTTTAATGGAAGAGAATAATTTGGTTCTTTCCCACATGTAACGGCCTGGATGAAGCATGCTTAAATGTGTAATTCATTTATTTGCAGTTGAAGAATGTTCGAGTTTGTGGGCCTAGATATTGGCCTCAAGTTATAGACCTTTTACCTGAAGGTATTTAAATAAAGATCCTTCTTAAATTATAAAAACTTCTTTGACTTGCGGCTAATATATATATTCTTTTTGAAGATAAAAGCTGGCTGAAATATGTGGTCAAGAGTGATCCTCTTAATGGTGGCCTCCTTTATGTAAAACGGAAGGTTGGATTTTGTTCATATGTGGATGATCCGATTGGGTGCCAGTCTCTGCTCTCACGGGCAATGCACAAGGTTTGTTTACTTGCTCACTTTTCTTTTCCATTCCTACACAAGCCATGATACAGAAATTGCATTTTGTTCTCTAATTCTAGGTCCTTGATAAACCAAGCTTGAGCAATTCTTCCAGTAGATTCAGGGATGAATGCAAGCCGGGCTCTAGTGGACTTGATCAATTGGTTGGCACCTTTTCAGCTGATCCAAGTTTGATAGCTTTTGCTCAAGTTTGCTGTGAGTCCTCTTGGAATACTGGGCAAGTACTCTCCACCATCATAACTTTTTTCTGTGACAGCAGTCAGTGTCTCAACTTCCCTTGGAATCTTTCTTTTTCTGTTTACTGAGGTTTTTATTGCAATTCTTTGTTCTGCCACTTTTTATATCATAGTCACTAATATCATTTGTATGTTTAAGCTTGTAAACGAACAAACCTAAATTCTTAGGCTGGTGACCTTGGTGGACTACGAATAGCATTACATCCTGAGGGGAACCTTATTTTTTAGTTCATTTGGGTACACCATATGAAATGAGCATTGGTCCCCAATATGTTGCGCTAGAAACACAACATACGACAATATCTTCTCATAGCTTTTAGTTTCTAGCAGTTCCCACCTTTAATATGGCATTTACTATGATATTTTCTCCTTTTTAAGTGATTGAGTGAGGTCTGATAATGACTGACTGCGATATCCCCTTTATCTTAATGTTAAATGTTTCCTGTTGAGTGATAATGCCTGATTTAAAGAAGACTGACTTGATGTTCAAACTATTGGGATGCATGTCAATCATAACGGGTTGATATTCCAAATTTCTTCTCTATGAGCGCAAAGTTAGGTATTAATATATTTAGTGTTGGATTAATTGTTAACTTGTTTTGAGTTGTTGGACAGTTGGTGAATGAAAAACGAATTGGGTTGTTATATCTTAATTCCATCTTGCTTATCAGCCATGTTGTCTATAGGGTTTTACTTGGGTAAATAGCTAGATTGGTTATTTGATTGGTGAAAATATTAGTTTGTGAACATCTCATGGAACACTTTAAAAAGCAAATGGATGATGAGATATTATAAAGTTAGGATGGCTGCCTGTAGAAAATCCTGTTAACATTCAGATCATTTCTAACCTAGGAAAATCTCTCGTTCATCACATCAATTCATATTAGCATGATAAAATTAGCACATTATAAGGTTTCATATCAATCAATTCATTACAACTAGTATGCAATGAAATCCACGGAAAACCTCGGCATAAAAACAGCAGAAAAAGAAAAGAACACCGGCCTAGCTTAAAATCAGAAGTGGTTGTCCTAACAATCCATCTAAAGTGTGTGCATCAGGCTGTGTGGCTTGGATATGTCATATATTAGGTAGTTGTTGAAGTTTTCTAGTGTTTAAATTTATTTGTTGTAAGTCAAAGGAGATTTTTAATTTGAGTTTAGATATGAGAATTTTAATGCTCATTTTAGCATAAATTTTAAGTGTTGAATGACTTTTACTTTTTTTTACATCAGGACCGTGAAGTTTATTTCACTTTCCTTAGGGCTAAGTTAATAGCTTCGCAGGCCCGGGTTACATAGTAGTAACCAATGTTGCTTAATTAATTTAATTGGTTGAAATTAAGGGTTAATGATTCTTAATTAATTAGTTCCTGATTTGAATTATTAGATTAATTTTTTTTTTTTGACATCAATCAGTTTGTGGCATTGTCACAATATGCTCGAGGAACCAGGCCTTCTTAGGACACATAGCCCCACAGCTTGATGTAGTCTATCCTAAAAATTAGGTTGATGTAATTGCATCAATGATTTAATTTCGGTTAGTAATTTAATGATCTGTTGATTTTATGATTTTGCACTCTATTGAATCCATTCGTGGCATTGTTAGAACTGGCTCGAAGAATCGGGCCTCCTTAGGACACGTAGCCCTACAACTCGAGTTAGTTCATCCTAAAATTTAAGCAATAGAGTGTTTGTTATGTATTTTGGGGTTGGTTGTTTGATTTAACTGATTAGATTAATGTTTACTAAAGTTTTGATCATTTGTTGATTTTTTGAATTTTATGAATTATTTTAATTCATTAAATAAATGGGTCTAATTTTGACTTTTAAATTTTGATTGAATCATTGAGTTTTAATATTTTTCACCAATAATAGACCCTAAGAAGAACAAAATAATACTAAGTTTGCTGGATTTAGTATTTTCTAGATTAAGTAATAATTTTTTAAAGTTCGGGTATAATTTTGAATTACAATTTACCAAAGAATTAATTTTTTTTTTATTTTTAGTGATTTCTAAAAGTTTGATATTTTTAATAAATATTAGATCTTGAAAGGAGTCCAATGCCTTTGAGTTTGCTCAATTTGAAATTTTTTGAAATTAGTTATGAATTTTTAAATATATGTATGCAGGAGCAATTACTTGTGTTCAAAACACAAGGTGGATTGACCAAGTATTTCCCTATTTCGGTTGGGTTACATCAAGGAATAGCCTTAAGCCCATATCTTTTTGCTTTAGTCATGGATGTTCTCACTAGACATTTGCAAAAGGATGTACCTTGGTGTATGCTTTTTGCTGATGATATTCTTCTTGTTTATAAGACTAGAGAGGGAGTTGGAGGTAAACTTGAATTATGGAGGTCAACCTTAGAGTCTAAAGGTTTTCGCTTGAGTAGATCTAAAACGGAATATATGGAGTGTAATTTTAGTAGTAATAGACTTAGTGAGGGGATTGTGACTTTGGGCGATCAAGTCATTAATAAGAGTACACGTTTTAGATATCTTGGATCTATTGTTCAGAGTGATGGTGAAATAGATTGGGATATTATCAGCAGAATTCAATTTGGATGGTTGAAGTGGAGGAATGCATCGGGCTTGTTATGTGATAGAAATGTACCTCTCAAACTTAAGAAAAATTTCTATAAGATGGTAGTGAGGCCTGCAATGCTTTATGGTGCCGAATGTTGGCCATTAAAAGAGAAGCATAATACTAAGTTAAGTGTGGCAGAGATGAGGATGCTCAGGTGGATGAGTGGCTTTACCCTTAGAGATAGGATACGAAATGAGCATATACGTGAAAAGGTTGGAGTAGCTCCTGTAGAAGATAAGATTAGAGAGAGTCGCCTTAGATGGTTTGGTCACATAAAACGGCGGCCTTCTGATGACTCGGTTAGGAGAGTATAGGTATTAGATTTGACTTATGTTATGAAAGGTAGGGGTAGACCTAAAAAGACTTGGTTAGAAAATATTAGGAATGACCTTTCTTTATTAGATTTAAACGAGAATTTGACTTTTAATAGGACACAATGGAGAAAAAAGATTCATGTAGCTGACCCCACGTAGTGGGATAAAGGCTTGATGTTGTTGTTGTTGTTATAGTTATGAATTTTTAAAGTTTTGATATTTAATTGAGTTATTTAATGGCTTAATTAAGGAGGTTTTATTATTTTTGCACCAAACTCATCCTAAACTGCTTGAAATCACTCTCAAAGGTCAAGGATGACCTATAGGAGTGTTTTCAAGGTTTTGAAATTTATTTGGTGTTTTTATTAATTTTTAATTATATAATTTAATTAATGGTTGGTTTTCCTTAATAATTAAATTAAGCTCAAATTCGAAGTCTAGTGAAGGAGTTTTTTATTTTTCTATGTAGAGGGTTCAATTATTAGTTTGATATATTATTTGTATTTTATTTATTTATTTTGAATTTATTATAAATTTTTTAAGTTTCAGGTTCCTAAAAAATGATAACTTTTTAACTTGATTAATTTTCTTTCTTAGTAGGCTTAAAATATAGTGAAATTTAAATCTAAGGTGTATGAGGTCACTAAGTTTAACATCCCAAAATTTCACCCCTATTGAGTGTGTGTAATTTCTTAAAAAATTTCTTAGTCATCTAGACATTGACCTTAATATTTTTCCTAGGTGTCATTAGTGTTTTATTGACTCTGAAATTTTGTTCAACTAACCCTAATAAATATGCAACCACACCACAGGAAAATCACAACAAGATACTATCAATTTGAGAAGTTATAATTTTCAAATTTTTGGGTCCAAAATGGACTCATCACTTTGTAAATTCACATCACAGAAATCAAAAGAGCATCTGGACCTATAAAAAAATGGAAGTGATGCTTAAGGTGCTCCAAAAATTTTCACCAAAAATTGTGTCCAGTTTGACCACTATTTAGTGAGAAAATTGTTGAAAACTAATTTCAAACTTCACTGATTTTCTCACAATTAAATGATCAAAACATCTTGAAATTAATTTTAATAAACACAAGGTCTTAAGACCTTTCCAATGACACCAAAATCATCACATTTTTAATGAAAAATGGATTTTTATTGAATTTTTTATATTTTGGGCATTTAAATAATTTTTTTATTAAATTAACAGCCGCCACCATTATTACCAATCATTTAGAAATGAAATGTTTAGTCCAATGATGGTGAGGCGATGTGGCAAGACATGTGGTGATCATTCGGCTAATGCGTGGCTCGTGATCACATATCACTTAACCGAGTTATAACTCGGTTGAGCCGTCGAATCGACGGTGTGTCAAATGGATGGCTCTAGATGTGCCACATCAGCATGCACCATTTCATATAAGTTGAGTTCGAGGCCCAGTTGTGGCACACAATTTTGGAGACATCTCAGCAATCAGTTGATGAATTTTATGATTTTGGACTCCTTTTTCTCCTGGTGATGTCCTATCCAACTCTACAGAAGACTTCCTAAGTTGGTTGTAGCTGGATTGAAATTTGTGTTCAAAACACCACTTTCTCTCACTAGAACCCTCTCTCTGGGTGGGATTTTGTGGGGAAATGCTTGGAATGGCTGGAAAAATTGCTGGAGGAGCTGAGGGAGGAGTTTTTCAGGAGTAGAGGCTGCTCAGAGAGTGAGTTTGAATGAATGAGGCCCTTAGATCAAGTTTTCCCTCACTTAACCACTTGCTTTTAGAATGGATGGTTGAGATTAATTTGGGCACTAGCTTGGATGATTGCCAAGTGTCCAATGCTGTTATAAACTAGGGGAGAGGGTAGGGTGTTGAGAGAGACTTCTCGTGGTTCATGGGATGGGGGGACCACACTTTTCCCCTCATTTGGCTAAACCAAGGCATGGCTTGGTTTAAGGGCTAGATTAGGGTTTCTTTGGGAGAGGAATGGGCTGATCTACAGTAGATTTGAGCATGTTTGTTGGAGGGTTAGGATTGCCATGGTGGGTTGGCCACTTAAGCTCATTTGATCATTTGACTAGTCTAACCAGTAAATGGAGTTGAGGTGGCATTCAAGAGAGTGCATTTGGCTGCTGGGTGAGTAGCCAAGTACTTGGAGCCATGGCTTTGGAGTTTTGGTCAAATACATGGAAGTGTGGTGAGTTTTGACTCTTCCAATGGGGTTAACCAAGTCAAATCAAAGAGGATTTGACTTAGAGAGATATTTGACATGTTTGGAATATTTAATTGAATGATTTTGAGTGGTTATTTTAGTTTGAAATTGCTTGGAGCATTGATTTTGGCCTTGGTTTGGTGTTCGGTTTGAAGTCAAGCCATGGGTTGGATTTATGTCCAACAAGTTGTTTGATGATCAACGACCAATGGAGATGATCTCAAGCCAAGGAGAAATTATTATATACGGAGATTGGACAAAAAGAACCGTCCGGTTTGTTTCTGTGAACATTAAAAGCACAGTAAACTGCGCTTTAACTATTCACTAATGCACTTTTACTATTCACAGAGACATTCGAATGGTTCTCTATATTCAGTCTCCGCACATAATATTCTCTCCAAGCCAAGACAAAGTTATTTGGATTGAAATGCATGTTTAAAACCTTAAGGGGCATTTTAGTTAACCTTGGTTGACTTGGTCAATCTGGTCAAATCAAAGCTTGGGTTTGAGTCCATGCACTCTTACTTATGTTTATGATGCATTAGGAGAAGTTTCATGGCTTGGTTTGATTGGGCCATGTTGAAGTTTGGGGGAAACTTCAATTTTTCCATTAAGGAGCATTTTGGTCATTTAGGCCCCTGGTCAACTCTAGGTCAATCAGGGTCCACCAAAGTATAGTTTTGTATTTGACATGTCATAATAATGGTCATGGACATATTTAAGGGTTTTTGGGAATGTCCCAAGGTCAAATTTCAAAAGATATTAGGTCTAGCGGCATATGTTGTAAATAATAAAGTTTCTAGGGTTCAAGGTCTCAGATTAGCCTCAAATTTGGAGAGTTGACTGTAGGGACAAACCTAATCAATATGCAATTGATAGATCATAATCTGAAGGTCATTTGATTGGGTTTTGAGGTGATTAAAAAAGCAATAAAAAAGTATTATAGGACATGGGCCTTTAACCTTGAATTTTGGTTTGGAATTTTGCATTCGAACTTGACTCCGGATTTGATTGATTGAGTTTGAGTTTTGTCAACCCCATGACAAGAATGAGGTCAACACACTGTCTTCGTCATCTCCTTGCGTAAGGTATAATGATTTCTAAATGTAAAAACTCCAAATCCCATTTTTTCGGTGCTTGCGGTGCAACAAGTGGACCACGAATACACATTTTTCTTATTATTATGGGAGGAAGTTCGGTGCGATGCTTGCAACGAGGTAGGTGGGTAAGTTTAAAAACTACTTCGATCACAAAGAGCGAATATTTAATCGAGAATATCACTAGAATTTATTCTCAAATAATCTCTTACCAGTAAAGACATGACACACATTCTATAATCATTGGTTTCATCGCCAAATAGCACCACAAGTAAACGGTTATGACCGAGACCCTCTGATTGGATGATTTTATTGCTAAATGAAACCATTAAATTGCAAATATGGTTAGAGCCCGTGTGTTCCCCAATGGTTATAAACTATTTAGTAATATATATATATATATATATATATAAGGAGCCGCGGAGAGGACCCTAACGCGAATTTTCAGGGCCCACAAAAGCTAACCCAAAATAGTTGTGATTAGGCTAAATTATAATGACATTGATTTCTAGATATGCTTTGCCTGTCTAATTTTGTGTGCAAGTGAAATTAGGAGAGCTTTCGATCAAACCGGGATGCACACATACAACTCTCTGCACAAGCTTAACCCAATCCAATGCTCTAGTAGGGTTTTTTTACTTTAACATAAGCTTTGTTTGAGTTGGTATCCTGGTTATTATTATGTACATTTTTGGCTGGGTGCTGCTGCTTATTATTTCCACTGCCAACGCCTTAAACATGTCTTCTCTCTCCTGAATTAAAAATTCCAACCCAAAAGCCTAACTCCAACTCCTGTCTACCTGAGTGTTTTGTCTAATTTTGTGTGCAAGTGATGGGAAATAACTGGACCAAGAAATTGGGTGAGCTTCTGATCTAACCGGGATAAACATGTACAACTCTTTACACAAGCTTAACCCAATCCAATGCTCTAGTAGGGTTTTTTACTAGGACATAAGCTTTGCTTGAGTTGATTTTCCCTGGTTATTATTATGTACATTTTTGGCTGGGTGCCGCTGCATATTATTTCCATTGCCAACAACTTAAACATGACTTATCTCTCCTGAATTGCAAATTCCATCCCAAAAGCCAACTCCAACTCATTCTGTCTACCTGAGCACTTAACAAAGGCCAAGAACATAATTTTCTCACTACTCAAGCCTCATTTAAGAAAAACCTATACCTGGATCTGATTTAAGAAAGCCCTCTTTATCCTTTCTTGAATTTCTGATATGAACAATATGTGGTATATATGCAAAATATTATTTAGTATAGGAGTTGATTTTTGCATGCTTATGTAAAGATCGCTCAAGTGAGAGACAGGGGGAAGGAGATTGATGAAAAGATTATCTCCTAGCACTACCTTCAATTCAATTTGACAATGCTAAACAATCCTCTGACAGTTGCTTCTTTTAGTGGTAGCAGTCCTGAATCTCTCTTCCCCCCATATACCGTTGTCTTGTCAATGGAAGCAGTCTTGGTCATCATTCCCATCAACTTCAATGCTAATTTGAATCCTTCGTTGACTGGATCTGGTACTTTGAATCCTTTGTTTACTGGTTCTTGCTCTGCTTAGATTATTTGTCTTCTCATCTGTTAGACCAGTTCACAATGAACCGGCCCAGCCGGCCCAAAGGGGGCCGGCTCATTTGATCTATAGGAGGCGGAAGGAGTCCGCCTCCTCTGCCTGGTCCACCCAAAGGGGCGGGCTCCAATCTTCCAAACAAATCAAATATTCAAACGGAGTGGGCGGCTAGGGATTGGGGGGGAAATTAAATTAGGAAAGATCTTGTATTAAGGAGGATGAGAAGGATTAGGGGATATTATGTTTTGTTTGATTGGAAATTAGGGTTTCTTGGTCTTTGGGCTCTAGACTCTCTTGTCTAGAGATTTGGGAGAGACGATCCTCCTCTCGAATTGATGATCATTTGTATCTTGCTTCTGTGTTTCTTTTGCTTTGTTTCTCTTATTGCAATCCATCATTTTGTGGCTGATTTCGTCTAGATTTTGCTTTATTCTCGCTATTTTTCTCCAATTAGTAATAGGTTTGCTTGCGAACTCAAGTATTTCCCTTAAGGTTACTTGCGAACTCAACTATTTCCTATCAAATTGGTATCAGAGCAAGTCTTGGGACTGGTGGAGGGCTGTTTTCGGCAAATTCCAGCAGCATTTTTTCGCTGAATAAAAGAAGTTGCTATTTTATATCCCAAAATAGGGGTGTAAGTGAGCCGAGCAGGCTCGTGAGCCGGCTCGAGCTCGACTCGATAACGAGCTCGCGAGCCGAGCTTATCAAGCCACGAGCTCGAGCTTAAGCTCGTTTGTTAAACGAGCTCGATGAGAGCTCGGCTCGCGAGCTCGTGATTGATTATCTGAATTAAAAAAAACTAAAATGATCAGAGGAGGCAATTCGAAATGACAAAGGCGGGGCATCCGGCGGGAATTCCGAAACCAAAAGCGGTAATTTCAAAAACAATGAAAAAATGATACTATTTTGTCATTTCCTGCCATAAAAGAATATATAATATTATTTTTATTTAATCTATCCAATGAAAACGAGTGACAGCTGTTTTGTTTTTTTTTTTTTGGAAAGGCGAAAAGTTGAATCTTGCTTTTCCTTTCTTTAAATCTCATTAAAAAAACTTCTGACAGCTCCTCTCTTCTCCCCATAAGAAAAAAAAATTATTTTAAACGCTCAATCTCCTTATGTGATGGCGAGCTCCATGCGAATGACGCGGATGGACGAGGAGGAAGACTGCTCGAAGGCTGCCAGGACCGTCGAGGCTAGCGAGCCGGCTCGAACTCATTAACAGTGGGACGAGCTCGAGTTCGAGCTCGCTTTCCGACTGACGAGCTGAGCTCGATAATGTCAAAACTCGACTCGACTCGACTCGTTTAAACCCCTATCCCAAAATACTGGTTTTGTGAATCTACAAACTCCGGATGTGATGGAGGGCAAAAAAGTGGATGCCTTGGAGGAAAACCTTGAAGGGGATATGATCAAATCAAAACGACGGTGGAGGAAATGATTTCTTCAATGGAGGGACAAGTCGCCGATCTCTGAGATATGATGAACAAGAAGTTTGAAATTCAAAATCAAACGGCGGCTTCTGGCAAAAGGGAGGGAAGGAAAAAGTACGAATTCTGAAATTCGTATGGAGGAAGATGAGGTGAAAATCATGGAAGGAGAAGGAAGAATAGTCCATCTGGAGCCTTTCCAGAGGAAAGAAAGAGGTGGTGGATATGAGGAACGCCAGGAGGGATACTATGGCCGCCGAGGTGATGATTTTGAAGAAAGAAGGGTTTCTTGGTGTTTAGGCTCTAGACTCTCTTGTCTAGAGATTTGGGAGAGATGATCCTCCTCTCGAATTGAGGATCATTTGTATCTTGCTTACGCCTTTATTTTTCTTTGTTTCTCTTACTGCAATCCATCATTTTGGGACTGATTTCACCCAAATTTTGCTTTTTCTCTAATTAGTGATAGGTTTGCTTGCGAACTCAAGTATTTACCTTAGGGTTACTTGCGAACTCAAGTATTTCCTATCAAATTGATATCAGAGCACCTAGCAGGGGGGATTTCGAAGAGGGTTAGGGCTATGGCAGAGCAAGGGAAGATCGGGAAACATGGGGTGGACTTAGCACTTGGGAGAGGGGAAATTATAAAAAAATCAGGGGAAATGGTGGCGACCAGAAGGTGAGAAAGTTGAAGATGCCCATATTCGAAGGAGAAGATACGTATGGGTGAATTTACAAGGTAGAGCGATACTTCGTCGTCAATGGGTTGACGGAGGAGAAGCACAACAGCAGATTGTGCTTGGAAGGAAAAGCCCTGTCATGATTTCAGTGGAGAGACTAGGGAGGCCTATCAGGAACTGGAGGGAATTCAAAGACTACATAATAGAATATTTTCAAATTGATCGGGGAGGAGATTTCTATGAGCAGTTCTTTGCTCTGACAAAGGAGGGAACAATAGCAAACTACCGAGAGAGATTTGTGCAGCTAGCCAGCAAGGTGGAGCGACTCTTAGATATGGTATTATTGGGGAATTTCATGAAGGGGTTGAAGGCGAAGATCCGAGCAACAATGAAGGTTTTGATTTCCCGTGACTTGGGGGAGGCCATGAAGTTGGCCCAATTGGTGGAAAATCAGGGAATTTGGAGAGGGAAGCCAGGAGTAGCAGCACAGGGGGAAATTACAGGATGACAACAACCCATCTAGCACCTAAAGGTCTTGTAATAGGAGGGAGTTGAGAGGCCACCAAGGAGAAGATAGGAGGAGGAAGCGGGGCAAATTTCAAGCGGATGACGGAGAAAGAGATGCAAGAGAAGAGGGCTAAGGGGTTATGCTTCAGGTGCGATAAAACGTACACGCCAGGGCATTGGTGCAAGGACCGAATTCTTTAGGTTCTCGCCATCTACGATGACGAGGAAACTGAGGGAGGTGAGGAGACAGAGGAGGATATGGAGGAGAAGCTACACTTGGATATGGATGAGGTTTCCCTTGAACTCAGTGATAGGATTCACTACGAATCATATCATGAAGGTGAAGGGGGAGACAGAAGACAGGGAGGTGGTGGTGCTGATAGATAGTGGGGATACTCAAAATTTCATTTCCACCTAGGTCATCGACCAATTGGGAGTGAGATTGGTGGATACCGACTGTTACGGGGTGATGATGGGTATGGGAAAGGTGGAGAAAGGCCAGGGGATTTGCATAGGAGTGCGACTGTCAATTTATGGGATTTAGGTGAAGGAAGATTTTATTCCACTTGAGCTTGGGAGTACAGATGTCATCCTGCGGTTGAAATGGCTGCAAACTTTAGGAAATACCAAAATAAATTAGGGAGCACTCACGATGGAGTTGATGGTAGATGGAAGGAAGGGGGTGATGCAGAACTTTCCAAATCTCTGGTTTCTCTTAAAACGATGGTGAAGGATATCCAGTTGGCTGTCGAAGGGTATTTGGTGGAGTTGCATAGTTTGGAGGGAGCGAGATTGGAGGGAGAGGACATACCCTCTCCATTCAGCAGTTCTAAGAGGTGTTTCAGCCACCTTAGGAATTTCGACCATAGAGGGAGAAGGAGCCTGCCATCGTATTGAGGGAGGGAATGTCACCCATCAAGTTTTGGCTTGGGAAAACTTTTGATTAAACTAGTGGTTTTTCTTTTCTGGAAGTCATTTTAGACGTTGGCTAAAGTTTGCTTTTTGTTTTAAAATCCATGAAAGTCTTAGCAAAAGGATTTGACCTTTAGGAATTTCAAGAAGGAATTGATCATCTAAGGATTAGATTTCTTGGAATGAGGCCAAGGTGAAGTGGGGGCACTTGATTCTGAGATGAAACTCAGAGGTGCCCAAACTATCCTATGTTGGGCTTTACATTTTTTAATCTAAATTTAGTTTGAGTTGATATTTTATTAGAAGATTGGGGCTTACATCCCACCAATACTTGTTGGAGGAATTGCCCGAAAGATGAGGGCTTATAGGGTGATTTGAAATCAACCATTGCCTCGGACCCTGAGACTAAGGTGAGGACCACCGATAGGTAGTGCCTCGAACCTAAATCTAACGAGTGCAAAAGGGGCTTACAAACTACACATCACAAGAGGTATAGCCTGCCCGACCTCTGGATTTATTGTCCCGCCTGGAAGGGACTACCAGCTAACTCTCCTAATCGCTTTTAAAGTTATGCTGTTCGGTCTCAATGCAAATATAGAGTGGTAGGGTTGATTTTACTTAGAATGTTGGTCTTACAACTTGGCTTTGAGGCCAAGATGCCTAAGTATGTGGGTATGCAAATATTGACTCACAAAAAAAAAGACTTTTGTTATCTAATCCTTATATGGAGGCATTCTATATGCAACATGCTTGGGCTATGCATGATTATTTTAAGCTTTTGGAAAACTTGACCCTTTAAAAGAGCCATGCAAATTTTCTTTTATTAGAAAACCATGAAGCCTAATTTCATTTTAGATTGCTTACATTTTAAAGGGGTAGAAAACTTAGTTTTTATCCTAAGAGCCTAACGTAGTCAAATCCAGGCCACGCCCACAGAAACAAAAGAAGAAGCCTAGGAAAAACATGTTTTTCTAATGCGCACCCAGTAAACACTTCAACACATGCTTATATATAAATTAAGACAGAAATGTAAATAATGTCCCAGTTATTACAAACATGTTTGGCAGCTGAGTTGCCTGCCATTATACAACCCAGTTATATTTACAGACTCTACTTGTGGGGGTCTTTAAGCTTTAACCTTCAAGGAGGTCTTTGGGCTTCATCTCCAAAATTGTACTTTCTCCCTTGATCTTCCTTGCTTTCGGATCCAAATCCCACAAGTTTTACACCCTAGATCTAATCAAATATATGGTGTAAAAAGAAAAAGATTCAAATCTGCAAAACAGAGTCAGGCGGCAGTTTATATAACAGAAATATGATCATCTCAAAATTGGCCTAACACTTAGAGTGCTAAGTGCTAGGCCCCCTGCTTCTACCCTATTGGCCACATCTTTAGGGGGTTTTAAGAAGTACTTGTCATGCAAGCAGTTTATTATTATTTATCAGCGCCCCCCTTTTAGATATGACCACCTGCACAGAAAAATATTTATATCTTTCTACACTAACCACTTAAGGGCAAGTGCCCACAACGCAGACAATCCAAAAGTCAATTACTCCACAACATCAATCACATGCGCACACAATGAAAAATCCTAATCCTAGCATGCCTAAGGGGTTGTGCATCTAAGTGTGTGAGGCTTGTGTGGTATGTCACACTAAAAGTCCTTTTAGAGTTTGGGTCTAAGAAAGGAGTGTTCAACATGTGGCTTTTGGTGTCACTTGTTGAGGGAAATTCTCCTTAGCTTTTGAAGCTAAGAAGAAGAGGTAGGAATCTGACATTTAGCTTTTGAGCTAAATGTTAGAGAGTTTATTTTAGCTTTTGGAGCCAAAGAGAGGAGAAATCTCCTACAACTTTGAAGTTGGAGGAGAATTTGGGAGAAAATACAACTTTTGAGTTGCAAATTCATAAAGGTCTTTAGACACTTTGGTGTCTAAAGAGAAGATTGCACCCTTCCAACTTGAGTTTGGAAGGGTAATGAGAAATAGGACTTGAATCCTAAGCTTGGGGTGAAGTTACTTGTTGTTTTTGGTTCAACAAGTAATATAGTTTGGAACAAAAATTGGATCACTCAATATAGGTTGAGTAAACGTGGGCTTCGTACAACTTTTGAGTTATAGGAAAAGTGAAAGAACCTATAGTTTTGAGCTAAGGTAAGGAATTCCTTAAGACTTTTGGAGTCTATAGGGGTGAAAGAGAATTTGTAACTTTAAGGTTACAAATCAAGAAGGTGGTTACTTGAATTTTTTTGTATTCAAGGAGGTGGAGTTTCATTTCCTTAATTTGGGTTAAGAGAAATGAAGAGAATTTTGGTGGTTTCCTACAATCTAGATTTGTAGGAAAAGAAGTAGTCCAATGTGCAATCTAGAGATTGCAAATTGGAGGAATTCCTTTGGACATGTGGTGTCCAAAGAAAAGAAAGGTTTCATCCCTCCAATTTTGGGTTGGAGGAGAAAAGGAGATGGGATATAACTTGGAAGTTACAACTCCAAGAGGATTCTTTGAACATTTCGTATCCAAAGAGGAAGCGTACATTCTCAAAATTTGGATTGAGAGAGTGAAATAGTTTCCTACGATTTTTGGGTTGTAGGAAGGAGAGGGTGCAAGGTTTTCCTACAACTTATAGGAAAAAGAAATATGAAATGCAACTTGTAGGTTGCAAATTAGAGAAATCCCTTTTGAACATTTGGTGTTCAAAAGAAAAAAAAAGACCCATTCGCTTAATTTAGACCAAGCGAATAGTGGAGGTTTTCTACACTTTTTGTTTGGTAGAAGAATGGAATGTGCAACTTAGAGGTTGCAACTCATGAACATCCTTGAACATTTGACGTTCAAAGGGGAATGATCATTCTCCTAAATTTGGGCTTAGGAAAAATGAGAAGAATTTCTACAATTCTTAAGTTGTAGAAGAGAAAAGCAACAAGCAAATTTTGTATTGCATGTTGAAGGGATTCCTTGGACATTGGGTGTCCAAGGAGGAGCATTCATTTGCTTAATTAGTGACTAAGCAAATGATGAAAACTAAGATTTGAATCTTAAATCTAAGGGATTACTCATTGGTTTGTGATCCAATAAGCAAATGATTTGATAAGCTTCCTACAACTTTGGGGTTGAAGGAAGAAAATGTAACTTAGAGAGTTACAAAATTTCGTAGAGGTCCTATGAATATTTGGTATTAAAAGAGGGGTGATCATTCACTTAAACGTGGGTAAAGTGAATGGAGAGGAAAATTATTTGTTGATCTTGTTTCAACAAACGAGAGGTGAATAACTTAAAGTTTGTTTCTAAGATTTGACCAACATATAATGATATTTGATTGGAGCCTTTAGAGATTCCAAATTATCATACATGAGGGAGAGGAGTATTCATTTGTCAATTTTATGATTTAACAAACGAAGGGAAAAAGAAGATTGGTTGGTTCTATGTTCCAACACAAGGATTGATAGTTTAGAGTTTGGTTCCAAACTACAAATATTCATGTGTAGGAGCACTTAGAGCCTTGGATAGACTCTAAATACAACACATGAGTGAATTGTTTGTTGATTAGATGCTTCAACAAACTAGGTGGGAGAACTTGGAAGTTGGTTCCAAGTTAGAAATAATTTGTGCAATGACATATTTGAAGTTTGAGGTGCTCCAAATATTATTGCATAAGAGATGTAATTTGTAGTTTTTTTAACTACAAATTAAGAGGGTCATCTACCCATATAGGTTAGGCAAATGAGATAGGCTAGATTTAGAATCTTAAGCCTGAGAAGGGAATTCTTTCATTGATTTTAGTCTCAAAATGAAAGAAAGGGAGAACTTAGATTTAGGCTCTAAGCTACAAGATTTTCATATAATGATATGTTGGAATTTTAGAGAATTCCAAATCATTATGTATGAAGGGAACATTTATTCGCTAACTTTGTGTTATTAGCAAATGAAATGGGGGAACTAGGGTTTGATCCCAAAGTCCACTAGCGCTCTTTAATTTCTTTAGAGGTGATTTAGAGAGCATCAAGCAAGAGAACCATTTGTTCGTTTTCTTGTTTCAACCAATGGAAGGACGAGGACCTAGAATTTGATTTTCTAAGTTGGAAGACTCATGTGATGGTACACTAGAAGGTTTGAGGGACTTCAATTCACCTCACGTGAGAGGATGCTTGTTGGTTTTGGGGTTCCAACAAGAGATGTAAGAAAACTTGGATTTTGGCTCCAAGTTTCTAAAGCTTGTAACATGATGCATTAAGGATTTTTAGGGAAATTCATAATGCAAGGCATGACAAAGGTTGATGATAACTCCTAAGATATGCTAAGAGTCAAATGATAAAACATTTGGAGCATTGAGGGTGCTCCAAAAGATAGGTGAATGCTTGTAGAATTTGTATCTACAAGCAAAGAGAGTTGAACTTAGGATTTTTGGGATCCTAGGTTAAGATTTGTTCATGCAATGGAAAATGGATGCTTTGAGATGCTCCAAATTTTCATACATGAGGAAGGGAAGACTACTAGAGAGCTTCCAACTCAATGAAAAGATTTCCAAATCAATTTTGGCATGATTTGGGTAGAAAGATTGGTCCTACAATTTGAAATTGGAAGACAACCTATAATATTATCAAAGCTCTACAAGAAGGTGGTTTTCCCTAAATCGTACCTAATATGATTCAGAAATTTGAGAGCTTGTATTTGGCCATATTATCTTGCAAATTAAGAAAAATGAGCTTAAATAATCCCTTAATATGATGGAGCATTAATCATGGGCCTTTGGGGTCCACGAAATGCTTCAAATCGAATCTACCAACATTTAGGATTAAATGAGCACATTTATGAAAGTTTGCAAACTAATAGACTCATTAATCTAAGCAATAAACACATCACATATGGCCTGAATCTTAATGGAGTGGGAAACATGCATTTGAAAATCTAAAGGGATCAAATCACTTTTATCGTGATTTGATTCATTAAGAGCATAATGATGAGTTTCCCAAGCTTTGAAGGCTCACATAACAAAAGTAACTAGCCATGAATTTCTATCACAAGCTATACAACACATTCAAAAGCTAGGTCACTCAAACACACTTGCTCTAGGATTTTTTTTTTTAAGTGATACTTTGAGGTTCACATTAAATCCCACAACAAGTCATCATAAATATTTTGAATATGTTGTAAGGCTTATGACAAATCTACAAGCTCCACAAAATTCCTAAATCACACTTCTATTTCGTCATGACACTAATGTTGAATGAGTATACATTTACAAAATGAAGTTTTAATGGATATGCAATCTACACGTTCAATTTGGCTAAGAAAAGTCCTCTTGGGGTTCTCACATGAGAATCCACAAATGAAAATTACCAAATTTTCATTGATTTACGAAGAGGACAGATGACAGAGGGTTTTTTGGGGACCAAAAATTAAAGTTTCTAAGGACCTAAAGCTTTGGATCGTCAACCACATACCATTGGTTAGGGAGCCTTAAGGTTTCGCCTAAGTTTCAAAGGTATACCTCTCTCGGTTTGTCCGAGCGCTCCAATTTTTGTCCAAGTTGCTGTCCAAAGTCCGCTCCAAGCTCCAAAGTCGCTCCAAGCTCCAATCCAAGCTTCAAAGTCGCTGTCCAAGCTGCTCCGGAACTCGCCGCTGCTGTTCAAAGCGATTTGAAGGCCCCAAATCGTTGTTTGGGAGATTTAGGAACCTTCTTTTGCTGTTTGGAAATCTCCAACAGCCTTTTTTTGTCGCCTCAAAGTTGCCGGAGTCGAAGGAGGAAGGAGGAAAAGTCACCATCGCAGAAATCCAGACTTGAGAGGAGTCGGGGCTTCAAATCAGACGGAAGTTTGGCGTACAAGACTCGAGGCTGGAGAATCGGCCGGCCTCCTTGCGCTCGGGCTGGACGAACACGCAGAGCCAGTTGGCTCTACTTCCTCTTCTCGGGACAGAAGGACGAACGCAAGCGAAGAAGAGCGCCGGAACTGACCTGGATGGGGTTGGACGCACGCAAGGGGAGCGACTTCTGGCTCCTTTGCTCGCTCTTTCTCGCTGGGTTGCGGCACGGGAGCGGGAAAACAACAGGGGAGCCGAATGAGGCTCCCCACTCATTTCGTTTACTTAGGGGCGCCAGCACAGAGTCGAACGAAGCCCCCGTTCCGTCCCATCTGACAATCTCGTTGCGAGAAACGAGAGAAAAATCTACTCTAGTAGATTTGGCTGCCACTTGAAGTGAAATTGAGTGGGATTTGGAGCTCAATCTCAGCCCTATATCTCAAAGAGATGGCTTGAAAGTCAAATTCAGCCTAAATTAACAAATTAAGGCTGAAATTGAGCTTGGATTGAACCCGACTTGGGTCGATTTGGGTCTGATCGAGTCAATTTTGTGAAATTGAGCTCGAATCGGCGCCGAATGGTGTCGAATTGTGTCGAATTGAGCTCAACGACGCTCGACGGGGTTTGATTTAAATTGATTTGATTTAAATTTAATTAAATTTGATTTAATTTAATTAAATTGAGGCTTAATTTGAGTCAATTTAGCCTCGACAACGATCAATTGAATTGATCGAGCGCAATCGAGCTTGGTCGGGCTCGATCGAGGTCGAGTCGATACGAAAATATTCGTCAACAATGTTAAAGTGGTCAGTGCCGAAAAATCTGAAGGAGCTAAGGGGATTTTTTGGAATGACAGGGTACTACAAAAGGTTTGTAAAGGGGTACAACACCATAACATGGCCACTCACTTAGCAGTTGAAGAAGGACGGGTTCCTATGGGGGAAGGCGGCCACAACAGCATTTGAGAGCTTTAAGAAGGCGTGACTACAGTACCGATCTTTGCTTTGCCAGATTTCAGTCAGACCTTCATTATGGAGACGGATGCGTCTGGATACGAGCTAGGCGTAGTGCTTATGCAGAATTGTATGCCCATTGCCTATTTCAGCCAGGTTTTGACTGTTAGAGTCAGGTTGAAGTTAGTTTATGAGAGATAATTAATGACCATCATTTTGGCCATCCAGAAGCGGCGCCCCTACCTACTTGGGAGACATTTTATTGTCAGGACAAATCAGCGGAGCTTGAAATACCTGTTGGAACAGCAGATGGTGATAGAGGAGCATCAAAGGTGGTTGTCCAAGTTGCTTGGGTACGATTTTGAGATTCAGTATAGGCCAGAGTGGAGAATAATGTGGTAGATGCCTTGCCCAGATATATGGGGGAACTAGAAACAGTGGCACTATCTGTTCTTTTGATGCTTGACTGGGAGGCCATCAGAGAGAAAAGTGCTAGAGATGAAGGTTTGAAAAAGATCATGTTAGATTTACTGTAAGAAGAGGGTAGCCACCCAGGGTACTCCTTGGAGGGAGACAAACTTCTACATCAGGGGAGATTTGTGATGCCCCGGACCTTGATCCACATCCCAAACTTACTCCAGGAGTTTCATGGAAGCGCTGTGGGGGGCAATTCAGGCGTATAGAAGACATACAGGAGGCTAGCTGCGAAACTGTACTGTAAGGGGATGCATAAAGATATAGAGATGGTAACCGAATGTGAGATTTTCCAAAGGAATAAGTACCTGGTTATGTCACCAGGAGGATTACTACACCCGTTAGCTCTACCGGGAAGAGTGTGGGAGGAGATCTCTGTGAACTTTATAGATGTGTTGCCTCGTTTAGAGGGGTTCACGATGATTTTGGTGGTGATGGACAGATTGAGCAACTATGCACACTTCATTCCCCTCCGACACCCTTACACAGCAGTGACAGTGGCTTCAGCCTTCATGAGGGAGGTGGTTAGATTACATAGAGTACCCGAGGCGGTCGTATCAGACAGAGACAAGGTATTCCGCAGCCATTTTTGAAGAGAGTTATTCAGGATGCAGGGGACAATTTTGAAGAGGAGCACAGCTTACCACCCACAGACGAATGGCCAAACGGAAGTAGTGAACAGGAGCTTGGAGATTTACCTGAGATGTTTCGTATTGGAGACACCCAAGCTCTAGGCTAAGTGGCTATCATGGGCCAAGTATTGGTACAACACCTCTTTTCACTCTGTTTTTCAGATGACACCATTCAAGATGCTGTACAGAAGGGATCCTCCCCACTTGGTGCACTTTGGGAGTAGCAGTACTCTAGTTTCCTCAGTTGAGTACTTGGAGGAGAGGGATAGAGTGTTAGAAGAGCTGAAGAGACATCTACTGAGGGCTCAACAAATTATGAAGAAACAAGCTGATAGGCATAGGAGGGACATCCAGTTTGAAGTAGGGGAGAGAGTGTTTTTGAAGCTCCGACCATATAGACAGAAGACAGTCGCCAACAGGAGGACTGAGAAGCTGGCTTTAAGGTACTTTGGGTCTTATGAAGTGCTGGAGAAGATCGAAGCAGTTGCTTGTTGGCTAAAACTACCATCAACAGTGATTATACACCCGATTTTTCATGTATCACAGTTGAGAAAGGCTATTGGAGACTATACAGCCAACCCCGAGTTACCAGCGACACTTACGGAGGATCTAGAGGTGATTCTGGAACCCCTTGAGCTGTTGGGGGTTCGCTAGCCAACCCCGAGTTATCAGCGACACTTACGGAGGATCTAGAGGTGATTCTGAACCCCTTGAGCTGTTGGGGGTTCGCTAGAAAGAAGATTGGACTAAGGTAGTGTTGATCATTTGGTCTATAGGATGCGGAAGGAGTCCACCGCCTCCTCTGCCTTGTCCACCCAAAGGGGCGGGCTCCAATTTTTCAAACAAATCAAAAATTCAAACGGAGTGGGCGGCTGGGATTGGGAGGGAAATTAAATTAGGAAAGATCTTGTATTAAGGGGGATGAGAGGGATTAGGGGAGATTATGTGTTTTTTTTATTGGAAATTAGGGTTTCTTGGTGTTTGGGCTCTAGACTCTCTTGTCTAGAGATTTGAGAGGGACGATCCTCCACTCAAATTGAGGATCATTTGTATCTTGCTTCCGTTTTTTTTTTTTTTTTTTGCAATCCATCGTTTTGGGGCTAGTTTCAACCAAATTTTTCTTTATTCTCACTGATTTTCTCCAATTAGTGATAGGTTTGCTTGCGAACTCAAGTATTTCCCTTATGGGTACTTGCGAACTCAAGTATTTCCTATCATCATCCTGATCTGCTATTGCTAATCTTGTCAATGATTTCTCATCTTGAAGCTTATCCTCTCCCTCCTCTACCACCATCTTCTTAGATATCATACCATTTTGTCTTTTCCAATTTTACCATTAGTATTGCAGATTGAGACTTTATTAGTGCATTATTATGAAACAAAACAATACCCAAAAAAAAAGAGCTTAAAACATTGCATGGTTGTGGTGAAATTGTTCTAGTTAGTCTTACTTGCAAGTCATGATTCAGTGTCGTGAACTCTTAGGGAAGCGATCCCTCTGGTTATGGTTTGTTTTGGGTTTCCTAGATTTTTGTGATAGATGTAAATGCTACTCAGTTATGGAAGGGTTTATTTTGATAAATATTTTGTGTTGTTATTATATTTTGTATCACTATTAATGTTTCATTAGAGGCCTACTTTACACTCTTATCCCACAGTTGTCCACTGAATGAACATTTTTCTGTTGCTTTAAAGGAAAATTATTTCATGGAGTACTGTGACGAGGTACTTGCTAAACGATATTTACCATGTGCAAGCAGAAGATTATTTAGACTTTTTTTATTTTGGTTCAAATCTCAAAACGGTAATGCCACGACCCAGTCTAAGAGCTTGGAATATCAAGGATATAGAGTAAACGATCATATGGTAGTTTAATTTCTTGCTATTAGTAATATTTTCCAAAGCAAAGAGCAACTAAAAAATACAGCTTTATTTATATCCAAATTATAATATAAATAATTTCTGTCTTATACATTTGCAAACAATGTAGATAAAATAAGGTATAAACTAATACATTTTCTTGTAATCCCTATCCTCAATTGCTCCTTTTCTGTTAAATACAAATTCCCTTATTTCACCCATTTAACTTGTTTGCAACTTTTTTGAAAAATGAATATCAACTAATAGTATGAGTCATACAATAACTGGGTGGTTAATTATTGTTTTGTGCTATAGAATTTCAAAACATAAATAATGTGTATACCGATCATCACAAACAAGTATTAACATTTTATTTTGATAAGAGCTTCAAATATGAATATTTTTAATTTGTTTAATAATAGAGAAAAAAGTATTTATCATTTAATGACTTGATCTTTGAAAAGAAACTAGCTAGAGTTTTAAATATGAATATTTTAATTTATTTAATAATAGAGAAAAAAGTATTTATCATTTAATCACTCAACTATCATATATTATCATACGCTTGAAGTCAACTATTTTGTCAAATTTGATTCTAATTTAGAATTAATATAGTTGATTCTATATTTTTTCTCTGGCATAATTTTTTTGAGATGATACAACATTTACTTTTACTTTTGTTGAAGATCTATGTCTAAGAGTATTACAATTCTTCACAATATGTTTGGTCTAATGATACCAAAAGCAAGTCTTAATTTCAGAAAGTTGTTCTCTCTTCATTCTTCACAACTTTTTAAATTAGTATTTCTCGAACTATTGCTTTTGTTTAGATTTCTTTCAACTAGAGTTCCCAAATTGAGAGACATGCGCACATTTTTTTTCTTCTGTTTTATTCCTTTCTGATATTGTTCTTTGGGTAGCTTGAAGATTCTTCTCCGCTAGTCTAGCTCGTTTCGCCAACACAGGGTAGTTATCAATTCCCAAGAAAACTGTTGGTTATCTCATCACTTTAATTCATATAAGAATCAGTGAAACTTTTCTTCTATGTTTGGAATTAACTGTGGTTTATATATCAAAAGCATGGTAAATTCTTGCAAAATGGATTGATCTTCTAGCATCAATTAAATGAATTTGCCTTGTATCTGCCTTCTTGTAAAAAGAGGCAGAAACCACTCACGGAAAGTCTTCAAAAACCATCCCAAAACAACTTCCCTTGTCATCATATCTTCTCTTCACTCTCAAAAGCAAAAATAGCAAATTTTATCTCTCTCCCGAGGAAGAACATACTATCAATAATCTTCTCAATTTGCATCAACTAAGTTATTGCCTTCAATTGATCCTCATGTTCCAGAAAAGAGGGGCAGCCTCATATCTTGGAACAAATTCAATTGTTTATCAATTATATCTTTCCCACTTCCACTAGCTTGTGATTGAGAATTTTGAATTTATGTTTACTATTTCCATTATATGGGTAAAAGCGTTCATAGTGGCACTAATACAGCAGAGTTACTATTTACTTCTTATCCCTCCTAATTTGTAGATCATTTGTCCTAGCTTTCATGTCATTCCCATCTGTGTTGTCTTGACCAAAGTATATAGGCTTGAGATACGTAAGTCTTGAAAATTTAAGGGAAGTTTATCATACTTTATATATCTTACAAATCGTCTAATTATATAATGCCTCAATGCATTGATAATTCTAGTAACTCTTTTATCATGAGTATTATTTTTTAATTTACCTTTTCTTCAATACCTCTTTTGTCATGACACAGGCCTAGAGCTTTGAATCTCAAAGCAGGAACAGACAATCATATGGTAGTTTAATTCTTTGGTATAAACATTATGAATTTTTCACTAGTAATGTGTTTTCCAAATCAAAAAGCCACTAAACAATACAAAAATGTTCGTAATCAAATTATAATATAAATGATTTTTATCATATTCATTTATAAAAAATACATTTAAAATAAGTTACAAACTAATACATATAATTATGATAATATCTATATTCTCGACTGCACTTATTCTGCTATATACAAATTCCTTTTTTTCACCAATCTAACTCAAATGAGTATTTCCTAAAAAAGGAATATCACATAATAGGATGAGTCATACAATGTAGTGGTTAATTGTAATTTTATTCTAAAACAATTTTAAGCATAGAGATAAATATTGGATACATGTCATCACAAATAAGTATAAACATTTCATTGTGATAAGAACTTTAAACATGAACATTTGTTATCTATTAAAAATAGATTAGAACATTTATTATTTGTTAACCTGATATTTGAAAATAAAGTTTATCATAAAATATCATATCTTATTTTTTAATTGAATATGCTCATTATTGGAGCATCATTTATATTGTACCACTTAATGTGCTTTCATTGTCATATATTTTCTAAACTTGCTAATAGGGAACTGTTTTTTATTTACGTACATTAGCATCCCTAATTAGTACTATAAGGAGGTGAACTACGTTCAGCATATACATGCATTTCTTTATCATATATTCATGTTTATATTATCTTACATATACTCTTAAGAATGGCAGTTCATGATATTGAAATTAGATGAAATTTTCTCAAACATTTATAGCAATATGAAGATATTTAGACAAGTTAAGAGATTGTTGATTTAATTATTTTTTTTATGGAAAAGATGTGTTAATAAAATCATCAATTGTGTATATAAAAGTGATGGGGACATCAGCTCGTGGAAGGTTTATCAGAGGCGTGGCCACCGATCTACAGCCACGATTGAGTCTTTGTATTTCTAAGTCATTTCTGTTATTTTATTATTTATGTATTTTCTATTTGCTTTGTGTCATGTTTGTTCTTCCGTTTGTACCCTTTTAGTGGGAAGTGTCATGTGTGAGCCCAAAGGGCAATTTGGTCTTTTATTTCTTTGAGTCTATTGTACTTGGCTATATATAGCCCTTTGCTTATTATTTCATGGTTAATGAATGATTATGAGAATTTTTCTTACTATTGTTTTCTTAGAGCTTATGCGAGAGCTTGAGAGAAAGAGCTAGAGATCTTGGTGGAGCCTAGGAGAGGCCACCCGTCGTACCCAACAGTCACCACTGGTGGCTCTTAGTCCTCCTCTCTTCCCTCACCACCACCTTCGGCCACCTTTACTCCCCTCACCCGAACCCCTTCCTCCTCCCCCAATCCCCACGGCCAAAGCCCCACCCGAGCCCCTTCTTCCCCTCCCACACCCACGGCTAGAACCCTCACTTGAGCATTGCCGCCGGCTACACACCCCTAGCCGCCGGCTTGTTCATCCCTAACCCCTCTCATCTTGTGTTTCCTAATTGGGCCTTAGATAAATTGGGATAGATTTTGAAATTCAAAAAAATCTAAATTGATTTCAAAAACTTTCCTAATTTAACTTTTCTATTTTAGGAAAGTATTTATTTAGATCTATTTGAAAATTAAAATTCAAAAGGATCTTAAATAAATATTTCCTAAACTCAATCCCCAATTCTAGGAACAATAATACACTACATTAATTGCCCCTTAATCCATGCATGCCGCTGGCCCCCATAGAGAGAATTTGGGGATTGGTTTCCTAATTCCCCTCTAAACCTCCTTAGAAATATTTTCTAATTTTCTCCTCCATCTCCTTAGCCGAAATTTCCCTCTCTTTGTTTAAAATTGTTTCCAAAGTGACCCCTTGACTTTTGGAAACAAAATTAAACCCTTTCCCCTCATCTGGATGCCGGCCCCCCTTCCCCATACCCGCTCCTCTTCTTCTCCAATTCTCTCCTCTCTCAATAGCTCTCTAACTTTCAAACTAAATTTGAAATTTTATTTCAGATTTCCCTTTTTTGGCTCTTCCTCCCTTCAATTGCAAGAGAAATTTCTTTCTCTTCACTTGAACTCAAGAGCCCTAGCAAGTGTTAAGAAGCTTCTATCTTCACTCATCCATGAATGGCGAATCCGGCAACTGATTACATCATAACTTGGGATGAAGACGGCTTCGTCGACATCCTACAATCTACTTTCTTCGACGTGAATACAAGGGTTGATCTCACCGTCGAGGATTACTTGGAGCGTACGTTGATCTATTTGGTAGAGGCTATTGACAAACACTTCGAAGGCATTGAATGGAGGATCTCCACTACCCCTTGACGAAGGTTTCTCTCCCTACTTGCATCTTATTCCTTTTAGTCTAACTCCTCTTGATTTGATTGCAGTCACGACGGACTCCTTCGCATTGCTCTTGCTTAAGCTTAGTAAACGTAGGATTTGAGTGCACCTCTATGTTTTCTAATTCTTATTGTTAGACTACGGATTAGTTTGAAATTAAAGCTACTACAATTCATTGTGTTGTTTTCTATTTCTTTTGGAAGTTTTCAAAGCGCTTACCGTGTGTTTTAGCCTAAGTGGATAACCACTAATTGTTTTGACGCATTGTTTGAATTCGCTCGTAGTTTTGTTCTAGAATTATTCTAATCATAAGTTGAGCAAGTTCATATGAGTTTAAAAAATATATATACTTCATTTTCGTAGTCCTGCATCAAAAAGGATATATCATTCAATGTTCAAACTTAGGAGAATGCTGTAAGTACTATAAGATGGGATATAAGCACCTAATTTAATTTTTAGAAGATCAAGTCTTCAACTAGACTTTAATGTTTGCTTAATCTTTGGTTAACTCTTCCTTTCATAACCTATGTGTCATGTATACAATAATATATAAAACACTCATATTAATTTATTTGCTTACATTCTTCTTAAATCTAAAAGTTGTAAAATAAAACAATAACCCTAGAATATTTAGCATGCTACACATCTTAAATATCACTTACCTTTTCTTTATTGCAAGTTGTAAAAATATTTCTTTTACTCTCCTTCAAACCAAATAATCCTAAAAATATATAACACTTCTTTGATGAATAGAAATTTGTTCTAGATTTATATGTTTGAACAAATAAGAATCTAGATTAAATTTGACCGTTTAAATTTAAATTAAAAGAAAAAAGAGAAATTCTAGTTTTTGATGTTGAATCACCCATCACTTTTCTCATTCTCAATTCGACTATCTCATACTCAATTCGACTATGCTATTCAATTGATCCATCCACCCCTGGCATAGTTGTGTGAAAACCTATTTTGCTTGCTCTTTGATAGTCTTGTTTGCTCACTTGCCTCGGCCTCTACTTACCTGGTCACTCATGTGAACACTCTACATGATCACTCGTTCTTGTGCTTGACTTATCTCACACAAGGTTTAAAATTGCGTAACTGCGCCTCGAGGCGGTTTTCGTCCGTGAGGCGAGGCGTAAGCCTCGAGGCGGTCTGAGGCGTAAGCCTCACGAACACAGAATTGCGTAAATGAAAAATTAAGGATTTTAGCAGGAAAATAATAGCAATATTGGAAAATAAGAAAGTAGATGCAATAAAATCAAGTCCCAAAGTACAAAATCACAAAATATCAGTTTAACAAAACTCCCAAAATACAAAAAACATATAAAATGAAATCATATCCCATCACAAAATATCAGTCTTCAAGTGAATCTTCTTCTCCAATTGTATCTATGAATGTCATGTCATCTTCATTTTCAACATGACTCGCTTTTCTCTTCCCTGTTCATTAAAAGAAAAGATTATTAGCATATTAATTGGATGAACCACTCATTATCAGGCAGACTGGCAGAGAACATATACCTTTACTTGCAGAGCTAGTAGATGTGTGTGGTGTGGTACTAGTGGATGTACCCGTTTGATCTGCTTCGCCCCTCAATACATCCACATTTAGATCTTCTACATGTAAGTCTGATAATGACAAATCTGCCTCATCATCTATGAACTACTCATTATCAGATGACAGGTCAGATGTTGATGCAGGTCGAATGATTTCTTTCTTTGAAAATTTTCTCATTAAGCTTAAGACCCAAGAGTGATTGCAGATGAATTTTGTAATCTTCTTCGCCCTAACAAGAGCACTCTTGTGCTGAGGTAAGTCACCAAGATCCTCCAATATGAGATCAATACAATGTGCTGCGCAAGGTGTCCAATAGAGGTGTGTCCTCTTCTCCATCAACATCTGACCAGCTGCTTTGTATGCACTGGCATTATCAGTCACTACCTGGACAACCAACTGCTCTCCAATCTCCTCAATAACTCCATCAAGTAAATTGAAAATGAATGTAGCATTCTTCACCTCATCAGAAGCTTCAACAGATCTTAAGAACACTGTACCATAGGGATTGTTGACAAGGATGTTTATCAAACTCCTACTCTTCATGTCAGACCATCCATCTGACATTATAGTCACACCTGTCTCAATCCATGTCCTTTTAATCTCATCAATGGTTCGCTCGGTGTTCTGCAACTCCTCTTTTAAAATCCAAGTGCGCAACTCATACATAGAAGGTGCTTTCAACCCTCTTCCATACAATCCTACAGACCGCATCATACTGAAGTAGGCAGGCGATGTAGCAACATTAAATGGTATTGCATTTTCAAAAAAGAACCTCCCAATGTCCATGCAAACCTGTCGCCGACCCTCTCTAGTACCAGCTGCAGGCATCATCTCTGCTTCTCTTCTATCTGCTCCTGCAGTAGTCATGTACTGATCCATAGGACCCCGTGCACCTCTATTATGTATAGTGGAGGAAGAGCCCTTTCCACTCTCGCTCCCAAAATAAGCACCTTGGTCGACCCTTTCATCAAATTGCTGCTGTTGTAAGTGTTTGACAGTGGTAGTTTTCTTCATGTAAGCACTTATTTCTTCCTTCACATTGTCCGGCACTTTTGCACAAGGTGCTACGTTCTTGTGAGAGCATGATAAGTGCTCCTTCATGCGGGTTACTCCGCCCTTCACAACTTTCTCACAAAAGTTGCACTTTAAATAGACATAGCTCTTCTCGCCGCCGCCAATGTCAACTTGTACACTGTACTTCCAAGAAGGGTCCCTCCGCAATGACGAAGACCCCTTTTCCTTGCCTCGTACCATGATCCCTAATGAAAGAATCGAAAATTACACAAAAAAATTCCAAAAATCTAAAACCCTAAAATTTCTTTCATTTCAAAAATCTAACCAAAAAGTAAAAAAAAATACCTAAAATCCTTTGTGGACTTCTCCTACAAGGCAGCCGGACACTTCAACTTCGCCGGAGAGAGGCGGCGCCGGCGGGAGAGGCGGCGGGAAGGTTGGCCGAGCGGACGGGGGGCTCTGGATTTCGCGACCTGGAGCAAACGAGCGGAAAATGTCGGGATGAAGCCTTAGCCGATCGGGTGTGGGGGATTTAATGGAAAAATTTTAAGTAGGTGGGCCCTTTGGCTGAGGCGTACGCCTCTCTCAAAATTGCGCAATTGCGCAACAGAGGCGCGCCTCAGCCTACGTGAGGCGTACGCCTCACCACAGCCGCAATTGCGCACGCCTTGAGGCGTTTTTTGCAAGAATTGCGCAGAGGCGCGCCTCAAGGCGCGCCTCTTATTGCGCAATTTTAAACAATGATCTCACACTCGCTTGATCTCTCCGGTCTCTCCTTTGGCCACTTTTTTTTTCTTTCTTTCCACCACTTTGTTTATCCCTCAGTTTTCCTATATCGACCTTTTGCCCGTGCTCTCTCCATTCCTTTGTAATGAGCAAAACTAACTCGTCAGTTCAATTGATCTGATACTGCCGATTCATTATTATTATTATTATTATTATTATTATTATTATTATTAAGCAGCTTTTGCTAGTTATTAGACCATTTGGTTTAGCAACTTGGAAGTTCTTGGAATTTGGTGGTTTCGTGGAATCAATGTTAGTCATATAACTTTATGAGCACTTTTTCAAGTATTTATGTCCCCATATTCATGTTTGGCTTAGTGAGTCCCTTTGTAGCTACTGTGTAGTTAAATGAAGAGGAGTTCGTGAATGCCAGCCCCTAAGGCTAAGAAATATGGGGTAAATCTTCTGCTGCACATCATGGTTTGTATCTTTGCTATCATATGATCTTATATACTTCATCTATAACTGAAGAGGATATTGAATTTGACAAACTAGAGCTGGAGCTGTTACGGAGTAATGAAGATATAAATTGATCTCTTCAAAATATCATTGCAGATGTACCGTGTTGTCTTTAAATTAATTTAAACAAATAAAATACAAAAATGGGCTAGACATAATTATAAAGAGTATCCCAAGTCAAAATTTCTCAAGATTGACTGGTCAAAGATACCAAATAGCCTAGTATTGATGCAAAATGATAATTTTTGTTTGATGCTCTTACATCTTTTTGAATGCTTACATATGATTTATTTTATAGAAATTATGACTACTTATATTGGAGTGCAAATTTACAGATGAAACCAAATTTAGTTTGATTTGGGATTGTCTTATTGAGATTTATTTTGAAATCTAAGCATATTTTGATGGTTATAATTATAAGAGTCCTTATATTCTTCATCTTTCAGAGACGATGTCAGTTTCCAGGAGTTCTGCTTGCAAGTAATTTTTGAATGTATCAGCAATGATAGGCCAGCTCTTCTGCAGGTATGAAACAAGCGTGAGAAGATTCCTTATATGTATTCTCTGAGCAAAATATTGAAATAGCCAACCTTACATGATATGCAGATTTACCTCTCACTGTACACAACAGTTGCATCGATGTGGGAGCAGGTGAAAAGTGGCTGCGTTGTTTTTCATGACTTATCTTTTCTACACAGTTTAAAGGTAGGAATTTTATTTTTCATTCTTACCCATACTAGCATAATAAACAAGATAAGCTAATCCTAAACATGTCAGTAGAATCATCTCATTAATAATATATTGTAACTTGCATGAGCGCAACCAAATCATGCAACTTGGGTAGGATCAGTTATAATAGATATATGAAGGGTACAAAGTCAATTATGGATATTAAATCTATGTTGGATAATGGAGAAATGTTTTAACTCCATTCGTTAAGATTGCTATTTCAGACTTACAAGATAGAAATCAAAGAGTATACCCCTTAGGCCCCTTTGTTTATTTCTTCTGCTATTTTGTTATCCTTTAAAGGCTTTTGGTTATCATTGATTTTTTCAATGATTCTTTGCTCCCCTTGATGTTAACGCTATCAATAGCTTTAGCCATCTGACATGTCTTGTGGAAAGGGTGATAAAATTGCTAAGCCATCTAGAATAATACATTTTCTCTTCATGCTGCAGCTTGCATTAGCCTATAATGAAGCTTCGAACAGTGGTAGACTGTCTAGTCCACGAGGAGGCATAATACAGTCTACTTTTTTGGAATCAATCAAGAAGCATGTAGAAGAAATTCTTAAAAGTTCTTTAGGGTTGAAAGACTGTTTGATCAACTATATAAACTTGGATAATTGGACTCATAACCTGTCTGGGTTTCCTCAACGGGAAGCCATTCTATTTTGTTGGTATCTTCAATGGTATTCTGTACCACCACCTCATGTAGTCAAGGAAGCAGTGCAGAAGATCAAGGCAAAGGTTCCAACCTCCTCATCCATGGTTCCTCTGCTTCGATTATTGTTGCCTGATACTCATATCAGAGCAATTTCTGAAATTGATGAGCTCCTGCTATCAAGTGGCTGAAAATAAATCGACCGTGAGTGGTGCAGGGACATAATTTTGAATCACCATGATCTGCATTTGGTCTGTCTGGACAGCTAAACGTTGCTGCTTCTAATCTTGACTATCACTGAATCGTGGCTATTGGAACGTTTGACATTATATAGGGTGCAAGAACATGCGGCAATGAAGAAAATATATTTCTTTCCATTTGCTTGGTTATCATAATCAACCATTATAGCCACGTCTTGGTTTACTCGGGTTCAAGTTATTGAGCCGCTAAACTATGTATTTTTTTTTTTAGTACTATTAGGCATTGACCAGTAGATCAACCAGTATAGCATCTTTGTTTCTTGTTAAACCAGAGTTTATGTTACCTGTTAGTGGTAAAGCTTTACAGCGATGCTCTCGACTTTTTAATAATCATTTTGAGGTTAGTACTATTATATTTTTTATTAATTTAATTTCAATATTATTCTGATCCCTTTTTTTTTCTCATTATCTTATATTGTTTTGCTTCATTTGATATGCTTTGTTGTGTATTTATATTATCAATGTGTTCATATTTGTAGATAGGTATTAGTTATATTTTTTTTTTGTAGAAACCATTTTTTATTAATAAGAAAAGAAAGAAACACGGAAAATAAAAAGCTTGAAAGGGAAAGACTTCCACTTCCCAAAGACAAAAAATAAAAGGGGAAGGATTACAGCTTGAGAAGTATTCCATACCAAGCAGTAGAAAAAGTACAAACAAAATGAAACAAAAAGGAAGAGTCCCTCAAGTGAGGATGACTCATTCATTGGTTTGTATTGCGCAATAATACGCAATACAAATAAATAAAAAGAGGTCGCTCATTAAGCATTTGAGGGGACTAAGTCCCCTGCCTGTGGAATTTGTAAAAGTTTTCTTCCTCTTCTTAGGGCAGGTGGCTAAAGGTCGAAGTCAGAGGAGCTCTTTGTCCAAGCGAGATTTGGACACTCTTGGTTGTTGCTTGTGAAAGTTCACGATCCTATTAGAAGTTTCTTCCATTTGTTGTAACTTCTCGGCTGAGAATTGGATAGGAGACTCAGCTTGTTGACGAGTGCCTTGGCTTTTGTAGTCTTCGGTTTGTCTTTCCTTCTCCAGGTGACAAGGTTTCAAGCTCCAAGGGATGATTCATCATTGTCCTCGCAAACAAGGGGCTCTTCAACAGCTTTATGCTTCGACTCAAGAGTGGATGGTTGGGGGAAGTTCACAGGTGTGGCTTGCACCTTGGTTGGCGATGGCGGTTGCTTTGGAGGAGATTGAATGCCACGGATTGGAGACTTGGATAGGCAAGTCCCATTGGCATGGCTAATGAAATCACAATTGAAGCAAAAGTTTGTAAGCCCTTCATATTCGACTCTTTGAAAAAAAACATTGATGGAGTTCATTGATCCAACCCTCTGATTGAAGCTTTTGAGAGAGATCAATTCTAACACAAATTCTTGCATAGGAAGATCTTCCTCAAGTATTCGTGTGTGAGTCCATTCACAAAAGGTTCCCCAAGCATATTGGCAAGCCGTGTGATGTTGTTTGTATCTCAGTACATAAGAGGGAGATGTGGAAGGCATATCCAAATAGGGGAGTGAAGTCCATGAAGAGAGCTTGGAGAGGAGGTGGGAGACCACTTTTTTATTCCGATGATGTTTCCTTCTATGGTCCACGGCCTACTCATGAGCACTGCATCCCTTGCCTCTATGCTCTGGAAAATACATATAAACGAGTTTGGAGCTGTAGTAATGATGTGAAATTCTCCAAAGTGATACCACTTACGCTTGAGCTCACCAAGAATGAAGGGAAATGAGACCCTCCATCCCATGGACTTAGCCGCTAAGGCCCAGTCCAATTTGGCAATGTAATAGTGGATAGCTACTGCCACTTTCGTTTTCATGGACATCCCATCCTTATAGTTAAGAACATTTCACTTGGCATTTTATCCAGCTTGACGAATTGGCTTGAAGGTATTAGTTATATTGCTCAATGCACATATGAAGTTAGGGGTGGAATGGATAAAATTATTTGATGGTTTAATGTATTTGATCTTATAGAAAGGGCTAAGGAATTCCCTTTATGTTTGATTTTCAAAGCAAATGAGTTAGCAATTTTTTGGTGAAATAATTCGTCAACTACTGTTGATGATTAACAATGAGGGGAATGAAGGATATACCCTTATGTTCAATATTAGAAAAAGTAACACAATATTTGAATTTATTAAATTCGCACTAATCATTAGGTTAGGATTTGAAAAAATTTCATCAGAAGAGAAACTTAAAAAATAAGTAGGAATATTATTCTTATTGATGCCTATTTAAATGGATATAAGAACTTTAGGAATGTAGACTTGGAGAAAATATTCATGTTGTCTTTGAATGAGAAGAAGCATGGAAGTTAGTTTATGTTTTCTTGTATATGGTGTTTTATTCAATATATTCAACCATGATAAGCACAATATAGTTTTTCGTAGGTTAAGATAAACTAGAGATAAGAATAAACTTCTTATTTTCTCCGGTTGATGTAGATTTCATATATTATCTAAAGAATTGGAATAAAGTTTATTAGATAATATATGATATCTCATTGCTCATAAAAAGCATGACATTGTATGATTGTAACCATTTGTAGCATAGACCTTGAAAGCAATGAAGAATTTATTTTGCAAATGCTTCCTTGGATTACTTAGGTTGTTAGGGTTATTTAATTGCAACCAGGAACCCTTTCCATCCAAATGTCCTTGAAAGTAAAGGAGAATAAGAATTGATGATGCTTCTAAGATTGTCATAACGTAAGCCATTTGAAATTTAAATAAAAAATTTATGCAATACTTACACTAATGGAAAGCCCATTTCTAATATTTTCTAACCAAGTCTTTTTAGGTTTAACTCTACCTTTTTTAATATAAGTCAAATCTAATATCTCAACTTTCCTAACTGGGTCATCAGAAGGCCTCTGTTTAATGTGGTCAAACCATCTAAGGTGATTCTCTCTAATCTTATCTTCCACTGGAGCTACTCCAATCTTTTCCCTTATATGCTCGTTTCGCATCCTATCTCTAAGGGAAAAACCACTCATCCACCTAAGCATCCTCATCTCTGTAACACGTAACTTAGTATTATGCTTCTCTTTTAATGGCCAACATTCGGCATCATAAAGCATTGCAGGTCTCACCACCATCTTATAGAATTTTCCCTTAAGTTTGAGGGGGACTTTTCTATCGTACAAAAAGCCCGATGTATTCCTCCACTCAACCATCCAACTTGAATTATGCTGATAATATTCCCATCTATTTCACCATCACTCTAAACAATAGATCTATGGTATCTAAAACGTGTACTCTTATTAATGGCTTGATTGCCCAAAGTTACAATCCTCTCACTATGCATATTGCTACTAAAATTACACTTCATATATTCAGTTTTAGTTCTACTCAAGCAAAACCTTTGGACTCTAAGGTTGAACTCCATAATTCAAGTTTTCCTTTAACTCCTTTTCTAGTCATATCAACAAGAAGAATATCATCAGCAAAAGTATACACCAAGGTACATCCTCTTGTAAATGTCTAGTGAGAACATCCATGACTAAAGCAAAAAGATAAGGACTTAAGGAAGATCCTTGATGTAATCCAACCAAAATAGCAAATAACTTGGTCAAACCACCTTGTGTTTGAACACAATTAATAGCTCATGCATACATATCTTTAAATATAAGTGTTATTAACTCTTTTCTTTTCAATCCATAGCACTTCTCTTGGAACTTTATCATATGGTTACTCTAAATTAATAAATATCATATGTAGATCATCTTTATTCTCTCTATATTTCTCCATCAAACATCTCAATAAATGTATGGCTTCCATAGTAGTCCTACTCGGCATGAATCCAAATTGATTTTGAGAAACATTAGTATCATGCTACAACATACGCTCCATAACTTGATCCTATAGTTTTAAAGTATGACACATTAACCTAACTCCTTTATAATTCACACACTTGTGTGCATCATCTTATTTTTAAAAATAAGAATTGACACACTCATTCTCCACTGATTCGACATCTTTTTAATCTTCAAAATAATATTAAAAAGTTTAGTAAGGCAAGAAATTCCTTCATCTCCTAAGCATTTTCACATCTCTATTGGAACATCATTAAGTCCAACAGCTTTTCCACACTTCATTTTCCTTAATGCCTCTATAACTTTGGTTTTACTAATACACCTATAAAAATAAAAATCTTTATTTTCATTTAGTATGCTAAAGTCACTAAAGTCAATCGTATTTTCACATTCTTTTTTAAAAAGTTTAGCAAAATATCTCATCCACCTTTGTTGAATATTATCTTTTAAGAAATTTTCTTTTTTTATCTTCATCCTTAATATACTTCACTTGAACTAAATCCTTACTACTTCTATCTCTTTGTTTGGTTAACTTATACATATATCTTCCTCTCTCCTTAGTATCTAATCTATTATATAAATCATTAAAAGCTAAGCTCTTTGCATCGCAAATTGCTTTTTTAGATTCCTTACGAGCCACTTTATAGCTTTTCAAATTATTAGAATTTTCATATCTAAATTAATTTTTATAACAAACATTTTTATTTTTTTATCTTTTATTGCACATTTGGATTCCCCCACCAATTATTTTTACTATTAAGAGATTTTCTCTTTGAAACTCCAAGCATAATCTGAAAAATACTTTTATTAATATTATTTAAATGCCCCATCTAATCCTAAAAAAAATATTTTATTTTATTTTTATTTTCTATCAATTTATCTTAAAGTCTAAAACTAATAATCAATATTTTGTACATAAATTTTTTACTTCGAATAACTTTACAATCTTTGCAATCTAAATGATCTAATTTTCTTATAAGAAAATAATCAATCTATATTTTACTATATCCATTTTTATAAGTTATAAAATGTTCATCTCTTTTATTAAATAAGATATTAGATATTAAAAAATCATAAGCTAAAGAAAAATCTAATGTGGTCTTACCACCTTCATTTTTTGTTTTAAACCCATGGCCACCATGAATGTTATTAAAATCATATACCTCTCTACCAATATGTTCATTTAAATCTCCTCCAATAAAAACTCTTTTTAAACGGTATATTTTATATTAATTCTTTTATGTCATTTCAAAATTTTAATTTTGAACCCATATCCAAACATACTTTAGGAGCATAAGCACTTATAATATTAACAGTCTTAGCATTAACAGTAATATTTAAAACTATAATTCTATTTCCAATTGTATTAATTTTTATTACATTATTGTGGGCACCAAAATTTGGCCTCAACCTCTGCCACCTTTGCTTTTCTTTCGGTATTGGAGTTTTAACGAATTATGTTACGGAGTAAATTTTGGAAGGCATATGGATTTTGTAGATAAGACATTACCTAGAGATTTCGCCCTCATTTTACGAGGACTTTATGATATAAGTTCTCGTTTCCTATGGGCACAAGCCCCTATAATTAATTATCCCTCTCGATAATGAGAGAGAACTTTCGATTAAGGCTAGTCTCCAATCAGATACATAAAAAATACATGTAATATGGCGTATAGTAACAGCATGAGCTTGAATTTGGGAATTTGATATTTCAAATAGAAATTTCATCATCTTGGACTTAAAGTGGGTGGTGGGGGAATAGATGATGGACCCGATCATGATCTTATGGTTCCATCATCCCAGGCCATTGTAGTCTTTGGTCTACTTAGGCAGAGGAGGTAGTCAACCCAACCTGATAGAAGGGTCCTTGTTGGCAGCCATGAGTTGCTTCATTCGAGGGGACCTTGTAGACCTGAGGGGAGTGTTTGTCTAAGGGGAGTGCATAAATCATAATTAACCCTCATTAGAAGCCATCGCTTTTAATTTCTGAATAATCCACTTTGCTTGCACGTTTCTTATAAAAATTTTATCCTCAAAATTTAAATGAAAATTAATAAGCATTCCTTAATTGAATAAATGTGGATATTGATATCATATTTCTGATTCTTTATATTTATATCATATTTCTGATTCTTTCTTCTAGGGGGAATCTCTTTTAGTTCTATGCTTCCATAAAATCTTTAGAAGGGTATCTTCTGATTTCTCAGTTGTTTCACATCTTATTTCAGTGTTCTTTCAAGCTCTTCAATGTATTTCAAATCAAGCTACAAGTCAATTGATTTTGGTAGAATTCTCTCTAAGTCATATGATATATATATTTGAAGCATGGATATATGCAAAACATTGCGAATTCCTTGTATATGCAATAGTAGATCTAATATATAAGACATATTCCCAATCCTTTCAATAATTTTTAAAGGACCAATAACCGATGGGCTTAATTTCTCTGTCTATCTAAAATGTTGCACACTTGTCATTAGACTAAATGTAATAAAATAAATTCATTGACTTCAAATTCAATTGGTATGTATTTTATATCATAATATTTTTGTTGCCTATCTTGCACTGCCTTTAATTTGTCTATGATCAATTTGATCTTGTGAGTAACATCATCCACCAGTTTAGTAAAATTAATTTTCTTTCATCTATTTATGCCTAACACAGAGGTGTTCTACACTTACTTCCATAAAACATTTCATACGATGCCATTCTAATGCTAGATTGGAAACTATTATTATATGTAAATTCAATTAAAGTTATATGGATCTCCTAATTTTCACCATAATTCAAGACACATAACTAAATTAAATCGTCCAAAATTTGAATCTTTCCATATAACCTATCTATTTGAGGGTGAAATGCAGTGCTAAAGTCAATCTACTACCCAAGGCTTCTAAAGCTTTTTTCCATAATCTAAAAGTGAATATAGCATCTCTATCAGAGTTTATAGATTTTGGAACTACATACAATCTCATAATTTCATTAACAAATATTTTTGTTAATTTTTCTATTGAATATGTTTGTTTGATTGGTAAAAAATGAGCTAACTTTGTTAATCGATCAACTATAACCCAAATAGCATCCCAACTCTTCCTTGACTTAGGTAATCCAATTATAGAATCTAGTGCAATTTCATCCCATTTTCACTCAGGTAATGATAATAGTTGCAATTGACCACCTGACTTTGATGTCAACTTTAATCATTTGACAAGAAATATATTTTGCCACAAATTATGTAACACTTCTTTTTAATCATGGCCATCAAAATAATCATCTAAGTTTGTGATGTATTTTATTACACCTTGGATGAATTATATAACTTGAGAGGTGAACTTCATATAATATTTCTTTCCTTAAATTATCAATATTTGGAACACATATTTGGTCTTTATGTTTTAACACTATTTCATCATCTAGTACAAAATTTTCTAACTGCCCCACTTGAACTTTATATATAATTTCTTAGAAATTTATATCTTGGGACATTGAATAACATATTTTATTCTTCAAAGTGAATTGAATCACCAACTAATTTAATAACATGATTCTTGTATCTTTCTAATTTACCACTGAAATTTTTTATTTTTCCATATCTTTAATTATCTACTCTTGTTGGGTAATCAACCAATTTTTATATCAAAAAGTCTATCTTCTTAATGCATCTATAATTATATTTGTCTTTCCAGGATGATATTATATATCCAAATCATAAAATTTGATAAGCTCTAACCATTGTCTTTGTCTTAGATGAAGCTCTTTATGATTAATTATGTTTTTAAGGTGTATATGATCTGCAAAGACTTCACGCCTAACTCCATATCAATAATATCTCCAAATTTATGTGAAAAAATCATAGCTGCTAATTCTAAGTCATGGGTTGGATAATTCTTTCATGAGCTTTTAATTTCCTTGAAGCATAAGCCACTACTTTATCATATTACATAAATACACATCCAAGTCCCCTAAATATAGCATCATAGAATATTTGAAATCACTCTGTTCTTGATGAATTTGACAATATTGGAACAGTTATTATGCACTTCTTTAATATTTAAAAAGCTTCTTTACATTGATTTTCCCATTCAAATTTTGTTGCCTTTGATATTAATCTTGATAATAGCATTGAAATATGATAAAGTCCCTCCACAAATCTCTTGTAATAATCAGTAAGACCTAGAAAACTTCTCACTTCTAAAATTATAGTCGGTGTTGGCCATTCTACAATAGCTTTGGTATATAATTTATTCTCCTTGAGTGTTTGCAACACTGCATGTAGATGACTTAAATGGCTTTCTTCATCTATTGAGTAAATCAAAATACTATCTATAAATACAATAAAAAATGTCTTGGAAGGGTTTGAAATTTTTGTTCATTAGATCCATAAACAAAGCTCGAGCGTTCATCATTCCAAATGACATCACAAAAAATTCATATACTCATATATTCTAAAAGAAATTTTAGAAAATTCCTCTTCCTTAATGCGTAACTGATGATATCCATAATGTAAGTTAATTTTAGAGTAAATTCTAGCTACCTCAAGTTAATCAAATAAGTCATCAATTATGGGTGATGAGTACTTATTTTTATTAGTAATCTTATTTAATTATTTGTAATTTATGCACATTCTGAAACTCTCATCCTTCTTTTTAATAAACAACCCTAGAGCTCCCTAAGGTGAGAAACTTAGCTAGATAAATATTTTATTTAGCAGTTCATGTAGTTGACTTTATATCTCTTAAAATTCCTAAACTTTTCTTTTTGTAGGGTGCTTTAGCTACTAGTTTTGAACCCGATAATAAATTGATAGCAAATTATACCCCTCTTTCTGGTGGTAACCCTGACAAGTTATTTATAAACACTTCTGTATATTGTTTCACTACAGGTATATCTTTTAACTCTTTAACATCTTTAGTTGTATCTCTTACTTGAGCAAGAAAACCTTAATATCCATTAGATTGAAATTTCCAAGCTTTCATATACGTTATCACCACTAAATTTACTTTATTTTTCTCTGAGAAATTTAAATTTAACAATTTTATTATTGCATTCTATGATCACAAAGTGATTTAATAACCAATCAATTCCAAAGATCATGTCAAATTCATTCAACGGTAACACATTCAATATTGCTTCAAATTTCCTCTTATTTATTTTGAAATCATCTTGACGTAAACTATTAACATTCATTTTGTGATCAAAACTTCTAAAATTGTGGGTGCTATATAAACGTTCAACCCAACAGATTTAACAAATTTCTCCAATATGAAGGAATGTGAAGCTTCCCCATCAAAGAGTTCATACATGACTATCTTGAATGTTATCATACATATAAAATTATATAAATTAACTAAAAACATACATGTAATCATTTTAGGGGAATCCTTAGCATCCTATTGAGATAGTGCAAATATTATAGATTGAGTATTTGGTCAATTTTGACTTGGGTCTGGAGTGAAATAGATCTACTATGAGAATCATGGGAAACTCCCCATGACATTAACATTCTTCCTGTTCTAAAATTCATGCCTATTTGGGTATTTTGTATATGCATTTTAACCCTTCTAGCTCTCTCCATAATACGGAATAATCTTTAATCTGTAGAGTGACAATAGCTGCCTAATAACATCTTTTAATTTAGAGAAAAATTAATGAGAATTTTCTTCTACAGTATAAACTAATTGAGTAGTATATCTAGATAAGTAATAAATTCAATCTCATACTACATAATTGACTTATGTCCTTATACTAGCCTTAGAAATTTATCCAGCATTTACCACCTCACAAAAAGAGGAATAAATTAGTCTATGAACACTAGAATAAACTCATCCCATTAGATCTAGATGGTAGGTACCCCTCCAAATTTATCCTGGTACTGACCCCTCACCACCTTTCAGCTTCACCATCAAGTACAAATATTGCCAATAAAACCTTCACTTCCTCTAGATAAAACATCCCTCCAATATTTTCTCAATCATTAATAACCAATTTTCTTCTTCAACTGGTTCTCCACTCCTTTAAACAATGGAAACTTCATATCCTAAAATGACTTTCAATATTTATCCATGGCATGTCCCTACTACTACCACTTCTTGATGATTAATTTAATAATTCCTGATTTAATCAGATCGTTATTGTTATCAGTTGTGTCAGTTTATCAGGATTAATAATAATATTAGGCACATCTCTTTCCACATCTTATTTAGGATTATTATGATTCCTATAATAAAATAAATATATTATAAATTTTCATAAGTTATATCAGATCAAGTTTCTTAAATTCAATATGCAACATAATGACTCTTCAACATAATTTGTATCCTATTGGGGGCTCTGATACCACTTTTGTTACAACCTGACCTATAAACATGAATTAATGAGGCTAGAATGGATATTCAGATGGTTAATTCTTTTGTTATAAATACATAAATAGTTAATAACTAACATCCTTCACAAAATTGAAGAGCCACTAACAAACTTACAAATTTGAAGATAAACATAAATCTGATTTTACATGTCTTAATCAATTGCCTTCTTCTGTAGACGTATTATTCTCCTTCAGCCATTTCTATTTATCAAAGATTTATCTAAAAATTATTTAAAAATTTTAGTCTATCTAGTAAACTTCATGGATAATCACAAATTACAGCATAACATTTATACATACATAAAAGAATCATATATATATATATATATATATATATATATATATATATATATATATATATATATATATATATATATATATATATATATATATATATATATATATATATATATATATATATATATATATATATATATATATATGTTGGTGGAATTTTGAAAACAGGGTTTTTTTTTATTTGAAAAATATTAGTTTCCTTTGAGAATTTTAAAATTAATATTAGATTCTAATTTTAAAGTCGAACCATCCTATTGAAAGAGTGTATATCACCTTGAAAGGTAAAAATATAATTTTCTAATAGTGTTCAGGCTTAGAATTATGAAAATTCATCTTGAATATCGTAACTAGATTTTAAAGAGAACTACGCATGGCCTCGAAGGACCAAGATTAAGTTCGATTTAATATCCAGCTACAATATTCAAGAAGTGTGATCGTCGTGTTCTCATCCGAAGCCTTATCGAAGAAGGATGTATCTCCCCAAAGGAAGATAACACTATTCAACAATAATCCTTCGAATGCGACAACAACAATCATCTTTTAATTTTATCCAAAGAAAGCCAATAAATTTTTTTAGAAAATCAATTTTGAAATCAGGTGAATGTGTGGTTCCAAATCTCCTACGAGCGCAAGCCCTCGTAGTTAATTATATCGTAGAGAGACAGAGTCTCCTACGAAAACTCTCGATTAAAATAGTGACAGAATTTTATTAGATCTTCTAAGAGTGATACCAAAAAGAGGTGAATTTTAGAAACATAAAAGAGAATGGATCAAAGTTGAGCAGTTATTAACAAAATCAAATGAAGAAGAATAGGGGACACTTTGAGATTCCAGAACCATCCGGAAGTGTCCAAACTTAATCTAAGTGTTGGGCTTTATGTTTTAAGATCAAAATGAAGCTTTAATTAGAGTTAAGCATTTTATTAGAAATTTGGGATTATATTCCCTAAATTTGGGGTCTTATAATCAAAAATCTGCCCCAGATCCTAAGTCTAATTTGGACACTGGACCACAGTCGTCCGAACCTAACTAATATAGTGCAATGCCTGGACTTACCCCGGCCTGGATTGGGGAGCCAGCTAACCACCTAATCGATTTAAAAGAGATGAGTCTGGTCTTTTATGAAAGAGTGGTAGGGACGTTGTATTTAAAGTTTTGGAGAGTTGGGGCCGACATCTAGAGATTTTTTCTAATTGGCCCCTTTGACTTATGTTGGGTGCTGAAATGCTAAAACTGATGCAATTAAAATTTTGACTCTTTTAATTTGTATCTAATGCAATGCATGCTGGTCGACAACTTCCAAATCAAATATACTTGAAATTTAAAAAACAGGCTTATAAAATAATTTTTTAGAAGACTGAACCTTCCCAGGTCCGGCACCTCGTCCTCATAGGTCAGACTATCCGGACTCTACCCGCAGGCGGGGAAGGGTCTAAAGCAAGGAAAGAGTAATGCAGAAATATGCATGCGACCCCAGGGTCGATCCCCAGCTAATTCCCTAGATTCGTTATCTTTTTATGTTATTTAGACTCACAAAAATTTTAGACATTTAAGATTTTGAGTAGAAAACTTTCACACCCTCACGAGTCTCACGTATCCAGGCGAAAACAAAAGCGGCACACAATCGCCAAAAAACTAAGAAAAGCATGTAATCCTAAAGGCAATCAATTCAACACATCAAATATAAATAAATTAATAAATAAATGTCCATAGGCAAAGTTGCCTTGCTTATTACAAATCAGGGTCTTACAGAAAGTAAAGTGGCCGGGCACCACTAACAACAACCCGGATTCTAGACCTAATAATGACGCAAGTTGTTTTGAGTGGGATACTCTCAGTCTTTAAGTCTTCAGTCTTTCTCTCCTTTGGGCTCCTTTTCTTCAAGCTCCTTGGATTCTTCGTAGTAGGCTACCCAAATGGATAAGAAGGCACTTCCTATAAGGGGAAGGCCACTCTTTCCTCTTTTGGTAGGGAAGAAGTGTGGTTCAAATTTGGATCTCCAAATAGAAAAGGAGTACTCCCCAAAAGGGCATCCTTTTCTCTTCAGAGCCAAGCTTTTGACCTATATATCCCAACTCAAAACTAACTTTCACAACACCTAATAATTACACAAATTACATTTATTTAAAAATAAAATCTAGACTCACCTGCAGGGTTATCCTAAGCAGTTAATAAATAAGAAGCAGTTATTCCCAAGCAGTTATATATGTACAGAAAAAAAAGTAAACACACTGGCCACGCTCTTTTCATTTGGGGGCTTTAGCAGCTGAAGCACCTGTGCAAGCATTTATAACAATTGATATTTTTTTATTGATTTAGCCCCCTTTTATTACCCTGCATGAGCGTGGCCACCTGCAGAAAACTGTGTGAACATCCAGATCGTACCTAACCTAAGGGTAATCTGATCGCCAAACACATCAATCCATCCATAGAGTGCAGAAAAGTAAGCAGACACATCAAAGCAATTTCATCCACAACATGTAGTGAAAACTACGAAAAATCCGGCACACAGCGGTAAAGTAAACACCGGCCTAACTCAGATCTAGAGTTGGTTGTCCTATCACATCATCTAAAGTGTGTGTAGAAGGTCGTGTGGTTGGGGTAGGTCCTAAAGTGGGTGATTTGTTAAAGTTGTCTAAAATTCTGGGTTTGTTAAGGCTTAAAAAAAAGGAATTTAGATTAATGTTTAAATATTAATATATTAAGAGTTTTGATTAAGTATGTTTAAGAGTTAATTGATTACTACCTTTGTTTCACATCGAGGCCGTGAAGTTTATTTCACCTTCCTTGGGGCTAAGCTAATAGTCTCGTAGGTCTGGGTTACCTAGTAGCAATCAGGGTTAATTAAGTTGATTTAAATTATTTGGAATTAAAAGAATGGATTAATATAAAAAGGAGTTGGTTCCTGATTTTAATGGATTTGTTGAGAATTTTATTAGCCTATTAAGAAAATTCTGGAATTTAAGAGGGTTAGTGGATTTTAAAGGATTATCCGGGTATGCTAATTAAAGGGTCAAAATTTGACTTTTAGAATTAGAGAGAAATTAAGGGGTATCAGATTTTTAATAAATACTAGACCTAATTATGAGTTGTTAGACAGGTGGTACATTCAATTTAGAGTTTTCTACCAAAAGTTATGATTTTTAGAAGTTTTAACCCGATTTTGACCTAGAGTTGACCAAAATGTTGACTTTTTGATTTTGACCATATTTTGGTGACTTGATAGTTTTTAGAAAATACTAGATCTTAATTGGAGTCATTAGCCATTGATTTTGACTGATTTATAATTTTCTATAATTAGTTATGAATTTTCAAAGTTTTCTTAATTATTTGAATTTTAAAATTCCTTAATTAAGAAGGTTTTGATTATTTTTACCCAAACTCATTCCAAACTGCATGTAATCATTCCCAAAGGTTAGGTATGACCCATGGGAATGTTTCCAATAATTTGGAAATTATTTGGGATTTTTTAATAATTTTTAATTAATTAAATTAATTAATTATTATTTTTCATTAGAAAATCAATTAAAGTTAAATTGAAGGTCTAGTCAAAGAGATTTTATTTTGTTTAGGTAGATAATTATGTTATGGACAATTTAAGGTATTATTTGTAATTTTTGGATTAAAATTGGATTTATTATAATTTTCTAAATTTTCCAAGTCCTTAAATGGGCTGAATTTTGAGAATGATAATTTTCTAACCTAATGAGCTCCAAACTCAGTAAAATTTAAACCTATGGTTTAAAATTTCACTACGTTTAATGTGTTTGAGTTTAACCCCTATTGGGTGTGTGTATAGTTCCCTAGAAATTTTTTAAGTTTTCTAGACATTTCCTTAATTATTTTCCTTAAGTGTCCCTACTGTTCAAATGGGCATGAAATTTGGTGTGTCTAACCCTGGTACACATACATGCATATCACAGAAATTTCACATAAAACTACTAAGTATCTAGAGAGTTGTAAATTTTCAAAGTTTAGGGTCCAAAATGGACCTTTTACCTTGAAAATTCACATCACAGAAAATTGAAGAGCATCTGATCCTAGAAAAATCACATAATATGCCTAAGATGCTCAAGAACATTCCACCAAAAGTTGGGATTAATTTGATCCCTGGATTGTAAGAACATTAGGAAAATCTAAATTTAAATAAAATTAATTTTCTTATAATCCAGAAATCAAAATAAATTAAAAGTACTTTTATTAAATACTACATGAAAATATCTTTCCAACGAGCCCAAGAACATCAAATTTGGTGGAAAATTCAATTTTCTATGAATTTTAGAAGATCTTGACATTTTTTTTTTTGAGTTATTTTTGACTCAAAAAAAATTGAATTGCCTTTGATCGGATGGTCCAGATCTGCCGCAGTTCATTTTGAATAGAAAACTTTAAATGTCCATATCTCCCAAAATACTCAACGAAATTTAACGAAATTTGAAACGTAGCTTTAGGGAAATATAATCTTCCAACTCCTGAAGTTTAGAGGCTTCATGTGTTGTAGATTTGCTACAGTTTCAAGTCAAAGTTTTAGAGAAAAGTTGCGATATCTTACAATCCTGTGGACGGATTTTGATGTACTTAGGCTCGTTGGAAAGCTCATGATATCCTCTATAACTTTGCTGAAGGACCCAAGAACGTTTAACGGCTAGATCAAAAACTTCTATAGGAATCTCGTTTTCTCTCTCTTTCTCTCTCTCTCTTCTTAGTTTTAGCTCTCAATACTTCAAAAAACTTGAGAAAAGCTTGGGTGAACTTCTCTTATAGATGGAGAGGATAAATCTTCAGTTGGATAGATTTTTGAGCTGATGGAATTAGAAATTTTGGAAGATAGTGAATGATGCCAAGTCTTTGAGTTGAGTCAACCATCATTGCTACCCCCTAATGATAGCTGAGAGAGAGATGGAAGTGTTATGGTATTGCCAAGTGTTTCATTCAGCCATAAAAATGCATGGATAAGTTTGAATTAGAGAGGCTTAAGCTTAAAATGGGTTTTGACCATTTTTTAACCCTCCTAATGCCTTAGCTTGACTATTTGACTAGTCAAATTAGTCAATGGAATGATGTGGCATGGGGGAAGATTTGATGAATTGATTTTATTAAATTAAATATGGTTTGAGATTAAGGATTCAAGAATTGAATGCATATTTATGTATGGAAAGAGGTTTTGACAAAGTTTAACTTAGTGACTTAATCAAGCTAAGTAACGTTTAAGCCAAAATAAAAAGTTGGAAATATTTAAACCATGATTGGGATATCTTTTGATATGGATTTGACAGTTCAATTGATTTGATTTAATCATATGAGTTGATTTGACCCATTTAACCCTTTAAGGATTATTTGGTCAACTTAGGTTGACTTGGTCAACCAAGTTGATCTAAGGTTGGAATTGAGTCAAAATGATTTCAAAAATCATTTGAAAGCATTAGAGATAAATCTCAAAAGTTGGTGGTCACACCACATCAAGTTTAGGCCAAGCCAAAAATCCAAAAATCCCCATAAAGGACATTTTGGTCATTTTGTCCTTGAGTCAATTCTCGATCGAGTTGAGTCTTAAAAGATGCAGATTATTGTTCAACAGATCAATATCAAGGTATTAGAGGTGATCAAAGGGTTTGGAGAGGGCTCAAAGGTCAAATTCCACTATGTGGAAGGTCCTGTGGCATTGGCTGTAAATATTTAAAGGTTTTGTAGCCTTTGGGTCTGGATTAAGTTTTTGAGGTTAGAGTCCTCTAAATGAGCTCAAATTTGGAGGGTTGACACTAGAGACATGTCACTTCAATATGAAATTGGTAGACCCTGAATCGGATGCCAGTTGACAGGATTTCAAGGTGATGGAAAAATCACCTAGAAGGGGCTTTAGGACCTAAGTCTTTAGCCTAAGGATTCTGGGTTTGGATTGAATTTAAGATTTGGATTGGGCCTAAGGGCTAGGAGCTTGGAAGATCCTAGGATCTAGGACTTAGAAAGGAATCAAGAGTGACCTCATACAAAAATGAGGTCAACAAATGGACCCCCAATGTGTGTAGTAGAAGGAACTTCTGCTGCACAAATTGGCGTTGACCGAATGGAATTTTTAAAAGAATCTTGAGAGTGTAAAGAAGGGCATCACCCAACCGTATGTCTATAGGATGCTGATAGAAGGCTTACACCTGATAGACAAATTAACTGGGAATCCAAGGTTGGCATCACCTAACCTTGGGTCTAAGGAAGGGCATCACCCAACCTTAGGTCTACAGGATGCTGATAGAAGACTTACTCCTAATAAACAAATTAACTGGGAAACCAAGGTAGGGAATACCTAGCCTGGGGTCTAAGGAAGGGCATCACCCAACCTTAGGTCTACAGGATGCTGATAGAAGACTTACTCCTAATAGACAAATTAACTGGGAAACTAAGGTAGGGAATACCTAGCCTTGGGTCTAAGGAAGGGCATCACCCAACCTTAGGTCCATAGGATGCTGATAGAAGACTTACTTCAAATGGACAAATTAACTGGGAAACCAAGGTAGGGAATACCTAGCCTTGGGTCTAAGGAAGGGCATCACCCAACCTTAGGTCCATAGGATGATGATAGAAGACTTACTCCAAATAGGCAAATTAACTGGAAACCAAAGTAGGGAATACCTAGCTTTGGGTCTAAGGAAGGGTATCACCCAACCTTAGGTCCATAGGATGCTGATAGAAGACTTACTCCTAATGGACAAATTAACTGGAAAACCAAGATAGGGAATACCTAGCCTTGGGTCTAAGGAAGGGTATCACCCAACCTTAGGCCTATAGAATGTTGATAGAAGACTTACTCCTAATAGGCAGATCAACTGGCAAACTAGGATGGTGCCACGAAGGGCGTACTCCACCACTAGCGAATGGTCATGTGGGGAGGAAACTTTCTCCACACAGAGGACCAAAACTGGCAAACTAGGGTGGTGCCACGAAGGGCGTACTCCACCACTAGAGAATGGTCATGTGGGGAGGAAACTTGCTCCACACAGAGGACCGAAACTGGCAAACTAGGGTGGTGCCACGAAGGGCGTACTCCACCACTAGCGAATGTGAATTAGGATGGTGCCACGAAGGGTGTACTCCACCACTAATCCCCAAGTCAAATGCCAGGGTGGTGCCATAGAGGGCGTACTCCACCACTAGCGAGTGTGAATTAGGATGGTGCCACGAAGGGCGTACTCCACCACTAATCCCCAAGTCAAATGCCAGGGTGGTGCCACAGAGGGTGTACTCCACCACTAGCGAATAGTCATGTGGGGAGAAAACATGCTCCACACAGAGGACCAAAACTGGTAAACTAGGGTGGTGCCACGAAGGGCGTACTCTACCACTAGCGAATGGTCATGTGGGGAGGAAACTTGCTCCACACAGAGTACCAAAACTGGCAAACTAGGGTGGTGCCACGAAGGGCGTAATCCACCACTAGCGAATGTGAATTAGGATGGTGTCACGAAGGGCGTACTCCACCACTAATCCCCAAGTCAAATGCCAGGGTGGTGCCACGAAGGGCGTACTCCACCACTAGCGGGCGAGAATCGGGATGGTGCCACGAAGGGCGTACTCCACCACTGATCCACAGGTAAAAGCTATGATGGTGCCACGGAGGGCGTACTCCACCACTAGCGGGTCTAATCCTAAGGAAAGGAATGACCTAACCTTAAGGAAAAGAGAATTGGAAATAATGATTGATGAATTTGATTTGATTTGATTTCTATGAGTTTGAAGGGGTTAATTTGATATTTAATTTGATACTCATTCGTCATGGTATTTTCTTGAAGAACTGCCCAAATGAGAGGAAACATATTGTGGTATCTTTAGAATTAATCAATTGCCATGAACCTCCCTTAAAGATCATCTCTAAGGTGGTCGATCCAGTCAATGTTGATTCAAAGCTTCCATTAATTTTATAGTGGACTAAAATTGGTCTCCAAAGGACTATGGCCAAGTCTCTTACTTGGAAAGTCCTAAGATAACATAATTTTATCACGAGCTTGAACCATACGTGTATGTAATTTCAAATTTTCTTGAGTTCAAAAACAACTTTTTTCAATGCATTCGAGATCCTCCAATTGGAGTCAAGCACTCTACTTAGTTGTGACTCAATTTTGAAAGTCAATTTATAGTCATGTAAAACACACCTCTATATGAGAACAAACTTGGACCCAGCATAGAGTGTTATTTTATAGAGTAGATCTTAAAAGGAATGTTGCCTATGTTTAAGGATTCACATATATCTCTCAAGAATGTGATTTGAATTCTTATCGAGAATAGAAGATTCATTCTTTTTATTAAAAAATTTCCTCTTAATCATTTGGACCCTGTCAAAACGACAAGTGGGAATAAATTTAAAAGTATAGTGAGAAGTAGAGTGACTCCAATTGACCCGAAAAGGGCCAAGGGTTTTGGATTTTGTTGACCTAGATCAAATTTCATAGAAATTGAACTAGGTTCTCCCCTTACAGAAATTTTGAATTAAAATCAATTTCAAAAAGGCGTAAGTTAGATAGAGAAATTTAATCTTTTCAATTCTCTTGCATAGAATTTTCTATCTAATAAACAGTTCAAGCATGACAATAAATCTAAATTCAAGATTTTTCAAAGTCAAGCTATTAAAAATGATCGGGCTCTTTGAGATTTAAGGATTTAAAAAGAAGGAAGCCTCTTACATTTTTTGTGACGTGCTTTGCACACCTTTTTATTTCTTTGGCGCACTTTGCGCTTTTATTTTTTTTTGAATTTTTTAATGCACTTTTGCATCCTTTGAATTTTCTTCTCTTTTTTTTTTTTAATAAGAGGCTTCACTTTATTTAAAACCTTAACATGATAGCTCTTTTTTTTTTTTAATCTAGGATTATATCACAAGTATAAGAGAAGAAAACTCATTCTCTTATCCAAGGAAGAATAATCCCCAAATTGGACCCAATCTTTTGATAAGAAAATATCAACTTGACTTAGAAAATTATTAAATAGATTTAGAACATGCAAGAGAAGCTTATAAGATGGAAAACTGCTAGAAGACTGAGAAGATTTTCATTTCTAAAACTAACTTAAGTTTGATACAAATTTTAATTCAAAAATCAAATCGACCCGCAAAAGCGATGGGAGGGAAGGCCCTTTAAAGATCTAGTGGAGTCAACCAAAACTCTCTCCTATTTTTGATTTAAAGTAGAGGTCAATTTTCATTAAAAGGAATGATCAACTATTTTAAAAATTTGGACCCATTACACTTGAGAAATAATATGATTTTCTTCAAAATAGCAAGTCCAAGTGGCAAGACCCTATCAATATAAATTATATTTCCACAATCTCTTAAAAGAAAGAGATTATTATAGGGTCTGCACTACCCCTAACTAGTGCTGCATCATTTCAATCTAAGAATCTATCACAATAGGATTCCTTTTAGAAGTTAAATTCAAATGGTGTCACTATCTGATAAGAACTCAGATATATTATTATTCCCCTCCCTAATTACTAGTGACCTAGCAATTATGAGAGTGGCACCCTGAGCGATTTCTGCACCTCCTCCTCTATTGATGATACAGTAGGGCACATATAGTAACGTGACCTAACATCATCCAGTAGAGTGGATGGGTCACAACCCTCAATTGGGGGCCTATAGTCTATTATTATTGATTGCTCAATTTAGATTTGGTAGATCTTTTCTGTGCAATAGTCAAAAGAGCAAAGTGGATATCATGCTATCATTCTCACAACCTCCCTTTCTTGAGTATGAGGAAGAGGGTGGAAGTAGCTTCCGCCAAAGAGGGGGTATGTGAGAGGAGCAATGAACCCTCCATTAGTCTCAAATTTGACTTACTCTTAAGGTTTCTGATTCAGCAATCTTTCTAGCCTTTTGAGTGCATTTAATTTCCTTGAATTAAGGAAAGGTGATTTAAATCAATTGATTTTGAAATGGAATTGGATTCTTGAAATCAATTGATTTTTTTCAAATTTTGGAACTCAAAATATTGAGTTTTCACTCAATATGAAGGTTCACAAAATTGATAATAAAATCTCAAGAGTTGTGCTTGACTCTCTCATTCCACCAACTAATTATGGATGAAATGTCAAAGCTTAGATTTGGTTGAGAAAATTTGAACTTAATATTGAAATTAAATGGATTTTCTTTAATTTTTGAAACTCAACATGTTAATTTTTTTTTTTTGAACATGCAAGTTTACAAAATTGACGTGAAAAATTGCTAGGATTGGGCTTGACTCTATCATTCCACTAATCGACTTAGGGTGAAATGTCAAAGCCTACATTTGATTGAAAAGATTTGAATTTTAGAATTGAAAATAACAGATCTTCTTCAAATTATGAAAGTCAACATATTGAATTTCATTCGAATATGCAGGATTACAAAATTGACATGAAGACCTTAAGGTATGGCTTGACCCTTTCGCTCCACCAATTAACTTAGGGGCAAAAATGTCAAAGCCTGGAGTTGTTAGAGGGAGAGTTGAATTTTTATTTGGAGACTGAAGGGTATTCCGTAGAATGTGAAACTTAGCATACTTGAGATTTAATCGGATATGCAAGCTTGCAACATTTATGAAGATCTTAAAGAATTTGACTTGACCCTTTTGCTCTACCGATTAACTTGGAGGCAAAATGTCAAAGCCCGGGTTAGATAGAGGTTTCCTCACTCACCTCTCTATTTGATAGGTCTTTTCATTTAGATGTTGGCCAACTCACCCAAGAAAGAAATGAGTAGAGGGACCAACGGAAGAAAGGTAGTTAAGACTACCGATGAAACAAAAATTAGTCACTATTAGAGATGGAGAGAGAGATTTGTCCCACCGGGCGTGCCATTTTTGTTGGTGGAATTTTGAAAACAGGGTTTTTTTTTTTTTAAATATTAGTTTCCTTTAAGAATTTTAAAATTAATATTAGATTCTAATTCTAAAGTCGAACCATCCTATTGAAAGAGTGTATATCACCTTGAAAGGTAAAAAAATAATTTTCTAACAGTGTTCAGGCTTAGAATTATGAAAATTCATCTTGAATATCGTAACTAGATTTTAAAGAGAACTACGCATGGCCTCGAAGGACCAAGATTAAGTTTGATTTAATATCCAGCTACAATATTCAAGAAGTGTGATCGTCGTGTTCTCATCCGAAGCCTTATCGAAGAAGGATGTATCTCCCCAAAGGAAGATAACACTATTCAACAATAATCCTTCGAATGCGACAACAACAATCATCTTTTAATTTTATCCAAAGAAAGCCAAAAAATTTTTTTAGAAAATTAATTTTGAAATCAGGTGAATGTGTGGTTCCAAATCTCCTACGAGCGCAAGCCCTCGTAGTTAATTATATCGTAGAGAGACAGAGTCCTCTACTAAAACTCTCGATTAAAATAGTGACAGAATTTTATTAGATCTTCTAAGAGTGATACCAAAAAGAGGTGAATTTTAGAAACATAAAAGAGAATGGATCAAAGTTGAGCAGTTAATAACAAAATCAAATGAAGAAGAGTAGGGGACACTTTGGGATTCCAGAACCATCCGGAAGTGTCCCAACTTAATCTAAGTGTTGTGCTTTATGTTTTAAGATCAAAATGAAGCTTTAATTAGAGTTGAGCATTTTATTAGAAATTTGGGATTATATTCCCGAAATTTGGGGTCTTATAATCAAAAATCTGCCCCGGATCCTAAGTCTAATTTGGACACTGGACCACAGTCGTCCGAACTTAACTAATATAGTGCAATGCCTGGACTTACCCCAGCCTGGATTGGGGAGCAAGCTAACCACCTAATCGATTTAAAAGAGATGAGTCCGGTCTTTTATGAAAGAGTGGTAGGGTCGTTGTATTTAAAGTTTTGGAGAGTTGGGGCCGACATCTAGAGATTTTTTCTAATTGGTCCCTTTGACTTATGTTGGGTGCTGAAATGCTAAAACTGATGCAATTAAAATTTTGACTCTTTTAATTTGTATCTAAAGCAATGCATGCTGGTCGACAACTTCCAAATCAAATATGCTTGAAATTTTAAAAACAGGCTTATAAAATAATTTTTTAGAAGACTGAACTTCCCCAGGTCCGGCACCTCGTCCTCATAGGTCAGACTATCCGGACTCTACCCGCAGGCGGGGAAGGGTCTAAAGCAAGGAAAGAGTAATGCAGAAATATGCATGCGACCCCAGGGTCGATCCCCGGCTAATTCCCTAGATTCGTTATCTTTTTATGTTATTTAGACTCACAAAAATTTTAGACATTTAAGATTTTGAGTAGAAAACTTTCACACCCTCACGAGTCTCACGTATCCAGGCGAAAACAAAAGCGGTACACAATCGCCAAAAAACTAAGAAAAGCATGTAATCCTAAAGGCAATCAATTCAACACATCAAATATAAATAAATTAATAAATAAATGTCCATAGGCAAAGTTGCCTTGCTTATTACAAACCAGGGTCTTACAGAAAGTAAACTGGCCGGGCACCACTAACAACAACCCGGATTCTAGACCTAATAATGACGCAAGTTGTTTTGAGTGGGATACTCCCAGTCTTTAAGTCTTCAGTCTTTCTCTCCTTTGGGCTCCTTTTCTTCAAGCTCCTTAGATTCTTCGTAGTAGGCTACCCAAATGGATAAGAAGACACTTCCTATAAGGGGAAGGCCACTCTTTCCTCTTTGGGTAGGGAAGAAGTGTGGTTCAAATTTGGATCTCCAAATAGAAAAGGAGTACTCCCCAAAGGGGCATCCTTTTCTCTTCAGAGTCCAAGTTTTTGACCTATATATCCCAACTCAAAACTAACTTTCACAACACTTAATAATTACACAAATTACATTTATTTAAAAATAAAATCTAGACTCACCTGCAGGGTTATCCTAAGCAGTTAATAAATAAGAAGCAGTTATTCCCAAGCAGTTATATATGTGCAGAAAAGAAAGTAAACACACTGGCCACGCTCTTTTCATTTGGGGGCTTTAGCAGCTGAAGCACCTGTGCAAGCATTTATAACAATTGATATTTTTTTATTGATTTAGCCCCCTTTTATTACCCTGCATGAGCGTGGTCATCTGCAAAAAACTGTGTGAACATCCAGATCGTACCTAACCTAAGGGTAATCTGATCGCCAAACACATCAATCCATCCATAGAGTGTAGAAAAGTAAGCAGACACAGCAAAGCAATTTCATCCACAACATGTAGTGAAAACTACGAAAAATCCGGCACACAGCGGTAAAGTAAACACCTGCCTAACTCAAATCTAGAGTTGGTTGTCCTATCACATCATCTAAAGTGTGTGTAGAAGGTCGTGTGGTTGGGGTAGGTCCTAAAGTGGGTGATTTGTTAAAGTTGTCTAAAATTCTGGGTTTGTTAAGGCTTAAAAAAAAGGAATTTAGATTAATGTTTAAATATTAATATATTAAGAGTTTTGATTAAGTATGTTTTAAGAGTTAATTGATTACTATCTTTGTTTCACATCGAGGCCGTGAAGTTTATTTCACCTTCCTTGGGGCTAAACTAATAGTCTCGTAGGCCTGAGTTACCTAGTAGCAATCAGGGTTAATTAAGTTGATTTAAATTATTTGGAATTAAAAGAATGGATTAATATAAAAAGGAGTTGGTTCCTGATTTTAATGGATTTGTTGAGAATTTTATTAGCCTATTAAGAAAATTCTGAAATTTAAGAGGGTTAGTGGATTTTAAAGGATTATCCGGGTATGCTAATTAAAGGGTCAAAATTTAACTTTTAGAATTAGAGAGAAATTAAGGGGTATCAGATTTTTAATAAATACTAGACCTAATTATGAGTTGTTAGACAGGTGGTACATTCAATTTAGAGTTTTCTACCAAAAGTTATGATTTTTAGAAGTTTTAACCCGATTTTGACCTAGAGTTGACCAAAATGTTGATTTTTTTATTTTGACCATATTTTGGTGACTTGATAGTTTTTAGAAAATACTAGATCTTAATTGGAGTCATTAGCCATTGATTTTGACTGATTTATAATTTTCTATAATTAGTTATGAATTTTCAAAGTTTTCTTAATTATTTGAATTTTAAAATTCCTTAATTAAGAAGGTTTTGATTATTTTGACCCAAACTCATTCCAAACTGCATGTAATCATTCCCAAAGGTTAGGTATGACCCATGGGAATGTTTCCAATAATTTGGAAATTATTTGGGATTTTTTTAATAATTTTTAATTAATTAAATTAATTAATTATTATTTTTCATTAGAAAATCAATTAAAGTTAAATTGAAGGTCTAATCAAAGAGATTTTATTTTGTTTAGGTAGATAATTATGTTATGGACAATTTAAGGTATTATTTGTAATTTTTGGATTAAAATTGGATTTATTATAATTTTCTAAATTTTCCAAGTCCTTAAATGGGCTGAATTTTGAGAATGATAATTTTCTAACCTAATGAGCTCCAAACTCAGTAAAATTTAAACCTATGGTTTAAAATGTCACTAAGTTTAATGTGTTTGAGTTTAACCCCTATTGGGTGTGTGTATAGTTCCCTAGAAATTTTTTAAGTTTTCCAGATATTTCCTTAATTATTTTCCTTAAGTGTCCCTACTATTCAAATGGGCATGAAATTTGGTGTGTCTAACCCTGGTATACATACATGCATATCACAGAAATTTCACATAAAACTACTAAGTATCTAGAGAGTTATAAATTTTCAAAGTTTATGGTCCAAAATGGACCTTTTACCTTGAAAATTCACATCACAGAAAATTGAAGAGCATCTGATCCTAGAAAAATCACATAATATGCCTAAGATGCTCAAGAACATTCCACCAAAAGTTGGGATTAATTTGATCCCTGGATTGTAAGAAAATTAGGAAAATCTAAATTTAAATAAAATTAATTTTCTTATAATCCAGAAATCAAAATAAATTAAAATTACTTTTATTAAATACTACATGAAAATATCTTTCCAACGAGCCCAAGAACATCAAATTTGGTGGAAATTTCAATTTTCTATGAATTTTAGAAGATCTCGACATTTTTTTTGAGTTATTTTTGATCAAATCTGGTCAAATCGGCCATTGCATAGATGGACGATCAGGATTTCACCACGTCACGCACCTGGACTTTGGGATGACCCGCGTTCAACCCTTGAGGGAGGATTCACGCGGTATGCCCAGATCTGGGCCGTCCGTCTTTGATCGGATGGTCCAGATCTACCGCATTTCATTTTGAATAGAAAACTTTAAATGTCCATATCTCCCAAAATACTCAACGAAATTTAACGAAATTTGAAACGTAGCTTTAGGGAAATATAATCTTCCAACTCCTGAAGTTTAGAGGCTTCATGTGTTGTAGATTTGCTACAGTTTCAAGTCAAAGTTTTAGAGAAAAGTTGCGATATCTTACAATCCTGTGGACGGATTTTGATGTACTTAGGCTCGTTGGAAAGCTCATGATATCCTCTACAACTTTGCTGAAGGACCCAAGAACGTTTAACGGCTAGATCAAAAACCGCTATAGGAATGTCGTTTTCTCTCTCTTTCTCTCTCTCTCTTCTTAGTTTTAGCTCTCAATACTTCAAAAAACTTGAAAAAAGCTTGGGTGAACTTCTCTTATAGATGGAGAGGATAAATCTTCAGTTGGATAGATTTTTGAGCTGATGGAATTAGAAATTTTGGAAGATAGTGAATGATGCCAAGTCTTTGACTTGAGTCAACCATCATTGCTACCCCCTAATGATAGCCTAGGCTTAATGAGAGAGAGATGGAAGTGTTATGGTATTTCCAAGTGTTTCATTCAGCCATAAAAATGCATGGATAAGTTTGAATTAGAGAGGCTTAAGCTTAAAATGGGGTTTGACCATTTTTTAACCCTCCTAATGCCTTAGTTTGACTATTTGACTAGTCAAATTAGTCAATGGAATGATGTGGCATGGGGGAAGATTTGATGAATTGATTTTATTAAATTAAATATGGTTTGAGATTAAGGATTCAAGAATTGAATGCATATTTATGTTTGGAAAGAGGTTTTGACAAAGTTTAACTTAGTGACTTAATCGAGCTAAGTAACGTTTAAGCCAAAATAAAAAGTTGGAAATATTTAAACCATGATTGGGATATCTTTTGATATGGATTTGACAGTTCAATTGATTTGATTTAATCATATGAGTTGATTTGACCCATTTAACCCTTCAAGGATTATTTGGCCAACTTAGGTTGACTTGGTCAACCAAGTTGATCTAAGGTTGGAATTGAGTCAAAATGATTTCAAAAATCATTTGAAAGCATTAGAGATAAATCTCAAAAGTTGGTGGTCACACCACATCAGGTTTAGGCCAAGCCAAAAATCCAAAAATCCCCTTAAAGGACATTTTGGTCATTTTGTCCTTGAGTCAATTCTCGATCGAGTTGAGTCTGAAAAGATGCAGATTATTGTTCAACAGATCAATATCAAGGTATTAGAGGTGATCAAAGGGTTTGGAGAGGGCTCAAAGGTTAAATTCCACTATGTGGAAGGTCTAGTGGCATTGGCTGTAAATATTTAATGGTTTTGTAGCCTTTGGGTCTGGATTAAGTTTTTGAGGTTAGAGTCCTCCAAATGAGCTCAAATTTGGAGGGTTGACACTAGAGACATGTCACTTCAATATGAAATTGGTAGACCCTGAATCGGATGCCAGTTGACAGGATTTCAAGGTGATGGAAAAATCACCTAGAAGGGGCTTTAGGACCTAAGTCTTTAGCCTAAGGATTCTGGGTTTGGATTGAATTTAAGATTTGGATTGGGCCTAAGGGCTAGGAGCTTGGAATATCCTAGGATCTAGGACTCAGAAAGGAATCAAGAGTGACCTCATACAAAAATGAGGTCAACAATATATATATATATATATATATATATATATATATATATATATATATATATATATATATATATCCTTATTATATATCTATCACCTAACATATTGCTTTTCACTTTCATTTTGTTCTTTTGCATTTTTTCAATTATTTATTTTCCCTTTATCATTTAGTGCAAGAGAAACATCTAAAATTTGCATCAATAAAGGTACAACCATTTCATTTTCATTTCCTTTTATATTTAACATATACAAATACATTGCTTCCCCAACCAGTACAATGAGAGGGAGAACTCCTGTATTTGCATGCATATATCTTTTCCTTCTAATTTATATTTTTTTTATATATTATATGTTATTTCATTCATTATATTCCCATATACATATACATTCAAAATATATGAAAATTTTTATTTTTAATTTTCATGATTACATATGCATTTGAAACTGGCATCATCATGACTAAAATAACAATCAAATATATATAAATAAATAAATATACAAGGAATTATAGTTAAAATTAAAATAAGAATAAAATAATGTAATTTCCATAAATAACTATAATTACCCACTCTAATTATTCTCATGCTTCAATTCCTTTAAAATCCTTGATCCATGAAATAGCATTCCTTAGTGCAACTTAAAGTTACGCATACAATTACATAAACTTGTATTTTTACCTTATCTCTAAGTTTTATTAATTTCACATAAATTCTTCCTTAACATATATGCAATCTTACCTAAATTCCCTTTGAGACCTCTTATTAGCTTCAACACTTCATCTTCATTCAAAAAATTAATTCCTTCACTCTTCAAAATAACATTCAATTACATTAATTGTTTATAAACCTCTTTACAAATTAAATATCATCAAGATAACATTGGATTGATTTAATTTCTTTAAGGACATTATCTTATCCTATATTACATTGACTACTTCTTGTTTGTCAAATCATTCAATTAGAAGAATGAAATTATACTAATTTTCTTATATAATTATGAACATAAGTTATAAGAAATTAAAGTCACTTACACTTCTTTTGATGCTATAAAAGAAGAATTCTCAAGCCTAATTTCCTTCTCTTACTCTCCTAATTTCTTCCTTTGCCTTTAACTATACATTACACTTTGTTTAGGTTAAAATCATGAAGAATGTACACCAAAATGAACTAATTGCACAAACTTACCTTTTTCCTCCTTCCTCTTCCTCTCAACATAGTCCTCACAATTTCTTTCATTCGTGGTTTACACTGAAGTGCACGAATCATAATTATCACTCACAAGGAGTCCATGCAATTTATTTTTTAACACTCCACTCTGCTCTCACGTGTGATCGAACATGCTAGCTGAGCTCATCCACACCATCGACCTGCTCAGTTTGTTGTTATATCATCCCTACTTCACCCAGTTAGATATTGGGTAGGGCTGATTCTTAAACTGACTGGACCTATTCTTACACTATATAATGACTAAAATAATATTCATTAGATAGGATTTATGTCAAATTATCAAAAATATTTAGTCAAAGGTATACTTGAAAGCATTGAAATATAAATATAGGATTTTTGAATTTTCATTAAAGCTACTTTTTAAGAGAGTGTTTTTTTAAATCAAGATGGGATGTGAACAAAATAAGAATCAACCCCTTAGACTAATGACTATAACACTATTTATACTTGGCCATCATAGAAATAAAATAAAATACCCCATTGCAACATATTACAAATTCCATACAAATTAATGAGATGTCTCAAAAGCATAATAAACATTAATCCTTAATTTGATCATATTTTTAATATAATTAAAAATTAAATAGTTCCTAATGTAAAATTAATATGTATGCATTATTTCCTATAAAAAATACTCCAACATTCCCTACTCTTACTACAAAATAGTTCATCATTAGATAACATTATTTGAGCATCCTTCTATTTTTAGATATCATATGCTTTTAATGTGCCTTTTCTTTGTTTTCATTATATTCTTTCTTCAAGTTGACCCTTGAATAATCAAAATATATATAAGTTCCTACATTAATTAAGAGTTTTTTTAAGATTCTTATTATGTGATTAATCTTTGAATCTTGCTCATATGAACTCAATACTAATTAAGGCCAATATATTTTTCCACTGGATACGAGAAATTTTTCAGAAGTATTTAAATTATTTATAGTTATCTTTTAAACTTGTGAAGAAATATTATTCGTTTTTTTTTTTTTTTTTTTTTTTTTTTTTTTTTTTTTTTTTTTTTTTTTTTTTTTTTTTTGAGGTAGAAGACTATAATCATGAAGATTTCAGCTAAGAAATTTCCCTCATAATACTATATTAGATTGATATAATGTACTCTTTTAGATGTTTAGGTTGAAGACATTGCCCTAACTAAAGAGCTCATTGGAATGCATCCTCGAGAGTATAAACATTTTGAGTCAATGTTTGTCCTAATAGATTATTTAGAAGCGGTCAAGAAGATAAAATAGAAATTATTTCTCTATGATATTTTATGATTTTGTATCTGCTCATTAACTCATCAACATGAGACATATAATCAACGACTAACATCTAACCCTATGTTAGTGTGTCTAGATCAATTAATAGTTGATCATGAAATAATTATGTGTTTTTATTAGAGTTCCACATTTTGTTCATCCCAAGAGCTAACTAGTTATTTTTCAAATCTATATACCCTAAATAGGCTTTGACATGTCATAATATTTTTCATTTGGGCAAACTAAGTAAAAATTTATATTAGTTCTCCAATCTAATAATATATTTCGATTTATACATGTCGTTCTAGTGATGAAATCATTCATTAAGGTTGAAGGAAGAGATAGTTATAATGTTGGGCAGGTTCTTCATGGTGATAATGCTATCATTCCCATAAAAGCGGTTAATGCTGATGATGGCCTCCATGCCTACCAAAAGCCTTATTTCTCTATGTGATCAAGATTATAACTTGGAAAATCTTTCTATGTTTTATATAATATATGGGAAATAGTATTCAATGAATTACAAAAGAGTTAGGATATTTGTGAGCTAGATATTAGTTATTTTGTGTTGATTTGAGTAAAATTGAGTTTAAATTTGAGGACCTAAAATTACAGTAGAAATGATATAACTTGCAAATGGAAAGGATCTTAATGTAGCAACTTTTAACATAATTTTAAGTAAATATTAAAATATTAATTTAGACAAAAAAAACATACATAAGAAACTAGATGATAATACGTACGAGATTAAATTACATAAAGAAAATTTTATGAATAATTAAGAAGATAGTTGTTATAGGTAATCTAACATTATGATGACAACCTTCTCAATGTTGGAAGTCGCCTTCAAAGGGAATATAAACACTTTATTAAAGAGCTGTTTGAATGGATTTTTTTTAAAACACACCTTTTTGAAAAGATGCATAATCAAAATGATAGCATTTAGAAATGCATGCTAAGTGCACATCAAATGAATTGAAAGAATTTTTATGTTTATTATCATATATTTTAAATATGTTGAAATACAACAAACAAACATGGGTGCTAGACATGGAAAGGGGGTGGAGGCAATGTAGGAGGAGATAGAGGTAGCTGGCGATGATTGTTTGTGGCGGTTAATAGTAGTGGGAATTAATTGGTATAGTTATGGATAGGGAACAATGATGAGTTATTGGTGAAGAAGCTTAAGGAGGGTGATAGAGACAAGGCAATGATGGATGACAATGGGCTAGTGATGGTGGATGATAAAATGTAATATCCATTGTTAGGAGTTCTAGTAATTTATATTAATGATTATTAATTTTAATTTTATTACCAATTATATGACTTAGATTGTTTAACTGAGACTTGGATAAGCCAATAATTAAATTGGAGATGTTAAACTCTAAGTATCAAAATTACTCTGTAACTGCCACGGTGTCAAGATTGGTAACACTGTGACATTCAGCTCTTAGGTGAAGGGAAAAATTAAGCATGCACTCCTATGCTAGCTAGGTGATAGCCCTGCAATATTAAGGCTTAAATGAAAAGATTCTGAGAAAATCTAAACGATTCCTTATGAGCACAATGGTGATGGGGAGTTGAGTTTTATGGTGTTAGGTCATATTAGTGGGTTTTAAATAATAAAAAGCTTAAATTTAATTACAAAATTCCTCATCACCCAGCTTCTTGCTAGAGAAGATAGGAGAAGAGAGAAGAAAAGAGGAGAGAGAAATAAAGAGAAGGATTTTAGAGGTCAAGATGCTAAAATTGTCAATCGAATCTGTTCATGTTATTCTAGAGCACAATATAGACTTCTAAACTCTTATCTCTAATTTCAATTCCACTGGTTTTATTAAAAAAAGTTATGAATAAAAATAAATTTTTCTCAAATTTTATACATTAGTTCTTTTTTTTTTTTTACATTTTACTTTGAATAATTTGATTATAAGAAATAAAATTTTTACCAATTAGTTTTTTTCTATATAGTTATCTGAGTATATTACTAAATTGAGGCTTTTCTAAAAATTACAATATTTATATAAAAGTCTTAAAATGTTCTTATGAATATCCCTTTGAAATTTAAAGCTCAAAGGGAAAAGTTTAGTGGACATAATATTATACATGCAATTTGACTTTGACTAGTAGTTCATGCATTCTTTGAGCACTACATTGGATTTATAATTTTATTATTGTTGCATTTGCAAATGTATTATTTATAGCATGGCGTTGAAGAAGTTTTTATATATGAAAAACTGCACTCTTTGATATGTTATAAGAATCATACATATGATGTTCTGGCCGCATCTTCTTTGGTGAATATAAGAGGGATTTTTGCCACACTTACTAAAAAGAAAGTGTGTGGGGTTATGTGGTACTATTATATTCTCAATTTGGCCCCAGTTACTATAATTAGGTGTGTGACACTCTCTCGCACGGAGCTAGGGCATCTCCTGTTCTGCTCCGTTGGGCTTATCCTGGCAAATTTTCTCTGGCGTCGCTCCACCATTATCGTCTCTCTGGATTAAGGAAAGTTTTCCTTCTTTTCTTTTGAATTTTTTGTACCTTCTTAGTTGTTGTTTGTTTCTTCCCCTTCGACCATTCGTGGCATGTATGGTTGTGAATCGGGTCTTGGATCCTAGTTTTTTGGATGAATCCAAGAAGTCGTGTTCTTTTTTGGATGTTTTATCTAGTTCTATCTCTGATGTTTGTTTTTCGGATATCAAAATGAATACCTTTAGGGGGTTACCAGCTGTGTGGATCTCTGAAGAGGAGATCATTTCACTTGTGGCACCCTTCTAGTATGTCTTACACTACAAAAAAATGGATATTAGGGCACCTTAAAGTGCCATAATATGTATCTATTAGGGCACATGATATATTGGGGCATCAAGTAATTCTGTAGTCATATTTGGATCATAATATCGAGATTTAATGTTTGCTTTCCAATTCCTCCATTTCTTCCCAATTGATTGAAGAACCCATGCATCACTACCACGAGGAATCTCAAATTTCTCCTGAAAAAATAAAATATTTATTGTTATATCCAAAAAATTTTGTTATTTTATGAATGTAATTAAAATCAAACAAAACAAGTAGAGATATTATGAAGATAAAAACCTGAACAACTTCTAACATATTTTTTTTTAAGACTTTGGCATTTGATCCCAACTTCTGATATCAATAGGTGCATATTTCCCATTCCGAGCAATTGTTCCTAAAAACGCAACAAATAATGATTTCTTTTGTCCAATAGGTTGACCATATTTGTTAAAATTAACAACAATTCGTTCTCCACCATGTTGAGTAGCATGATATCCTCAAATACTACACATATATGTTAGACCTCTTTTTCATTTTTGCTCCTCATTGCTTGTACCTACTATAAAAAAAAAATATTGAAATTAAAGTCTTGTAAGCAAAATAAATGTAAATGAAAAATAAGCATATAAAGTTTTGATAATATCTTAAATAAGAGGCATACCTACAACATAATTTTCGATGGTATTTGTTGGAACATCTACTTCAACTTCAGTTTGTTCTCTACATCATGTATTTCTAACATGTGTTCTGGTGTGTAGTGCCATTTCTTAGAAATCATTATAAAACATATACGTGAGTAGAGTTTAATAAGATAAATAATGCAATTTATCACCCATGTTGCTCACATAATCTATGGAGAAAAATAAAGTATGTAATATATTAAAAACAAATAGAAGGTTTACTACATAAAAACTAAATGCAACCTTTAGATAAACACACATAAGAAACACATAAAACCACAACATGTTACATAGTAATTAGATGATATAAGGATCTAATGATATAAGTAAAAAAAAAAAAAAGGTTTAGCATTACAAAATAAACAATACACAAATAAATTACTCTAGTAGTATGCCATCAACTTCATCTCTAGTCCACTGAACTTCATCATCAATAAAATTTTGTTGAGTAGATGTCTCACTTTGCAAGTAGTCATCAATATCCGTATCTATGTGAATGTTATTAATATCATTTCTTGGTGATGTTGTAACAACAATATACCATGTAGGATCAATAGGATCTTCCACATAAAAAACTTGTTGAACTTGAGAAGCAAGCACAAAAGGTTCTTTATGTCATTTAATTTTATTGAAATTAGTCAAGATGAAGCCATCCTCGTCCTCCTTCAGTCTTTTTCCTTTAGAAACCCAATCACATTCAAATAAAACAACACTTCGTTCTGCTGTGTAGTCCAATTCAATTATATTTTTTAAGATCCCATAGTATGTCAAGTTACTTGTAATAGGGTTCTTATCTTTGATACTTGCAAAGCTTGAAGTTAGAGCTTTAACCATCACTCCACAATTTTGAGTTCTTCTTTTTTTCATCAAATCTACAATATGAAATCTAAAACCATTTATAAGATATTTCTTGTATAGAGTGACAACATTTGATGAACCTCTAGCTAAGCGCCTCAAATCAGTAGAAATAGTATCATCCTTCAATGAATCAATTGAAGCAATCTATTAAAATAAAGTAGATGTAATCAGTAAAAAATCTTATGTAAATTACATTAGCATTATAACACTAACCTTATTAGCAAACCAAGAAATGAAATCCTCATTGTGCACTCTTTTAGCTTCATGCTCTCCGTAGCGAGACCTTTTTTGTCTTATCATTTCTTTAACTAGTGTAATGTTCATTGTATATAATCATAAATTTTATAAGAATATAACAATAATAATTATATAAAAAAAGAAAATATGTTTTCTTCTACTATTTTTTACCTAACATATGGCTCTATTTCCTCACAATTGAAAAGGACATATCGATGTGCTTTTATGAGTGTGTCATCATTGAAGATCTTGACCTCTCTTTTTCCAAGTGCCCGACCATTTGTATTAAAGATATTAAGTCCTTCATTCAAAATATTTTCATCCAACTCATTTCTTCCAAGTTGATTATGTCTTGTTTCTACATGCTCAGCAAAATATAAAGAGCAAAATGTTAAACATTCCTCTGCAATATAGCCTTCTGCAATTGATCCCTCTGGACGACTTCTATTTCGAACATATGACTTTAATTTGCCCAAAAATCTAAAAAAATTGTTTGATAAATGATATAAATTTTTTTATTAAAGTTAGATACAACAAAATAAATAATAATACATCAAATAATTACTAACCTCTCAATAGGATACATCCAACGATAATATACATGACCTCCAATCCTTGCCTCGGTGGCTAAGTGAATTGTCAAATGCACCATAATATCAAAAAAAGCAGGAGGAAATATCTTTTCAAGATGACAAAGTGTAATTGCGATTTCTTTTTCCAATCTAAGAAGCTCAATTGGGAGAAGAACTTTAGAGCACAAGCCTTGAAAAAAATGACTTAGACGAATTAAAGGAGAGCGAACAGACTTAGGCAAGACTCGTCTTAAGCATAATGGAAGCAATTGTTGCATTATTATATGATGATCATGGCTCTTTAAACCAAGTATTTTCAATGGTTTTAGTTGCACTCATCTTGAAATATTTGATGCATATCCATCTGGCACTTTAATATTTTTCAAGACTTTACAAAAAATTTATTTTTCTTTTTTGTTTATTGTAAAGCAAGCTGCAAGTAAATAAGTATGTCCAGATGAAGTACAAGTAGGGTGCAATGTAGGGCGTATTCCCATTTTTTCCATGTCTTTACGTGCATTCAAATGATATTTTGTCTTTCCATCAAGATCCAACAACGTACCCAAAATCTTATCACATACATTCTTTTCAATATGCATAGCATCTAAGTTATGGCGTAAAAGATTTTTTTTCCCAGTACGGCAACTTGAAAAATATACTAAACTTCTTCCAATTAGAAGGCAAATTAGGATTAGCAGGTGTTTTCTTTCCAAACTTCACATTTATACTTTTTAGCATATCAACAATTTTTGATCCATTAATTGGTGTTGGTATTGTCCCATGTTCTTCACAACCATTAAAAGATCGACTATCTTTTCTATCAAGATGATCGTGATCTAAGAACCTCCGATGTCCCATATAACATCTTTTACGACTGAAATGTAACCACTCAGAACATGTACTCTCCTGACAGATAGGGCATGCAAACTTTTCTTTTGTACTATAACCTGATAAGTTAGCATAACATGGAAAATCATTTATAGTCCATAATAATGCAGCTCGCATTTTAAAATTCTCCTTAGAACATGCATCGTAAGTCTGCACACCAATTTCCCATAACTCTTTTAACTCAGCCACAAGTGGTTGTAAATAAACATCAATATCATTTCCAGGTTGAGTTGGCCCAGGAATAAGCAAAGAAAGCATCATATATTGTGATTTCATACACAGGTTAGGTGGAAAATTATATGACATCAATACAACAGGCCAAGTACTGTGAGTTGAAGTCATTGTCCCAAATGGATTAAATCCATCTGATGCTAAACCCAATCGTACATTTCTAGGATCTGCAGCAAAATTTGTATCTTGGTAGTCTAAGTGCTGCCAAGCTGGAGTGTCTGCCGGATGCCTCATGTAACCATCTTTTATGCGATCTTCTTTATGCCATATCATAGATGATGCAGTCTTAGATGACATGAATATTCTCTGCAATCTTGATGTTAATGGGAAGTGCCACATGACTTTTCCTGCAACTTTTTTATTTTTTTTACTTGATATATCTTTTGAAGTGCTATCTTCTGCAACCCATCTTGACTCATTACAAATATCACATTCATTCTTAAATTCATGAGGACCCCAATATAAAATGCAATCATTGCGACATGAATCATATTTTTTATAACTCAAGCCCAAATCCTGAATTATCTTCTTTGTCTCATAATAAGACTTTGGTAGACGAATATCTTCAATTGCTTCTCTTAACAAGTCAAGTAACATAGTAAATGATTTCTGAGTCCAATTATCCAGGCATTTAAGCTGAAGTAGCCTAACAAGAAAATCAAGTTTTGAAAACTTTTTGCATCAGGGAAATAATTCTTGTTGTGAGTCACTTATCAACTTGTAAAACTTTGCAGCATCTGCGTTTGGTTTATTAATTTCTTCTCGTTCATTTGTAGTATTACTTTCAAACCTAAATGCATCATTTAATAGCCCTTCCATGTCATCATTAACATCATTAGCAATGAGAGAATGTGACCCAATGTCATTTTTAAATGAAGTTTCCCCATGAGCAGTCTAATGGTAATATCCAGGTTTGAATCCTCTCCAAAGAAAATGAGCTTCAACATCATCTCCTGTCCTACAAATGCCATTTCCACAATCTTTACATAGGCATAATATCATTCCACTTGAACTTCCATTATTGAATGCAAAATTTAGAAAGTTTTTAACTCCTTTAAAAACCATATTACTCCTTGAACAATACATCCAACTTCTATCCATTTCCATATTATAACCTTCATATAAGAAAGGAGAAAGGAATATTAGAAATCATGAGAGCTAGTGGATGCATATTCAAAGGGTTTAAAGTAAACTCTTTGATTTGCATTATAAATAAATAAGTTATTAAGCAATGAATAAAAAAACTCTTCATGAAAAAATAAAATCTTACATGATAGCATTGATAATAACTTTTGGCAATTCATAGTCTAGTCTTTTAAATAGGGGATTGAAAACTCTTGATGATTTCTGCTGGATTTCTACTTTGTTGTTCAATTTCTTTCTCTAGATATGCTTCAACATATGCTTTTTCCTTTAAAGATTCTTTCAAATTTGTGTTTCTGAGCATTTAGGTCCCCCCTAATCATCATTATAATTTAAGCATGAAAGTATACAATTTTAGCCATACAATTCATTTAGATTTATGGAATATTCTTTTTGAATGTTTGAGAGATTTGAAAAAAAGGAAGTAGAAGCTTTTTGAACCATTCAAAAAAAGGTAGGATGTTGAGATATTGTAAATTTACATTCTGTAATTATCATGATACTTAGAGAAGAGTTAAATCTGTGATTGAAATGACATTTTACCAAACACTATGTGAGAATAGAGAACAATAGTTGCAAGCCCAAAGCACCATTGTTGGCGGCAGCTTCACAGCTTGGCTTAAGTTCAAGCAAGTTAGTTTTAAAAAATGAAAAAGGAAAAAGGAAAGTTGTCGAAGGAAGCAAGAAATTAGCGATCAAAGATATATAGCTTACAGAGTGAAATCATTTTCTTATCCCCTAAGCTCCTCATTAACGAATCTGATGCTGTTACTAAACCTTTATCCCTTATTTATATTATCAAAAAACAAATAAATAAAAGAAAATATAAAATGTAATTTATTAATTATTAAAACTATATTATTGATTGATTCCTTTATTTTTAGGTTATAATATTTTTAAGAAAAAACAATGAATTTTTATAATATTTAAATGAAATATCATTGAATCATCGTAATTAATTCAGAAGATGCTAAAACAATTTTTGTGATTATTTTATCAGAAAATGAATCCTTTAAAACATTGGAATGTTCTATATATTGTGATTTTTTTATTTATTGTCAAATATATCGCATTATTATTATTATTATTATTAAGTTCTTTAATTCTATAAAAAATAATTTTAAATAGAATTTTAAGGATGATTGTGGTGGTAAGCGACTATTTAATAAGAGAAGAACACATTAATTAAACAATGTGTTACTTCTATTCAATCTCAATAATATGGATATTCATAAACTTATAAACATGTCTCTTATCTTATTTATTTGGAAGATTCATTTCTTAACTTTTGAGAGAAAGTTGGTAGACTTGAGTATTTGCTCTTATTAGAACTTTTTTTATCAGCTTTTTAGTTCATGACATCCCTGAAATGAACTCTATGCTCTCAATGCTTGGGTTAATTCTTTCAAAATGAAGTTTTGTTTGACTTAACTGCTTTACCATGGCGATTATTCATATTTGGGCTCTGATAAACAACCAGTCTCCTTTGATGTCATGATAACTAAAGCTTTGTTTGTGATTACTTTCTTACTGTTTCTTAAAACAACTTTCAAGTAAAAAAAACAAAGCATATATCTTTGAACTTAATTTCATAACTTTACACACTTATGTATAGGTGACTTGAGGCTAGTTCTCCTATTTATTCAATTTGTCACTTATACTGAGCTTTGCACTATGTGTTGCATTTATTTATTTGATCACTTGTATTGAGCTTTACATAATGGTTCTAATCTTATGAATCATTTGAGGACAATAACCCCCAAATGAAAAAGGATGTAAGGTAGTCTTTTTTTCGCATTCAGTGTATTAGCACAAAATGTGATTCTATTTAAATATAAAGTTTTAGTCAAAATTCTCAAAATCGGTTTTTTAAACTATTATATGGTCGGGGGTCCAAGGGGGGCAGCACCCCCTGGCGGGCCCTCTAGTGGGGGTCGACATTTTTAAATTCTAAAATTTCTTGGCGGGGACCGACACTGTAAAATACATAATAACAACATAAAAGATACTCTTTTTTATTGTGCCAATGTTATATAACATACAAAGAAACTCATGATTTTCTTAGGTCATGGTTTAATAACTCATAACAATCAAGATAAATTGATGTTAAAAAGCAAATCATGATGTGTGAGCACAAGGGAAAGGGCATAAGTGTACAAGTCTCATCTCCTATTTGGTTCAAGACCTAGATAAGGAAAAATAATGCATAATTTACACGCCTTTCAAGCCATCCTAGACATATAATCCAATGCAAGATCGATAAGAATAAAAGTTAGCCATGGAAGAACCGTCCCTAGCTAGAAATAAGTCACAATGTCAATAGTTGGATTTTATGCCGCCATATCTCAAGTAGAAATTGACTTTGAGCAGAGGAAAATGAAACAAGGTGATGCTACACTTTCTTAATAATATAAGCACTGATCATAGATATTTGGTAACAGAAATAATTCCCAGAAGTGGATCAAGGAAAAAACTACCACTAGTTAAAGTTCTCATTAAAGAAGAAGAAATTGTGAATTCTGGACCTTATCAAGCACCATACCAGTCATTACAATGCATGGAATCCGATCTTGCAAACATGTAGGTCAATATATAGTGACATAGATCAGTATCCTTTCACAAAAAGACAAGAATATGGAGCTTCCCTAATACCTCTACAGCCGCAAACTAATCGAACAAGAAAACTAAGAGAAATAAAACATGAAGCAATCAAACAAGAAAACTAAGATAAATAAAATCATACCGACGTTCGGATGAGTATTAAGAACAATGAAATATTTAACTGACCAAGGTTCGTATGAGTATTAACGAAATATTTACCTTTCAGCAATTACAAAAAATCGCCTTTTATTCGATCGTTTAGAAATTGAGAGAATCACAAGAACCTAAATATGAAAAGAAGATAACCTCAAGAACCCTAGAAATCAAAAGAAGAAAAAAAAATTCTGAACCCTAGACAGTGGCATTGGACAAATGAATTAAAAGAATTTTACCTGATGCGGGCCGTCGCAATTGGAGGAGTCAAACAACAAGAAGAAGCGGCTGGAGGAGGCGAACAAGAAGAAGAAGCGGCCGTCGCGATTGGAGGAGGCGAACAAGAAGAAGCGAGGAACCCACCAGAAAAAGCGAAAGAATTGAAGGAGGCGAACAGGGGCGAACAAGAAGACGAAGCAGGGCGGGATCGTAAGTATAACTTACCACACGATTTCGTCCTCACGTCAAACCTCGCGCCAAATCGCAGTTAGCGCGAAATAAAATGTGCCTTAATAAATATTTCTTAAGGCATTTAAATAAAAGTGTCATAATAAATATGCCTTTAAAAATAATTTTTTTTGTAGTGTTAGTTGATTTTTTTCCTTCCTGTCCCCCTAGCTTGGATTCCATCTGTAGGTTTTTTTTTTCAACCATAAGCTCACTGCTGATTTCTTAGTTACCTTGCTTGACTCCTCTCATGTGCTTATAAAATTATTGAGTGACCTGGATTATAGCAGGTTTTTTTCCATAGATCATATCTTGTTTATAATTGTTACATGAAATTATCCAAATGGTCTCCCTACCTTAATATTGGTGTTGAATTCTCTGTTATTCTCATTTATATTTCATTCCCTAACTTACGGCCTCATCTATTATCTTCCTGAATTCTACATGCTTTGGGCTCGTTATTTGGCCGCACGTTAAAAGTTGACTAAGCCACCTCCATTAGCTCTCGGCCTTCTCTTACACGTGCCTTGGTAGAACGTGACATCACTAAAAAGTATCCTAAAAAAAATGTGGCTCGGTCCTCATAAGTTTGGATACATTCAAAGTGTTGAGATAGAGGCTTTCCCTTCCTTTTGTAATCAATGTAAAGCTCTAGGGCATGTGAGGAGAAGTGTCATTCCTTATCGTCTGTTCCGGTGGATGGTCCTACTTTTTCCAATATTTCCAATATTCCTCTTAAGAAGGTTGGGAATGAAACTGGTGTTGTGGAAAATATATTATTGATGGAAATGTTGATGTTATTTCTTCTAAGTGTCATGTTACCTCTTTTAAAGAGGTTCTCATTAGTGCGGGTAATGGGGTGGTCTTTGATCTTAGGGTAGAAGAAGCTAGGGTTGTTGTTCATTCCACTGTTATTGGTCTTGTGGGGCCTTCATTGGTTACTTCTGATGGTGGGTCTCCCGTTGTTCCCGTGATCTCAGAAGCTGATGCACTTGTGTCAGAGAATTTGGATGTTTGTAATGTAAATGAGTTTGCGGTTGTTTGGACCCTCCAACTGTTCTGGAGGGGGCTATTGTGCCTGCGGGTTGCTCAATCGTTGTTTATCCTACTATTATTGAGAATTCACATTTTGGTTTTATTTTTGGTGATAATCGAGTGGAAGAGTTAGAGGGTCAGTGTGAAGTTAATCAGGTGTGGATGTTGGATCCTCTAAGTTGGGTGTTACAACTGAAAGCTCTCATGTAATTGATTTGGATTCACCTGTGGGGGTGCTTACGCCTGCTCATTTTGTTGATGTGTTGGTTTCTCTAATTGCCAATGATGCAATGCATACCCATTTGGCTAGCAAGTTGAAAGATTTATCTGTAGATCATTCTGATTGTTTGGGGGTTTCCTCTTTTAGTGGGGAAGAGGAGGGGGAAGGTTTGGTTGACCCAACTGACATTTTGTATGAATTTATAGTTTGCAGGTGGGTTATATTATGTAAAAAGCTTGTTCCTTGGGTGGGGGCAAGCTTCGTCGTAGAAAATCCAAATAATGGTGTGGCTTTTTGCTTCTGTATGGGTGCTAGTGTTGTCACTTGTGTTTGGATGGGGGTTTTGGATGCCTTTTTTTGGTTGTCTAGCTTTTCGGCTTTGGGGTTATGGAAGACTTTCATTGGTTTGGATGGTGGTGGTGAGGTTTTTATCTTGGGCAGTGATGAGGGGATTATGCTCTCCATTTGATCGGCTAGGCTTGTTGGCAACCACTAATGGAAGCTTCTTAGTGATCTTCTTGTGGGATGTCATTCTTGTGGGATGTCATTATGTTTGTCCATTTTTGGTCTTCTTCGTTGTAGCCTGATGCTTGCTTCTTTTGGATGACCCTGCCTACCATTTCAGTGGTCGCGGATCTTTGCCACTAACTGAGCCCGTATTCTTTTAGTTTTCTTTTATGATTGATTGTTTCCTCGAGGTTGTTTTCTTCTAGCTTGTGATGCTTAATCCTCTTTTGGACTTGCTTGTACCTTTCCCTTTTTAAAGAAATAAATTCTTCTTAAAAAAAAAGGTACTAGAGCTTAAAGGAATGTATAAATAAAAGTGGAGTTATAAGTAGGCATCAGGATATGTGCATTAAAATCCTTGTATTTTATATGTACTAATCAATTAAGTACAAATATTATTCTAAATTAAATGTTTGAAATTTCCAAAATTTCATACAAACCTCGGTAAAATTTGAAGGCCAAATGTAAGTGAACCTATAATAGCAAGTATTTTATATTGTATCTTAAAATCTCTGTGAAAGTAACCTTGCAATTAAATAATAAGTTTGAAAATAAGTATAGATTGTAACCCTAAAATTTTATGTTTTACTTGTGCTTCACTTATTCCTTTAAGTTACTTCCTTTTTAATTAAATTAAAATTCAAAGATGGCCACCTTCGAAAGGGATAAAGATGATTCCCTTCTGAGCGAGTGAGCTCCCGTCGTGAGTTCCGATCCAAAGTTGTCGAAGGAGGCAAAGCTTTAGCAACTCTTTCATAACACTACATGCAAAGCATGTAAAGTAGCAACAAAGAAATGGAGAAGATAAAAAAACAAAACCTACCATCTAAAATTAGAAAAATTAGAAATTAATCTGATTTAACTTAATTAATATTATTTAAAATATTAATAATTAATTAGTTCAATAAAATAATAAGCACTATAATGTTGTTGTTGTTGTTGATATAATTAGTAGTATAATTAAATAATCTAATTTAGCTTAATTAAAGAACTAATAGTATAATTAATTATTAATATAATGAACTTAAGTGAATATTATAATTAATAATTAAAACTAATGAAATAACACTTAAATAATTAATTAAATCATTGGTAATACAATTATTAATTAAACTATTAGTTATTGATTGACGGTAATTAAAATTAAGCCCTTAGGTTTTTTTTTCATTTTTTTAGTTTGTCATCAAACAGAAATAAATTAGCCGAAGAAGAAATTCTTCAGAACTCAGTCACTGAATTTATAGGAGTATTGTGTTGCGCGCGTCATAATTCTTTTGGCGGGGATAATTAATTTTATAGGTAGAAATTCAAAGGAAAAATAATAAAAACATTATTCAATAATAAATGGAAATTCTTAAACTAGCATTAGATTACCTTCGAGGTTTTTTTTTTTTTTTTTTAGTATGATCGTTTTTTTATTGGATCGGGTTCGGGTTCGGGCTGGGGTTGACCCGCCAACCCAATTTTGACATAAAATGATAAGTTTAATTTTTTTCCTTAATTTATTTTTATTTTTTTTAGTATGATCATTTTTTTAATTAATAAATCTAAAATCATCGGTTAACAAATTATAATTTTTTTTAATCAAAATGTATTATCGGATATAGTTAAAGCTATTTGAATTGTTAGGAGGTCAAGTTCATGTCCAATTTTTTTACCCGTTTATTAAAAAAGGCATGTTTAAGTTGATCGGATTTAGGCTAGGTTAATTTTAGGTTGGATCCGAATCCAATCCGTTAAGCCGATTTTGACACCTCTATAATAAATGCTTTTTTTTTCTGTCTCAAAATAGACCTGTAATCCTCACACAAATCATATCAACATGGACTTGAATGTCTTCCAATTTACGCTAAAATTAGTACACTAATTGATATTATATGTTGCACTAATCAACATCATCCAGGCTTATCCTAACATGATTAGAGTCGATTTTAAAAATGAACATAAGAAAATTTATTATAAATAAAATTAAAATTTCATGACAACTACCTATTTCAACCTTCCACAATTCAACCTACATTAAAAAAAAAAAAAAACTTTTACTATGCCATTAATTATACTAATTGAATACTTGATGATAATATTGATGACAACTTACCACTTTGGTTTAACATTTAATTAATGACTAATATGATCCCTAATTAGAGGAACAACCCAAAATTTCCGAAGAATCAGATTACTCAAACAAGAAATAATTAGTATTTATTCATAATAAAAAATAATAATTCTATTCTATTTTAGGAAATACAATACATGTGGCTAAAATATTTCCTATTAGAAATAGATTCTCCTTTATTTACTTACTTGATGAAGCCATACGACTGATCTGATCATTAACATGCAATAACAGATATGATTAAATTCATATATTCTTCTTAATGTGATCATTTTAAAATGTTAAGTAATTAATTAACTTCACTAATATGACTGTTTACTACACTATAAATGCGTAGAAAATAGAAAATAAAATTTATACAGTTGAAATTGATGGAGTTGTGTGGCTATATTTTAGTTCTTTGGCTTTTGGTTTCTCTTGTAGGCCATGGAGAAGCTGCGAGTAAATACACGCAAGCCCTGACTAAATCTCTAGTCTATTTTGAGGCTCAGAGATCTGGAAAATTACCAGAGGACCAACGAGTAAGATGGCGAGGTGACTCTGCTCTCAAGGATGGAAGCGATGTCGGTGTAAGCTCAAGTATTTTTTTTTTTTTTTTATAATTAAGACATTTTTTTCTTTGTTTTCAAAATTATTTTTTTTAAATATAATAGAATATTTATTATATATTATATATTAAATATATTAATAATAATATAATGGTAGCACTCCATTAAAGATAATTAACAGAGGTATTAAAATGGCTTAACGGATCAGGTTTGAGTCTGACCTAAAATTAATCAATTTTGAACACATTTGATTTAAAACCCATCAGGTCAAACTCTAGATCTGAACCCAATTTGTCCATATCTGATTTGTAGACAACCCTTTTGACCATACATTATTAATTTGTTTATATAAAAAAAATGATTTTAAGCAAAGTGAGTAGTGCATAAAATACGAAAATATCAATCAAGTCGTCCCAACGATGCCAATAACAAATCTTAATCAAGAAAAATTTAATATATGGGGCTATATCATATATTCATTCATAATTATAAAGTCTAATTTCATGCTACATAAAGCACAACAATCAATATGGGTCAATTTAGTTTGGTAGGCCGACTCAAATCAATAATGAAATGGGTCTGAAATTTGAACTTAAATTCGACTCGTTCATTAAAAAAAACGAGTCTTCCTGATCTAGGTGGACTTGGTCGGTGGATACTACGACTCAGGCGACAATGTTAAGTTCGGCTTCCCAATGGCCTTCACCATCACCACTCTCTCTTGGGGCGTCGTCGAGTTCCGAAATCAGCTGGCGGCCGCCGGCGAACTCATTAACGCACTCACCGCCATCTCTTGGGGAACCAACTACTTCCTGCATGCTCACACCGCCGCCGACGTGCTCTACGTTGAGGTCGGCGACGGCAATTCTGATCACGCTTGCTGGCAAAGGCCGGAGGATATGACCACGCCTCGTACATCTTATAAGGTCGACACTTCCCGTCCCGGTACCGACGTCGCCGGAGAGACGGCGGCGGCTTTAGCGGCTGCTTCCATTGCATTTCGGCCGTCTGATCCTGCATACGCTAACGATCTTCTCTACCATGCTGAACAAGTAATTAAATTTGTTTGGACATTTTTTTAATCTCGTGTGTCGGTTGATTGCTTATGATTTTGATATTTAATTTATTTTTTTTTACTTATTTTTCATGCAGTTATTCGAATTTGCTAAGAGTCATCCAGGGTTGTATCAGAACAGCGTTCCCGTTGCTGGCCAGTTCTATTCTAGCAGCGGATTTGACGTAAATTTTGACAATTTTTTTAAATAATTTTAGCAATTCATGATTTGAGATTACACGCATCCATTTAATTTACGAATATGCACCTACGTTCATACAGGATGAGCTTGTCTGGGCTGCGGCGTGGCTCCACCGTGCCACCGGAAACCAGACCTACCTCGACTTCCTCGCCAAATCCAGCAACAGCGGCGGTGTTCGGTCCATGTTCTCCTGGGACGACAAGTTCGCCGGCGCTCAAGTTCTCGTCGCCAAGGTTCTCCCTCGTATTACTCCCTACCTGTCACATCTATAATACGTGAAACTTAAAATTAAAAATATGTTCAATGAAACTAATTACATTTTTATTTTTAATCCGTTCTATTTACAATTCTTCACAGCTCATTCTTGAAAAGAAAAATGGCAGCAACGGCGCTTTAAGCCAATACAAAGACGCCGCAGACCAATTCCTCTGCTCCCTCCTCCAAAAAGGCCATAACAACGTTAAACTAAGCCCCGACGGCTTGTTATGGTTTCAACCATGGAACAATTTACAGTACACCACCGCCGCCTTGCTCCTCCTCTCCGCCCACTCCAACCATCTCGCCGCCTCCAAAGCCACCCTTCAATGCCCTTCCGGCGTCCTCTCCCCTCCGGAAATCATCGCCTTCGTATCAAAACAAGTCGACTATATCCTCGGCGCCAACCCGAAGAACATGAGTTACATGGTCGGGTTCGGCCCGACCTGGCCAGGCAAAGTGCACCATCGGGGCGCTTCGGTTGTCTCGATTAAGAAGGACCCGACGCCGGTGGACTGTAAGGGTGGGTTTGGCAGATGGTTTAATAGCCCGAACCCGAACCCGAATGTGATTGATGGGGCGATCGTGGGCGGACCGGATGCCAATGATGGGTACAATGATGACCGAAGTAATTTTCAGCAGGCGGAGCCGTCGACGGTGACGACGTCGGCCATTGTTGGCGTTTTGGCGAGGCTAACTGAAGGTGTTAGTAAGTAGATTATAATCGATAACAGTACTCACGTAATTAGATTATCAAATATAAATGTGATGGGTTAAAATTTTGTTTGTCTATATTTGATTTAAGAAAGACTGAGGAGAAGAATTTGATTTTGCTATGAGGAGATAAAGGCTTAGCCAGAAATTTTTAGAGGGAGCGTAAATAAAAAATTTTAATTATGTTATTAATTATTTTATTTCATAGTAGAAAAAATATTTTAGTTAATTTTTATAATAATCATAGTAGAAAATCTCATTTAGCTTATTTTACATGCTTTAGGCTTCGTTTGGGACGGCTTTTTTATTGCTTTATAAAACGGAGTTTTAATACAAATTTTTTTATTTTTGTACTAAAACTCTGTTTTAGAAAGTAATAAAAAAGCTGTCCCAAACGAAGCCTTAATCTTTAAAAAATTTCTAAAATTTTTAATTTATTATAAATTTTTTTTATTGTAACATCCACTACGGGAAAACACGTGATTACCGTCGGAATTTCCGGCGGATTTTTTTGCGCCGGCATTGTCGGCGCAGGTTCCGGCGGAATGATGCGACGTAAAGTTTACGGCGTTATTTCCGGCGGAACCGATGCCGGAAATTTACCGGCGTCCATTGCGCCGGAAATACCGCCGGTGAAAAGGGCTCTGGATTATTTCCGGCGCAGATTACGGCGGAAACGTTCTTTTAAACTCAACAAAACCGTTCCGGCGGATTAATGTGCCGGCTTATTTAATGCGCCGGTTGATTTCAAAATGTAATTTATTTCCATTTAAAATTAGAGCAAGAAGTGGATGAATAAAAAAAATACAAACTGTTAACTTTAATTCTATTTAAAAAAAAAAATTAATAAGGTCAAATTAAAGCCTCGTTTGGGATGACTTTTTTACTGTTTTTTAAAGCATTTTTCTAATAAAAAAATTAAATTTTTATACTAAAAATTTACTTTAAGAAGTAGTAAGAAAGTCGTCTCAAATGCATCTTAAATTGTTAAGGTATTGTTGAAACTTAATGTCATTATTTGATAGATTAAATGTTTTTAATTTTCTATTTTTATTGTTAAAAAGAGTATTTTAATGAGAAAAAATCTAGCAAGGGCAATATAACTCAATTATGTTATCATTGAAGTACTTAAATGATAAAAGAATGATTTATGATAACATAGATTATCATCGACCATTGAAATAAGTATTTCAATATGTTGATTAAAATTATCGAAATGTTACTTAAAAAACCTAAAAATAATATTTTATTTTTGTTTTGCATGAGGGAGAGGAAGGAGCTTCGAGTTGGACTTGAATATAGAGCTAAAAAGAGCTCTATCAAATGTTAGATGCAAGTGATCACCGTCGCTCATCATCACCACCTAATTATTGTAGCCCAACCATGTGATGACAAAGAATTTGTAGGAAATAATATGCTATTGTCTACTAATAAATCAGGTTTTCACAGCATTTTTTTGTTAAAATTTAAAGGAGACAAAAAATAATAATTTCATCATCTCCGAAAGACATGTCAAATCATCGAGAAGAATTATCTGAAGCATACATGAATTCATTGAAATGCATAATTAATGTCTTCGATCTTTCACGTTTGAAGCAGCGTTCTTCAAGAGAGTGAGAGACCTATTCTTTTCACTCAATATGTGAAATGAGGGAAATGAGAAATTTATCTCTTAAATTGGAGATCATGACCCTTTTATACTTTAAGTGTCTTTATTTTTATTTCAGCCCATCATAAAAAATAAAATAAATACTTGGCTTCTACACAAATAATTTTTTTCATTCAAATTTAATTTAGATGCCACATAAGCAAAAATAATATAATTCTTAAATAGATCATAAATTTAATTGGCTCAATTTTTGATAGAATATAATGTATAATACTTACATGTATAAATATATGGGCCCATATACAAAAATTTTCCAACAATCTCCCACTTGGGCCACATATAGATACATATATAATTATACATTATACAATAACCATAAGAGCATAATATTTTTCATCTTTATAAAATAATATTTCTAGACAATCTGATCCATCAATCATATCAATATATATTCAAAGAGACCTTTATCATATTTTTCGTAACAACACTCATCAATGGTCACTATATTAAAATAAATAACGATATAGATCAAGTATGGATGTGTAGCATAAAAATTTTATGTAATATGATATCAAATCATGAATATTATCAACTGATCTAATATTATAACTCAAAAAAGTTATAACCAAAATTCAATACTTCATGTTAAATTGCAACTGAAAATTAAATAACTTAATTTTATAGTTTTTAATCATTAAAACAACAATACTTTAATCTGAATATAAAATAAGTTCATGATAATTCAACAGTACAAACAAACTCCCACTAAATTAGTTTATCATCAAAACAAATTACACAAATACGAGCCACATGCTCATGAAATAATTTAGGTGTTAATCCTTTCGTAAGTGGGAATGTAATCATGAAGTTTGTACTAGTATATTCAATAGAAATTTAAGAACTCTAAATCCTTTCTTTCACAATAAGAAACTTAATATTAATGTGCTTTGATTTTGACGAGCTACTGTTGTTCTTGAAATATAATTCAGCTGCTTTATTATCACAATTTATCTTTAATGATCTCTTAATATTATCAACAATATGTAGCATTGTAATAAAATTTTATAATCATCGCAATAATATTCCCTGATTTGAAGCCTCATAATATGCTATAAATTTTATTTTCATTATTGAAGAAGCTATAAGTGATTTCTTGACACTTTTTTCAAGAAATAGATCCTCCATATAACATGAAAATATAGCCTGAACTGGGTCTCCTTATATTGAGACAATCAACAAAATCAGAGTTAGAATACCCCATGATCTTTAAATGATCAGATCTCTGATATGTGAGCATAAAATCTCTTATCCTTTGTTGATACCTCATAACATATTTTATTTTTTCTAAAGATCCATTACTGTGTTACATAAATATCTATCAAGCATTCTAATAATATGTGTAATATTCGGACGCATATAAACTTGAGCATACATAAAACTCCTTACTACCGATTCATAAGGGATCTTATCTATCTCTTATTTTTCAACTTCATTTCTTGGTCATTGAAGCATACTGAATTTATCCCCTTGTGCAATTAGTGTATCCCTTGGTACATAATCTTTAATGCCAAATCTTTTTTTTTTTTTTTGAAAATGCCAAAGGCAATTTACTAAAAAGGAAAAAATAGATACAACCTAGAGAATGATAGAACACCTATCACACTCATCTTTAAGCAAAGCAAAAAAACTAGGAGGGATCTTATTGCAATAGAGATCCTCCCAAATATAATCCTCTACTAAAGCAAAATTAGCACACAAATCGGCTAATTGATTACAATCTCTATGAACATAATGAAAAAGAAACGTACCAAAATCTTCCAAGAAGGACAAATCTTCAACCTCCTCCTCCTTGTGGGTAGTTTTATTAAAAAAACTTTGAATATACTTGATGACGTTATGATTATCCCCTTCGACGATAATCCCTTTTGCTTCAAAGCTCCACTTATTGTGAAAGAATTTCAAAGCCCTTATGGCCATAAGCTCTAACAAACCAATGTCCCAATGTACACATTTGATACCAAAAGCAAAGAGAAATCTTCCTTTATGGTCTCTAAAAACTCCTGCAATCCCGGCTTCATTAGAATTTAAGAGGTCAGCATCAAAGTTACCTTTAATTCACTCGGGTGGAGGAGGGTGCCAAGAAGAATTGGGCAGCTTACAAAGTTGATTGGCTCCCCAGTGATCCGAGAAGATACCTCACTTAAAAGAAGAAATAACAGTTTCAATAGCTTTAGCAGCCAGAAATCACGTCCCCAACTCATTGCCTTCATGGGTAACATTATTCTTACTCTTCCAAGAGAAGTAAACCACTGTACAGTAAAGATTGGCCAAAAAAGGATTTGATTTAGACAAAACCTTTAAATTATTTATACAATCTGACCAAGCATTGTATCTAGGTAGTTTGAATCCCCACTTGTCCAAGGTAACAAATAGGCGAACTAAAAAACCATAGTTCACCGCAACATGTTCCTCAGTCTCACTTGTTGTGCAAACTCTCGGACAGCAATTCAAATGAATAATCTTTCTGTACATGAGATAATCCATAGTTGGAATACCTTTATTAAGTAATCTCCACCAAAAATAATGCACCCGTGGCGATAATTTAATTAATTTCAGCCATTTCCAACAGCTTTTCTTATTACAATCAGCACCGTGATCAGTTCTAGCCAAATTAAAGCAGCTAATGATTTGCCAGAAAAATTGTACAAAAGTTCTCTGGAATCATTTTCTTCTTCAATCTTTACTTGTAAAAATAACTTTATTAATTCCATACCAAAATGCTTCCTTAGCTCAATCTGATTCCATTCCCTGTTTTGAATAAAGAAATCAAGCCTAGGGAATTCTTCTACCATGACATTGACGAAAGTAGGCCATTTGGAAATACTCCTGTTAATAATCCATATATCCTCAAGTGTATCAATGGAAGCACCTATAACAACCTTCCATTTCAATAATGGCCACAAAGAATTCAAACCATTCATCAAAATTTTCCATGTAATAGAGCAGTTTTGCTTCCTCACTCCACTGCAGATATCACTCCCATATTTAGCTCTTAGAGTCCTATACAACAAAGAATTGGACTCTTTATTGAACTCCCAATAATATTTATATCTAATAGGACCCATCATAGCAACAGAAGAATACAAACCCGCTCCTCCTTCAGCACAAGGTTTACAAAGAACCTCCCACAAAATGAGTGCATATTGGCAGCATTATCCGATTTTTTCCAAATAAATTCTCTGCACATCTTTTCCAACTTTTTCAGGATATTAATGGGTACCAAAGAGTGGGAGACATAAAAGATGGGAATAGCAAGCAAAACAGTTTTTACCAATACAAGTCTTCCAGGTAAAGAAAAAAACTTATTACCCCAACTGTTAATCTTTGTAGCCGCCCTCTCAAGCAGGAATAAAAATCCAGAAGAAACCATTCTTCATAAGAAAAGGTTAGTACCCAAGTACTTCATTTCCTGCACCACCTTATAATTGAGAATTTTGGACAATGACTTCTTCTTTGCTCTACTAACCGACTTCCCATACAAAATAGTCAATTTATTCACATTAATTGACAACCCAGTCCATCTGCAATGATCCTTTTAAGCAATTTCAAATGACCATTATTAGCTTCAGAAAAAAGAAGAACGTCATCTGCATATAAAAGGTGGGAGATGTTGGGAGCTGATGTAGCCACTTTGATCCCTAAATTTTTACCATTTTGGTGCAAGTTGTTGGATAAAAGTTGGGAACATAAGATGAACAGATAGGGAGAAAGTGGACATCCCTGTCTAAATCCACTTTTTGCTTCAATCCAATTTGTTTAGGTTACATTGAAAAGAATTGAAAATCTTGGATTCGTAACACATTCCATAAGAAGGCTTGAAAACCCAGTAGGGAACCCAAAGTAATTCAGTATATTTTTCAAAGAATTCCAAGACATATAATCATATGTCTGTTCCATATCGATCTTCACCATCATCCCTTTTTTAGATTTAGAAAATCTAAACTTATGAAAAATCTCTTACACCAAAAGAACATGCTCCGATAACGATCTACCTTTTAAAAAGGCCGCTTGGTTTTCTGAAATCAAATCATTGATAACCAAATTAAGTCTATTTAAAAGAAATTTTGCAATAATTTTGTAAATAGACAAACATAAGCTAATAGGACGAAATTGAGAAGGATCTACCAGATTTTGAACCTTGGGAATAAGGACCACCAAAGTCTCTTTCCACTTAGCATTCATCTTTCCTGTAGAAATGAACTGAGAGATTGCCTTCCACATGTCTTGAGCAATTAATTTCAAATAAGCTTTGATAAATGAATACGAAATTCCATCAATTCCTGGAGATATATTACTTCCAAGACTGAAAATAATTTTTTCAACTTCCTCTAATGTATACGCAGCATCCAGTAAACTGACATTTTCCCTGCTTAACATTCTTAGTTCGTTCGGCCAACCTGAGATACAGCAATCCCGTTCCTTCCATTTTTGAGAAAAATATCTCAAAAAAATTTGTTCAATAGCAGATTGTTCTTTTACCATATTTCCCATATCATCCTTTACTTGCTTTATGAAATTTCCATTCTTCCTCCCGTTAGCAAAGGCATGGAAAAACCGAGAGTTAATGTCACTCTCCTTAATCCATTTTAATTTCACTCTTTGTCTCCACCATACGTTTAACCTTGCTAGAGTGATGTTCAATTCATGAACTTTAGATTTGAGCAACAAAACAGTTTGTTCAGGCATGCCATTTCTGTCTGCTTCTTCAATTTGCAAATCAGCCACCTCTTTTTTAAGCTTCTCCTTAAGTTCCAGCAGATTTTTGTGTTTAGACCTACTCAAAAAGAAGAGGGCTCTCAACACAAAATGAAACTTCTTATTCAACACCTCCATAGGATCACCTTTAAATTACTTGCTCCAAGCTTTTTTGACAACATGAAAGGAAGCAGGATATGGGAGCCAGACATCTTCAAACCGCAACATTTTTGGATGCTGAAAATTCTGGAAATCTAACTGAAAAACCATTGGACAATGATCAGACACCACCCGAGCCACATGTCGGTTAACAGCTTGAGGTATAACTTCCAAAGCCTTAGAATTAAGAAGGCGCCTATCAACTCTCTCCCATATACGGGCACCACAACTTTTGTTATTACACCAAGTGTTTTTAGGCCTAATAACTCCCACATCATGAAGATCAAAAAGGTTCATGAACGAATTCATCTCTTGAGGAGAAAGAGAGAATTTGAATTTCTTACCTCCCCTCTTGTCTTCTTGAGAAAGGATGCAATTGAAGTCATCACCAATAACATACGGCAACTCCAAAGAAGAGTATGAGCCTAAGCAATCCCACAAACTCCTTCTACTATAAACATCTCTACTCCCATAAACTGTAGAGATAATCCAAGAACCATTATTAGCTATACAAAGCTTACGAATGACGCATTGCTCATTTGCTGTAATTAAGGAAAAACTGGCCAAATTAGACCTCCACATCACCACAATCCCTCTTGACAATCCATTAGATGGATAAATAAATAAATCCCAATCTTTGCCCATGCATTTAATAAATTCCCACTTCTCCAAAGAATCAATTTTAGTTTCAACAAGGCCTACATAAATAGCATTCCAATCACGGATAGCCTCCTTCAAATATAGAGGGGCTTCTCTCTTATTTTCCCCCCTACAGTTTCAGAAAACAAGAGAACTCATTTGGCCACCGAGGCGGAAGGTCCCCCACCCTTTTTTCTACTAATTCCATCTTGTTTTTTAAGTCTAGAAGATTGATTTAAGGGTCCCCAAAATTTAAGCTCCTTTTGAAGCTTGGGTTTAGGCTTACCAATACTATCCACCTCTCTACTATCAATCATAGTAGGAGCTTCAACAATTACCTTATTCACCACAGAGTCTTCAATATTAACAAATTCCCCTTCTTCAATATCAGGCTTTCCAGAAAAAACATTTCTCAGAAGCATTTTCTCCACCAAATTCCTCTTCAATTTCACTAAGCAATTCAAATTTGTTGCTATTCAGAAAAGAAAAACCAGTATGAGTAGGAATTACCGAATTTAACTCAGAAGACTCAGCACCTTCCAACTTTTAAAATCCTGAAACAGCCAACTTATCATCCACAAACAATTTTTCTAAATTTTGTAAATCAGCTACCTGAACTTTTTCCTGAACAACTTTTTCCTTAAAATTCTGCTTGTTGTTTTTTGAATCAAGTTTGGACTTAATTTGCTTATCCCTTTTCTGATTGTTCCAATTCTTCTTTTTGTTATTGACGTGAATCCAAGGTCCATACATCGAACCTTCCGGAATTGCTTTAGGATCATTAACTCCCTTCATAATGTTGGCATCCACTTGAGCAATGCCCTCATTCATTACTTTAGCTCCACATGAATTAGTTGAGTGCCCAACTTTACCACACATATAACAAAGAGAAGAGATTCTCTCTTACTCAACTTTTTGAAAGAACCTACCATTAGGAACTTCAACCCACACCCCCAATGGTAGTTGTTTATCAAGCTCCAATCTTACACAAACTCTCCCAAATTCCCTTTTGCTCCATTGAAACATATTCCCATCGATAAGAAGAGGAATACCAATAAGGTAAGCAATCCTTGCAACATTGATTTCATCCCAACAAAAAAGAGGGAGGTTAGGAAATCTAACCCAAATCGTAGAGCTTAATCCTTTCAATAAAGATGGAGAGAAATTCAAACTCCATTTATCCATACCAATTATATGTCCTCTAACAAACCAAGGCCCTCCCATAATAACACTATCCATAGTCTCTTTTTCTTCAAACGAGCGCAGCATCCACCCTAATCCAATAGATGTCATGTGAAATTTACCAAAATGATTCCATTGACGCCTTAACTCCCACATAATCATTGGAATAGAGATATCAGCTCCAAATACCTTCACCATAATAGATAGATGAAGATGATCTGAGTTGGCCTTCACATTTGGTTCAAACAATTTCACTGCCCTTCCATCCTCTGTCAAACAATTTGCCAAAATCGTAGAATCTACTTTAAGATGAGATTGCTTGGACCAAGGATTAGAACCCATCATCTCTCTTCCATTGTCTAAAACAGCAAGATTATTTGCCAATAAGGGCACATTACTGACATTTTCACGAACAGTTGATGAGCATTCTTTAGAATTTTGAATTGAAGGGGACTCTGAAGAACCGCCATTTCCCTTTATCGAATTGCCAAAATGATTAACAAAAATCTTCATACCAGAAGATGAAGAGATTTCACCATCAATAGATTTAATTTTGAGACCAGAAATAGGCGAACCTGACTCCAATCTTGAATCCAAAACTTCCTTTCCTTTTCCTAGAATAAGAACTGGGAGATCATCTTCGGAATAGTTGGTTCCCTGATCACCAGATTTCCACTCTTAGCGGGACGACAAGGCATCATCAAATTCAAAGAGTCGAAGCCATTAGTGGCTTCACCGTCGGCGATCGCAGCCGGGCCACCCGCCGGCATCCCAGTAAAACCCGCCAAATCGGAACAAATACGAATTTGAAAAACTTTCTCTCTCTAGAATCTTGGAGCTTCTCTCTCTGATATTTTTGTGGAATAGTAGAATTCCAAATCTGCTAAGCACTTTATCAATGTAATCTATTTGTGATAACTCAAGCATACCATACGAGCGATCCAAATGAATTTGTATACCCAACACAAATGATGTATTTCTAAGATCTTTCATTTTAAATTTATTTGGAAGAAATCTCTTAGTCTCATATAACAAGCATATATCACTACTTGCTAGTAGAATATCATTGATATACAACACCAATAGAATAAACTTACTCCCACTAACCTTATGATAAATGCATTAATCTACAGTATTTTCTTTAAAATCAAATAAAGAAATTCATTGATTAAATTTCTTATATTACTAATGGGAAGCTTGCTTTAAATCATAGATAATTTTTTTTTTAATTTGCATACTAGATATTTTGAATCAAAAGATTGAATTTTTTTTGGTTGCGTTATATATATAATTTCTTCAATATCTCCATTAAGGAATGTAATCTTTACATCCATTTGGTGTAGCTCAAATCATAATGAGCTACAAGTATTATATTGATTTTAAAAGAGCCTTTCAAAGAAACTAGAGAGAGAGTCTTTTTATGATCAATGTCTTCCTTTCGAGTGAAATTTTTAGCAACTATATGTGTTTTATATCTTTTAATATTGCATTTTGCATTCCTTTTTATTTTAAAAATCCATTTACAACTAATAAGTTTTGCTCCTTCAAGTAATTAAAAAAGATATCAAACATCACTATCTTTCATTGATTTTATTTACTCTTCAAGGCTTTTATTCAATTTTGGAAATTAAAATGTTATTTGACCTGACTAAATGAGATTGGGTCATCTTCCAATCCCATATCAAACTCATACTCTTAGAGATATAAGATATAATCATTTGAAATTATTGTTCTCCTTTTTCTTGTGGATCTCCTTAATGACACTTTAATTTGAGGTTGTTGTCATTCTATATGAGTACAACGAATTCAAAATTATTTTGATTATGTGAATTTATAATATGAAGAATATCATGCATAGTTACCTAATCATTTTTAATTATAATATTAGGAATAATAACATATTCCTTCTAAAAAACAAATTAATCTATGAGTTTATCACTCCCACTTTATTCAACATCTTCAATAAGTTTAGTATTTCCTGTCTCAAAAAATAATTTATTTGATAAATCATAAAACTTAAAATCTCTTATCCTTTTGGGGTATCCAATAAAATAGCAATTAATAGTTATTGAGTCCAATTTTTTTTATTAGGCTTATATGGCCTAGCCTAAGCTGGACATCCCCAGACATAAAAATACCTAATTCTATACTTCTTTCATATTCACAACTCATATGGGATTTTAGCTACTACTTTTCTTGGAGCTCTATTAAGAATATTAACTACAGTCTTGAAGGCTTCTCCCCAAATTGATTATGATAAAGAAGAATGACTAATCATACTTCTAACCATATCCTTTAAGATTTTATTTCGTCTCTCAGCTACACCATTTTGACTTGGAGTCCCCATCATAGTATATTGAGAAATGATAATACATTCTACTAAATATCTTACAAAATGTCTTAGACATTATTCACCTGATCCATCATATCTACAATAGTATTCACCACTACAGTCAGAATTGACAGCTTTAATTTTCTTACCAAGTTGATTTTTAACTTTAGTTTTGAAGATCTTAAAAATATCCAGAGATTTTGATTTTTTTATATTAAAACTATAAATAATCATAACGAGAATAATCATCTATGAAAGTAATAAAATAGTATTTACCATTCTAAGAAGCTATAAAGAATGAACCATAAATATCATTATGTACTAATTATAAGATATTTAAACTCCTTTTGATACCTAATTTCTTAATATTTATTTATTTTTTCTTAATTTATTCAATATATTTTTTAAAATCAGCATAATTAAGGGAATAAAAAATTCCATCAAACATTAGTTTTTCAATTTTTATTTAGAAATATATCATAAATACTTGTGTTATAACATAAAGAAATTCTCATCAGTTAATTTTTTTTGTACCAAAATTATTTATATGCAAAGTTTTATTTATTTATGAGACAAAAATATCTAATTTATATAGATTATCAATCAAATAACCTAGACCAATAATTTTTTAACACTGAGAGAGACTAAATTTTTCGTTTTCAAATAAACAAGAATAACTAGATTTATCCAAACATGAAATAGAAATCATATTCCATCTAAATGACGATACATAAAATGTCTCACATAAATTGAAAGTGGAATAAGATTCTAAGTACAATCTATATAAGCTTACAGCTTTAATATGAGCTTTATTATCATTTCCCATATAGATGAATTTTTTAGCATAAGTTGGCATTCTGCCCTTTAGACAACCCTATATAGTCACACTTATATGAGTAGTTATACATGTATCTATCCAAAACATATTATTTTGGTACTAAGGCCAAATTAATTTTAGAACAAATAAGATTTAAAAGTTTACCATTTTTTTTTTTTTGATGAGCTAGTTAGCATATATTAGATAATCCTTCTTCACATGTTCAATTTTCTTGTAGAATAAATAAGTAATAAACGAATCTTATTTCTATTGCACTTTAGGTTGTAAAGTCTCTTTATCTACAACTCCTTTAACTTTATAGTTCTTTTTCCTTTTGATAACAAAATTATGAGAATAAGCTAATTGAGTACTTTCTATCTTTTCAATTTTAATCTTTCCCTCTTGCACACATTGAGCAATAAGCTTATTAAGAGACTATTTTTTCTTTTGAGTATTATAACTTATCTTAAAAGAATTAAAATATGTAGTAATAGAGATCAAGACTTGATGCACAAGAAAGTCATCAGATAATTATAATTTTAATGCTCTTAATCTTGTAATAAGGTTAGATATTTTCATAATGTACTCCCTTATGTTCCATTTGCCTTTATATCGCATTGAAATAAGTTTACTAAGAATAGTACTTATTTCGACATTAATTTTCAAAACATGTAAAACGATATGCTGTTTGGCTTAATAACTTCTTAACATTTTTCACCTCAAGCTTTGCACCCCTTATGGTATCTGGAATAAAATACTTCATGATCATAACTCATGCAATTCGAATACTCCCACTTTTCAAAATTTGCCCTTTGTTCAATAGTATTTTATGTAGTAAGGGTAGGACAACATTTAGTTTGAATCACATAGTCTAAATTCATACAACTAACAATAATAGTAATGTGCTATTTTGATTTTTTAAAATTAGAGTCATTAAGCACTATAATGTTATTAAAATTGATAGATAATGAAAAAATATTAACTGAAAAAAGAACAAAAAATTAACTCATAATTAATAACAATATAAGGCGGGCCTTTTATAAGATACCTAATACAACATCATAATTCAATCTTTGAATAATTATTATAATTTTTAAATGGGACTATTAAATTTATAGTTAATAAATATTGATAATAATTATGCCAATAATAAACTTTTCTTTGGACCGACTTAATCTATTATTGAAAATATTTATATCACATATTTATTACTATATTTTTAAAGTCCGGCCAAAAAATAATCTTTCTTTGGGCTGATTATTTTTTGCATAGACTAAATTTTTTTAGCATTATTCAATTAATTTAAATTAAATAAATTGATCTAATAGAGACCACTTTAGTGATATATTATTTCAATTTAATTTAATTTTAAAATAATGAATAATTATTTCAAATGAGAAATATTTGATGGATAAATATATTTTATCAATAAATTAATTGATTTATTTATCAACATTTCTCCATATATAAAGAAATGCATCAAATAATAAATTTGATCAAGAAATAATTAAAAATAGATTTATAAGGCATCGATTTCAAGATTGCTTTGAAAATGTCAGATATAAGATAAATAAAATTAATTTATTTTTAACATGATATTAAAACATCATTAAAAATATAAATACATTTAATTTGGAAGATATAAATCATTAATTAATTTAACAAATTATAAATACAAAATTACACATGTCATTAAGAATATAAATATATTTAATTTGGAAGTTATAAGCCATTAATTAATTTAATGATATTATAAATACATAATTGCTCATATTATTAAGAATATAAATACATTTAATTTAGAAGTTATAAGTCATTAATTAATTTAATGACATTATGAATACATAATTGCTCATGTCATTAAGAATATAAATACATTTAATTTTTATATGTAACTGACAAATTAAAGTTTAATAGCAAAATAACCGTTCTTTATACTACAAATTCATCAATAATGGCAATTTTCATATTCTCATACGAAAAAAATAAATACATGAAAATGATGAACTCAATTGATGACAAAGGTAGTGAAGAATCAATACTACTATGATAATGTTAAACTTCACAATTTAATTTTCATCTCTCAATTTTTAAGACAAAGCAAAATAGATTTTGAAAAATTGCTTGCAAATATTTTACATCAAGAAATCAGAATTTTTTCAAATGAAATATCATTTTCAAACAAATATTTCCTTTGATTGAAAAACTCAAAAAAATCAATAACTTGCTTAGAGAAAATCATTTCTTATTGATTCAACATGAAAGCAAGCTCTGATATAGCTTTTTAGAACTTAAAGGAGACGAAAAATAATAATTTCATCATCTCCGAAATACATGTCAAATCATTGAAAATAATTATCTGAAGCATACCTAAATTCATTGAAATGCAAAATTAATGTCTTCGATATTCCACGTTTGAAGCAGTGTTCTTCAAGAGAGCGAGTTACCCCTTCTTTTTACTCAAGATGAGAAATGCGAGACATGAGAACTTCACCGCTTAAACTAGGGACTATAACACTTTTATACTATAAGTGTATTTATTTTTATTTCACACTACAGGAAAATCACCCATTTTCGGCGGCTAATTTTCTGACGGTTTTTCGACTGAAACTAATGAGACAACTTTTCTGATGAAATTTTATAGTGGTTTCTTTCTCACGGAATTTTCAGCAGCTTTTTTTGATTTTTCAGCGAAATTTTGAAATTTTAATTAAATTGATTTAAATTTTAACTATTTAAATGATTTAACAAAAATGATTAAAAATAATATTAACTATTTAATTAATTATCATTTTTAAATTAATTAGTAAATATAAATTTTATTTTATTTTAATTATTATTATTATTTTTATAATTAAAATAATTATTATCATTTTTCATTTATATACTTAAATAGTTCTTAATTTTAAATTAATATATAGTTTAAATATAAAAATTTGACTTTAAAAATGTATTTGCATGTCCAGCAATTTGGTTGGTCATTTGAGATTTTTCCCAAGCAACCCGGGTTCGAATGACCTGGCAGGCGGGAGCGTGTGCGGGAGCGTGGGCTGGCGGACGGGCTCCTGATGGTGTGGGAGCAGGGTGGCGCTGGTAGGCAAGGTGGGCTCCCGCGGGAGAGTGTTAGCGTGGAAGCAGCGTGGCTCGGGCCGGCCAGGTAGGCTCCTGCGGGCGCAGGAGCAGGTGCGGGGGCTTCCAGGCAGCAGGCTCCCCTGGGCGTTGGACCAGGCTGGTCAGGCGGGCTCTGTTGATTGATATTTTAAATGCATTGGCAAACTTCTTTTTTTTTATCATAATACAAAAGAAAAGAAAAAAAAGCATGAAATAAAGAACGAAAAGATGCATCTCTTTAGGAGGATGATCGGTCCCACTACTAGTAATGGATCATCAATGGATGCATCTTTTCGACACAATAACTGCGATCAACAAACAAATCAATAAAAAGGGAAAGATACAAAGAAAAAAAAAAATGAACACTTGATTTTCTCCCTCTGTTCTGAAGTGTACTTCTATCTTCCTCTACTCCAGTGACTAATCCACCTTCATCGTTGCTCCAACCCACTTCTTGGATGTACTCTACTTCCTGCTTGAAGATGTATGTTGAATTTGAAGATCTCGCGCCATTGATCTTTGATCTGGGTGAGATAAATTTTATATTGAAGACCATCGCCATGATTTTTAATTCGGGCGGATGGTTAAAAAAAATCTAACGAAGACCTCGTGCCATTGATCTTTGATTTGGGTGAGATGAATTTTAAATTGAAGACCCGCACGGTGATTTTTAATCCGGGTGGATGGTTAAAAAAAAAATCTAACGAAGACTTCGCGCCGTCAATCTTTAATCCGGGTGAGAAGAAACTACGGCAAAATGCCGTATTGATTTCCCCTGGTGGGGAGGCGTCGCTGGGAGGCTGCCGAAATTCCTCCGTGAATTTATTAAAATTTTCTAGAAGTTGGAGAGTGATGGAATTGAGTTTCAGCTAATCGATTGATTAATCAAAATTCAAGATGTTTTAATTGATTTTATAAAAATAATGTTGTTAATTTGAAATCAAACTAAATTAATTGATTAAAATTGATTAATTAAAATAATTATAAAAGCTTATTGATTAACTAAAAATCAATTAAACTCAATCGATTAATTAAAAAATTATTTAATTAAATTTAGTTGATTAATCAAAATTAATTATTTAGAACGTTTGGGCATCCTAGTCTTTAGGACTAGGTTGTAAGACCCATCACTCGGGCCACATAGTTTAAGGTTCTAAGACATAAGACCTATCATTAGGCAAACTTCTAATGAATTACTAAAACCTACCTAACTATAAACTTCTGAACACAGGCTATGTTGAAGCAACCATTCAATTCAAAACTATTTCCAAAGTCATGCAGTTCGAATAGCTCCTTATTGAGAATCCTATTAGCATGCTTACTGCCAAAGGTGTCGCTAAGAAGCCTACTTCTGAAGCTGTTGATGAGAAGTCTCCTAAAAGGGCATCAGTATTTTCAAGGCTCTCTATGAAACCTACTATTGCTCTAGTAATTCAAAAGAAGATTCATGATACCAAACTACAATCTGTTGGCGTGAATAAAGCCAATCACAACATTGCCCAGGATGAAGTCTCTGAAGAATAATGTTGAAGTTCCTTATGAAAATGCTAAGCTTTCTAGGAAAGCTAGAAGAAAGGCTAACGCTTGCTATGAGCTAATGGTTGGGTGCCCGAGACCCTTCAAGAATCATCACTGCGGTTAGAGGTGAATGTACCAGTTAATAACGGCTTTGAAGTGTTAAAATGGGTAAAAATGAATGATAATAAGGGCCAACTAAAGAAGTCTTTTTGGTAGGCTTCACGTCAACAGCCACTACCACCAAAGAAGGAATAATTTACCTCTTCCAAAATATACAAAATATTGAAGGCTGTCAAAGATAGAAATCTGCAACGAAGACTGAGAAAATCTGTTACTAAAGTTATTTACTCAAATACGGTCCTTAAAACAACAAATTCTTAACAAGATCTTATAGAGAGGAGTTTAGACATCCTCCATACTACCGAAAGCCAAGAGAATTCTATCCTAATATGGGTCGATACCTATATTACGGAAGAAAACACTCGAGAGATCCTTCTGACAATCGACATGTAGGAGGCTATAATAGAATATATAATGAACGAAGACCCCGATAATGGTATCATGGATCTGCCCATTCAAAGGTACATTCTGATGCTGGTGGTCATCGATATGTGACTCCAAGAAGACAACATGTTTGGGTTCCCAAAAGGCCCATATATCCTCAACCTCAGAAGGATGATCATGATAAAGAAGTTGATAAAGGGCGACTTAAATCTCATATCTAGAAGTTATCCCCTAATAAGGAGACTTATGTTGATGTGATTACACCAAAAGAAGAAAACTGTCATGTCTATAAAGAATCCCCTGACTCTCCAGTCATACATTGGAGAGGATCATGAGTTGGATGAAGACGATAATTACTATGATAATGATGATGAAATGGAAGAGAGTATTGGTCCCATGGACGTTGAAGTTGTTTGGATGGTTGATCATATACCTGATCGAGCTAATCAATGGTATACTCGTAGAAGTGCATTATTGAATTTGCAAAATTAAGAACAACTACAATATGACCAAGAATAAGTAGCATATGTAAATAGAATTCCACAACCAGAAGAAGTTGAGGAGGTAGAAGCAGAAAAAGTTATAATGAAATTATAATTGGAAATTCAATCTATGCAAGAAAAGAAAGATCTTGAAATCCATCATTTAAATAATCATCTTGATGAGATGAGTAATATGATGAAATAGTTGTTTGGACAACTGGGCATGATGGCTACAACTAACCAACCACCTGTAGTAAATACTCAATAAAATATTCAAACTACTCTTGATGTAGTGCTCACTTTCGATAGAAGATTTGAGGAGTTACATGAGCCAACACTGATAACTCCTAAAGAAGGTGAAATGGTTAGCAAATCTCAAATTGAAAACTGTTGGTGGAATTTTGAAAACGTGTTTTGAAAAATATTAGTTTTCTTTGGGAATTTTAAGATTAAGGTTAAGTTCTAATTCTAAGGTCGAATCGACTCGTTAGAAAGAGTATATCACCCCGAAGGACGAAAATAAACTTTCATAACGGCGTTCAGACTTAGAATTATGTAAACTCATCTTGAATACTATGATCGGGTTCTAAGAAGAACTTTATATGGCCCCGAGGGGACAAAATATAGTTCAACTGAGTACCCAATTACAATATTCAAGAAAACATGATCATCGCATTCGCATCCAAAGCCTTATCGAAGAAGGATGTATCTCCCCAAAGGGAAATGACACCATTCTACGATAATTCTTCTAATGCGACCATGATGATCATTATTTAACTTTTCCCAAAGAAATCTAATTAAGTTTTAGAAATTGAGTTTTCTTTAAAACCAGGTGTATGTGGGGTTCCAAATCTCCTACGAGCGCAAGCCCTCGTAGTTAATTACATCGTAGGGAGATAAAATCTCCTACGAAAACTCTCGATTGAAATAATGGCAGAATTTTGTTTAGAATTTCTAGGAGTGATATCAAAGTATGAATAAAATTATTGGAAAATTAAAAGGGAATGGATCAAAATTGAACAGTTATTAACTGAGTTAAAGAATGAGAGGTAGGAGACACTTTGAGATTCCAGAACCATCCGGAAGTGTCTCAACTTAATCTAAGTGTTGGGCTTTATGTTTTGGACTGAAATGATATTTAATTAGAGTTGAGCATTTTATTAGAAATTTGGGATTAGATTCCCGAAGTTTGGGGTCTTATAATCAAAGATCTGCCCCGGAACCTAAATCTATTTTGGACACTGGACCACAGTCGTCCGATCCTAACTAATGCAGTGCAAGATCTGGACTTACCCCGGCCTGGATTGGGGAGCCAGCTAACCACCTAATCGATTTAAAATACATGAATCCGGTCTTTTATGAAAGAGTGGTAGGGACGTTATAATTAAAGTTTTGGGGAGGCGGGGCCGACATCTAGAGATTTTCCTAATTGGCCCCTTTGAATTATGTTGGGTGCTAAAATGCTAAGGACTATGAAATTAAAATTTTGACTCTTTAATTTGTATCTAATGCAATGCATGCTGGTTAACAACCTCAAATCAAATATGCTTGAAATTTTTAAAAACAGGCTTATAAAATAATTTTTTAGAAGACTGGACTTCCCCAGGTCCGGCACCTCGTCCTCATAGGTCAGACTATCCGGACTCTACCCGCAGGCGGGGAAGGGTCTAAAGCAAGGAAAGAGTAATGCAGAAATATGCATGCGACCCCGGGGTCGATCCCCGGCTAATTCCCTAGATTCGTTATCTTTCTATGTTATTTAGACTCACTAAAATTTTAGACTTTTAAGATTATGAGTATAAAACTTTCGCACCCTCACGAGCCTCACGTATCCAGGCGAAAACAAAGAGCGGCATGCAATCGCCAAAAAACTAATAAAAACAAGTAATCCTAAAGGCAATTAAATCATCAAATCAAATATTAATTAATAAATGTCCATAGGCAGAATTGCCTTGCTTATTACAAACCAGAATATTACAGAAAGTAAAGTGGCCGGGCACCACTGACAACAACCCGGATTCTAAGCCTAGTAATGACGCAAGTTATTTTGAGTGGGATACTCTCAATCTTCAAGTCTTCAAATCTTCAATTTCATTCTTCTTTGGACTCCTTTTCTTCAATCTTCTTGGAATCTTCGTAGTGGATTACCCAAATGGACAAGAGGGCACTTCCCTCTAAGGGGAAGGCCACTCTTTCCTCTTTGGGTAAGGAAGAGGTATGATCCAAATTTGGATTTCCAAATGGAAAAGGAGTGTTCCCCAAAGGGGTAACCTTTCCTCTTTGGAATCCAAGCTTTGGATCTATGTATCCCAACTCAAAATAAACTTTCACAACACTTGACACTTGCACAAATTACATTGATATCAAAATAAAAATCTAGACTCACCTGCAGGGTTATCCTAAGCAATTAATATATAAAAAAAAGGCAGTTATTCCCAAGCAGTTGTATATGAGCAGAAAAGAAAGTAAACACACTGGCCACGCTCTTTTTATGATTTGGGGGCTTTAGCAGCTGAAGCACCTGTGCAAAGAGTTTATAATATTTATGCATTTTTTTGATTTGCCCCCTTTTTTATATTGCCCTGCATGAGCGTGGCCACCTGCAGAAAACTGTGTCAACATCCAGATCGTACCTAACCTAAGGGTAATCTTGTCGCCAAATAAATCAATCCATCCACAGAGTACAGAAAAAGTAAGCAGACACAGCAAAGCAATTTCATCCACAACATGCAGTGAAAACTACGAAAAATCTGGCACACAGCAGTAAAGTAAACACCGGCCTATCCTAGATCTAAAGTTGGTCGTCCTAGCACATCATCTAAAGTGTGTGAGAAAGGTCGTGTGGCTGGGATAGATCCTAAAGTGGGTGATTAGTTAAAGTTGTCTAAAAGTTTGGATTTGTTAAGGCTTAGAAGGGGATTTAAATTAAAATTTAAATATTAATGAATTAAGAATTTTAATTAAACATATTTTAAAAGTTAATTGATTGCTACCTTTGTTTCACACCGAGGCCGTGAAGTTTATTTCACCTTCCTTGGGGCTAAGCTAATAGCCTCGTAGGCCTGGGTTACCCAGTAGCAATCGGGGTTGATTAAGTTATTTAAATTGGTTAGAATTAAAAGAGTGGATTAATATTAAAATGAGTTAGTTACTGATTTTTAAAGTTTGGTTAATTTAAGTTAGCCATTAATTGATTCGTGGCGTTGTGCCACCAGGCTCGAGGAACCAGCCTCCTTAGGACACTTAGCCCCGCAGCCCGGAGTAGTCCAGCCGATAAACCAAATTAATGTAGTTGAATTAGAGGTTTTAAAAGGTTACATAATTAATGATTAATCTATTTTAAAGTTTAACACCCCTTAGAATCCATTCGTGGCGTTGTGCCACCAGGCTCGAGGAACCAGCCTCCTTAGGACACTTAGCCCCGCAGCCCGGAGTAGTCCAGCCAATAAACTTCATCTTTAGGATGGTTGTTGTGTTTTAAAATATTTGTTGAATGTTTTAAACATTAAGTTAACATTTTCTGGAATTTTAGAATAATTTTGAATTTTATGAATTTTTGAATATTTTAATCATTTAATTAAAGGGTTGAAAATCGACTTTTTAATTAAGTTCAAATTCTGGAATGTTTGTATTTTATTAAAATACTAGACCTTACTAAGATCAGTTAGAAGGTAAGTACGTTGAAATCAGATTTTTCTACATTTTATTACGAAGGTTTGAAGTTTTGAACTAGTTTTGACTTAAAGTTGACCGATTTGTTGACTTTTTAAAATATTGCAAATTTCTGGAATTTAATATTTTTAATAAATATTAGACCTTACTATGAGTTGAATGCAAGTGAGTTTGGGTGATTTGGATTTTTCTGGAATTAGTTATGGATTATCGAAGTTTGGGCATTTTAATGAATTTTAGGAATTTCTTAATTAGAGGGCCCCTTTTGTGATTTTGCTTCAAACAAATTCCCAATCTCTTTAAAACACCTCCAAAGGTCAGGAATAACCTAAGGAGGGATCCCCAAGTGTTTAGGAGATTTTTTTGGTTTTTTAATTATTATTAATTAATTATCTCAATTAAACATTGATTTTTACTTGAAATTAAATTAGGGTTTAAATTGCTGTCAAATCAAGGGGCTTTCAATTATCATAGATTAAGGACTGAATTCTGGTCAGTTTGAGGGTTTATATGTAATTTTTGGATTCAAATTGGATTTATTACAATTTTTAGAAGTTTTAAAGGCTTAATTAAGGGTTTAAGACTTAGAAAATTAATTAGGGGACCTAATGACCTCAAAAATCAGTGAAAATTTCTCTAGGGGTTGAGGGTGTCACTAAGTTCAAATGTTCAAAGTTTCAACTCAAGGGAAAGTGAATCCTAATTATGGAAATTTTTCTAACTTTTCTATACATGAATCCTTAATTATTGTCCTTAAATATGTCACTAATTTTGATGGGCTTGAATCAATGTTTGAACTAACCCTCATACTCAATACACAAGGCATGCATGAACCACATAAACACATTCAATACCTAAATCTAGGAGAGCCTTAGACTAAGTGGTGTGTGCACCTTAAGCATGCAATTAACTAATTAACATGATTAAGACAAAATTAGTGAATAATCAAGAAATGATTATCCACTAATCATCCCCATTAATTCCATTCAAACATGCTCAATCAACATTTAAGATCTCAAATGAAATCTTGAACACTTAAGGATTTACTTCAAAATATATATTAAAATACATAAATATAAATGGATTTATATATATAAATAGAAATATATTATAAAATAATTAAATATATTATTAAAATACATGTTAATGGGTTGAAGGATCCACTGATCTCCATAGAAGTTTGAAAATAATAAAAGATTTTCCTTGTTTTTTTCAAAATATTCAATATTTAATTAAATATAAAAAAATGGTTAATAAGCTTCAATAATTCAAAATACCATCAAAATCTATTCAAATAGTATTGAAAATTTTTCTGGAGACCAGCCATGCACTCAACAACATGCATGCCAAATTTCAGATAAAAATAATTTATACATAATTAATTAAAAATAAAATACATATTTCTGTATTTCTTAAATTACTAATAAAATAATAACCAAAAGAGTTTGATTTTATTTTTAAAATAAACTAGATGAAATTTTGAAAATTTTGATATATTATACTTAATTTTTGGTTATGTATTTGATTTACTGTAATTTTCCAAAGTTTCTGTAATTAAAATCAATTAAAACACATTTTTTCTTAATTAAACGGCGGCGGTCAGACACACGGCGCGCTGGGATTGGCGGGATCGAAACCGCGTGACGGCGGGGACACGCGTCGGCCGCTGGCCGCTTCACGCGGTTTCCACTTAACCACGTCAGCGGCTCTTGACAGCCGTTGGATTAACCGCGGGTTCGATCTAACGGCTGAGATCAGATCCCGCGGTTTGATCTTACCAGGAGAAGATCAAACGGCGGAGCTTCGATCCCGCTGTTCCGAATGGGCGGCCCTGATCTCGCCGGACGGCTGATCGAACGACAAATCGGATGCGCGGTCGGATCAGACCGCGGGAGGGCTCGATCTGGACCGTTGATCGAGCGATCAACGGTCCAGAAAACGTACACTCGCCGGAGACCGTGAGTGACGCCCTAGAGAACGTATTTCGGCTCGTTCTCTCGATCGGATTGATCATTTCACTTGAAATTTTAAACGTAGATTGAAGTCATGAACAGAAATCGTGGGGAATAGTTCGTTTTAGCTAAAACCCTAAAAGCATAGAGCTATTTAGATCTAACTAATGTGAACTAGATCTAGGGTTTTAAGGAGTTATACCGTTAGATCTTCGAAATTTCTGGATTGATGAGCTTGTAGATTGTCCAAGTGAAGATTCCCAGCGAAAATCCAAGCTCGAACGCGTCTGGATCGACTGCTACAGGCTTGGGACGGTCTAGGTGGTGGGTTCGCCGGAGAACTCGCCGCCGGTGACGTGCAACCACTTGGATTTTGTAGTGGGGAGGTAGAGGAAGCTCTGGAGATTCAAAACGAACTGGGGACATGACTTGAGAGGGCTTGAGTAGTGAGAGATGATTAGGGTTAGAATGTATGGCATTAAGGCCTTTTCCCCCTATTCAAACGCCCCCAGGCCAAACGGATGGCTGGGATTGACTCACAAGGTCCTTGGATGTTGCCAAGTGTCCCTGGGACAGCCAGAAGGCTGACCCAAAGGCTGGGCACGCCTCAATCCTATTGGACGGCTTTGGGATAAGTGGAGGGGACATTGCCATTTAAGGCTAAACCAGGCCCTGAGCCTGGTTAGGAGAGCTCCAAGTGAGCTTTAGGACATTAAGGGGTCGGCCTAAAGCAGCTTAAATCAAGGGAAAGGAGCTTAGCATGTGATAAAGCCTTCTAGAAGAGTTTTAAGCTTGGGTTTGACCAAGTTGACCAGTCAACTGGTCAATGGGGCTGATGTGGCATCCAAGCAGGTCATGGAGTCTCTCCAAGTGGCTGGATGGGTGTGGCTTGAGCTAGGTTCAAAGGGGTTGAAAGGTTTGACCATACAAATGGTCCCTTAAGCCTTGAGTTGACTGGTTGACCAGTCAACTCCATCAAGGATTATGAAATTTTCAATTAGGTGATTCAAATGAGTTGATTAGGTGGGTTGGAGGGTGGTTCCAAGAGCCAAGCATGTCAAATGGATTAAGAAGGCTTAATGGGCCTTTAATGGGCTTCTAGGCCAAAACTGGTTGACTTGGTCAACCAGTTGGGTTCAGGGGCTAGAAATGGATTCAACAAATTCAGAATGTCAATCTGAGTCTATTGGATGTGGTCCCAGGGTTTGGAGGGGTTGATTTGGTCAAAATCACTATTTGAACCCTTAAGGGCTTGTTTGGTCAACCTAGGTTGACTTGGTCAACCAGGTTGACCCAGGGTCAGGGTTTGGGTTCAACAGGTTTGAAATGACATTTGGAGACCATTGAGGGTAGTTCCTGGGTCTGGGGAGGTCAAATTGATCAAAATCCCTATTTGAGTCCCTAAGGGCCTGTTTGGTCAACCTGGGTTGACTTGGTCAACCAGGTTGACCCAGGGTCTGGGTTTGGGCTCAACAGGTTTGAAATGATATTTTAAGGTTAATGGAAGTGGTTGGGTGGCCTAAAGAGGTCATTTGGGTCAAAACACATGTTTGGACCCTTAAAGGGCCCCTTGGGTCAAACCAGTTGACTTGGTCAACCAGGTTGACTCAAGGGTTGGAAATGGGTTCAAAAGATTTAAAATGACATTTGAAATTTGTCAAAGGTGGTTGCATCCCATTTGGAGCTCATTTGGTTTGAAATCCCCATTTGGGCCCCATAGGGGTATTTTGGTCAATTTTGACCTATTGGTCAACTATGGTCAAAAATGGGTCTGGAAAATGCAGTTTACTGCTCAATGGGTTAAAATCAAGGGTCTGGAGGTGATTGGAGGCTTGGATAAGGGTTCCAAGGTCAAGATCTCAAAAGGGTTATGCTCAGTGGCATAGGCTGTAAATATTTGAAGGTTTTACAGCCTTTGAATTTTAATTCAGATTCTGGGGTTAGAGACCTCAGAATGAGCTCAAAATTGGAGGGTAGCCTTTAGAGACATGTCTTATCACTTTGCAAGTGATAGACCCTGAATCAGAGATCATTTGACTGGGTTTTGAAATGTTTGAAAAATCTCTGAAAAGGGTGTTTAGGACAGGGCCTCTAGAGTTTGGATTTGAGTCTGAATTCTGGGTTTGGATTTGATTTGAAGTTTGAATTAATTTGGATTTGAATTGGATGGAGTTTGAGATTCAAATTGATCACAGGTAGGAATCAAATTGAAAATGGAGTGGATTAAATATAGGAATTGATTTAAAATTGAGGTTGATCAAGGGTGGAGTTTGATTTGAAGTTGGAGTGATCCTAAGATCTAGAAGAATTCTAAGATCTAGGGTTTAAAGGAATCATAGGCTCTAGAATAAGCTCTAAGGTCTAGTTCTAGGAAAGATCCTAAGGTCTAGAGTGGATCCTAGGGTCTAGGATTAAATCTGGCTTCTGGAAAGGTCTTAGTGACCTCATACAAAAATGAGGTCAACAAAAACCTCATCAACCAAAAGGTTAAAGCAGTTATTGCTTCTAAAGCTGCAGAAGCTTTAGTGGGAAAAGATCACCCTTATCCAGTATAATATGACCAAGAGAAGTATCCAAAGGGGAACATAGTGTCAAAGTTCAATTTATTTGATGGTAGTGCAAATCCTAGTCAACATCTAGCACAATTCAAAGCTACCTGTGGAAATACAGGAAGCAATGATGCTCTGGTACTACGATAATTTATTAGTAGTCTAACAGGTACAACTTTTCAATGGTATGCTGAGTTACCTAATGACTTAGTGAGAATATTCGCTGAATTAGAGATGATGTTCATTAAAAAATTTGCCAGTGCAATAAATAATGTGACTATAACTGACCTTGCTATTGAGAAAAGGAAAAGGGAAGAATCAGTCACCAAGTACATAACCAGGTAGAGGAATCTCAATATGAAATGTGAGCAACAACTCACTGAAAAGCACGCTGTCGAGCTATTGATGGGGAATATATATGACCATATGGCTCCATATTTGGCGATGTCTACAATCAATACTTTTCAAGAGTTATTGGATCGTATATCCAAATTTGAATGGTTACCCAGGCCTAGGAGTGCTGGCTTCAATTATAATAATAATCCACCAGGGAAAGGAAAATATATCAAGGTATTTGATCCAAAAAGAACCGAGGTGAATACTACATTTTCATCTTCCTCGAATAAGAAAGAAAAGGAAGATTCAATAAATCTACCAAAAATATTGAAACAAATAAGAGAAAGGCAAAGGCCTCCTACCTTACAGGAGAAACTTAACAAGCCATATTCTTTTAAAAAGGAATGTACGAGAAAGATTTTTAGGCAAGCCTTAAAAATCGGCCTTTAATTTCCAGAATCTCGCCGACCAGAACAGGCTGGCATGACAGATGATCCGAATTACTGTCTGTATCATAGGATCATAAGTCACCCAATCGAAAATTGTTTCATATTCAAAGATTGGGTCGAAAGAAATTACCAGAATGGTGAACTTACGCTTGTTAATAGTGTTCTTATCAATCCTAAGAGGGAGAAAACCAATATTATCTCCTTTATACCATTTCAAAGCATAGAGAACGATTAAGGAAAAGCTCCCTAACAAAATGAAGGTGGTTGGGAGACCTTTATCTTAAAGAAAACTAAACTGATGATGAATGTCTTATTGGCTATTGAAGGCATTCGTCGTAAGAGTGCATTAGAATTGGAAGTTGATCCAAGACTCCTTTCTTCAAAGAACCCAATGGCAGGAGGGCCCAATTCAAACAAGAAGAAACCTTTGAAATATTTTAAAGACTAAAAAATAAAGCGTAAGCATGGATCAAAATCTTAGAAAAGAAAGAAGAAGAGATTAATAAAGTAAAAAATCGAGACTAAAAAATTCATCGACTCTATCGATGAATATCAGCAACCTCCAAGACGTCCTGTCAAGTTGGAGGAATACATGTCTGATTTATTCCTTAACTCCGAGCCAAAAAAGGAAGAAAGTAATCCAACTAAAACTTGTCGAGTCATAAATGAACAAGGTGGAAGGGTTGCAAGAGGACACAATGCACCTCTTGCTATCTATAAAGCTAATGTGAAAATACATTCAAAGGAAGTACACCGAACACCAGTACCTTTCACTAACTCAGATGAAGAATTATATTATCCCGATGAAGAAGATGATTATAAGGGAAAGAACCTGCCTAAAGAAAAATGTCTGAAACTTAGAAGCGGCTTAGACTCCGAAGAAATTGATGATATGAAAATTTCAAAGAATTCTCAAGCTGAAGATAATTCATCTCCAGAGGTGACACAAATCCAGTTGAGAAGTGGAAAATAAGTTCCCCCACCTTAAAAGAAAATAAAAGATAAGAAGAAGAATATTCAACTCAATGAAGCCGTTATTCCACAAGAGCCTCCTAAACTCAAGGGCCAGTGTAAATATGGATTACAACATATTATCTCATCTCCACAAATTACCTGCATTGCTGAGTGTCTACGACGCCCTTCTGATGTATAAGAACCTTCGGAAAACACTCACTAAAGCTTTGCAAAATCCTGAACAGTATGAGGCATTCTTTGCTGAGCAAAACTTGAAAGAAGCTTTGCATACACAGAGTACTGCTACAATCACTTTCTGTGATAATGATATGCTCCTGGGAACTGCAGATCATAATTGGCCATTATATGTTACTACAGAGAGTAACAACATTGAAATAAATAGAATTTTGATCAATCCAGGTTCTTCTGTTAATCTAATGAGCCTCAAGACACTCAAAGGGTTGGCCCTAAATGTCTAGTATTTAAATAGAAGTACCGTTTTTCTTCAGGGATTCAACGAGCAAGGGTAAAGAACCTTGGGATCTTTGGTATTGCCTCTGAACTTTGGGGAACTTAATACGGAGGCAACATTTCATATCATTGATTACAACACATCATACAAGGAACTTCTCGGAAGACTATGGCTCCATGAGTATGGTATATTGCCCTCAATACTTCATCAATGTATGAAATACATTCGAGATAATGAAGAATATTGCATTGATGAGGATGAACAACAATTCTTGGTGCACGAAGTCAAAATTTATGATGATGCCAAGTACTTTATAGCTCAAAAGTCAAAATGCAATGAACTTTTAAAAATTCAGGCTCTTACACTGGATAAGAAAAGCTGAAAGATAAGGACAAAAATAAACCAAAGCAAATTTGCTTAGTGCCTCATCTCGGTAGTGATACCGAATAGAATGATATTATCTATAACTTTTAAACCCTTGGTCATAGGGAAAAGAAAGAATGAACTATCAATTATCCCTTTTGATTATGAAGCCAATCATACAAATAAGGTATGATGTCCAAGCAAACCGACCATTGAAGGGGAAGAAGAATTCTTGTATCAGCCCAAGGGTACTATAGAATCTTAGGAGGAAGGGGACCCAGGACCCAATTCCATATATAAGAAATTGCATAAAGTATCAATTTTAATGATAAGAGTGTCTGAAGAATATATATCTACAGATATCATCAAAATAGTGCCTATGCCAATGACACATTTCAAAACATTGACTACCTCGTCAAATACAAATATAGAGATGTTAAAAACATTATGTTCCTCCCCAAAAAGGTCTCAAGGAACGTGAATCCATTTTCTATAAATTAAGGGTGATACCACATCATGTTGCTCATGAAATGGAAAATGAAGATATGTTGATCATCATCCTTTAATACCCTTCACCCATTATGAGAAAGCTGATAGAAAGAAGAATCTTCTTTATGCAAACACGCAAGAAAGCTCGTTACTTCAGAAAGCTTTGGCATAATGAGCAAGCACAAAAGCTTATTGGCAATAGTTTTTCCACAACATGGGGTCTTGGATATGCTTAACATTCGTATCTTACACGAGCAGCGTCCTATCATTATCTTGAGTACCCTCAACATCCATATCTTACACATGCAACCTCATATAATGTTACAGACAAGGAGGAGAGACTGTTAGAGTCTAAAAATCAAGGAGAATATCTAATTATGGATCTGAAAGAAGCCCCAAAAGAGTTTGAAGAAGGTGGCTAAGCTACTGTGGATGAGCTCAAAGAAATAAACTTGGGTACTGAAGAAGATCCAAAACCTACATTCATCAGCTCTAACCTTTCGTAAGATAAAGCAAAGGAGCTAAGAATGTTGCTTCTCAAATATAAAGACTATTTCGCATGGAACTACACTGAAATGTCAGGTTTATCATTATAGGTGGCAGTGCATAAACTCTCCATCAATACAAAAATATCGCCTATTAAGCAAGCACCCAAGCGAATGCGACTTGAAGCTGGTTTTATTTCAGAAGAGAAGTATACTGATTGAATCACAAATATTGTTCCATTAAAAAGAAGAATGGTTAAATTCATGTCTGTATAGACTACCGAGATTTGAACAAAGCATGCCCAAAGGATGATTTTCCATTGCCCAATGCAGAACTTATGGTCGATAACACATCAAATCATGACATGTTTTCATTCATGGATGGATCATTAGGTTATAATCAAATCAAGATGGATTCAGAGGATGAAAAGCATATCTCATTTTAAACTCCTATTGGCATATACTGCTATAAAGTGATGTCATTCAGTTTAAAGAATGCTGGAGCTATCTACTAAAGAGCGATAACTTGAATCTTTGATGACCTTATTCATAAACATGTTGAATGTTATGTTGATGATTTAGTTGTAAAAATTAAATTTCAGCATGAACATGTAAACGATCTTAGGATTGTATTCAAAAGAATTTGAAAATTCAATTTGAAAATGAATCTATTAAAGTGTGCTTTCGGTGTTACATCTGAAAAATTCCTTGGATTTATTGTATGCCATAGGGGGATTGAAATTGACCCTAATAAAATTCATGCAATAGTGGAAATGCCACCTCCAAAAACCTTAAGACAACTTCGTTTATTACAAGGAAGATTGGCATATATACGTAGATTTATATCTAATGTTTTAGGTAGATGCCAACCCATCGCACGATAGATGAAAAATAATGCTCCTTTCATGTTGGATGATACTTGTCAAGAGACATTTGATAGCATAAAATAATATTTACTATATCCTCCAATCCTTGCTGCCCCAATCCCAGGGAAACCCCTAATCATATATAAAGCTGCTCTTGAAGAATCACTCGGAGCATTGCTAGTACAAACAAATGAAGATGGCAAAGAAAATGACATTTATTACATCAGTCGACGATTAATAAGGGCAGAATCTAAATATTTACCAATTGAAAAGCAATGCCTAGCATTAATCTTTGCCAACCAAAAACTATGGCATTATATGTTATCACATAAAATCACTTTAATATCTAAAGTGGATCCAATAAAATTCCTAATTATTAGACCCACTCTCACTGGTCATCTAGCTAAATGGGCTGTCTTGCTAATGCAATTTGATATAACATATATGTCACAAAAGCGGTGAAAGGATAGGCTCTAGCTGATTTTCTAGCATCCCATCCTTTACCTGCAGATTCTCCACTCAATGATGAGTTGCCAAATGAGTAAATGCTCGAAGTGGAAGAAGGAGAAAATCTGCTAGAATGGGAGCTCTATTTTGACGGGGCTTCATCAATAAAACCAACAAGGCCTCCTAAGTTTCCGATAATCCAAGTGGGCATTGGCCTTATATTCATTACACCGCAAAAAGGAATACTCCGATATTCCTATAGCTTAAAAGAGTCTCGCACTAATAATGAGGCTGAATATGAAGCTTTAATAGTGGATCTTGAGTTGGCGATTAATATGAAAATTAAGAAACTCCATATAAATAGAGATTCTCAACTCATAATCAAATAAATAATATGTGCTTTCAAAATCAATAAGCCTGAATTAATATCTTATCATGAGTATGCTCTTAAACTCCTACGATAAATTCCTGAAGTAGCTCTCACAAGGATTATGCGTAGTGAAAATGGAAAAGCTGATGCCCTGGCAAAGCTAGCGAAAGAACTAGCAAATATACAGGAAGATCCAATTCTTATAACTATTCAAAACAGACATGCATTAAATCCAACTATCATACAAGATGATGAAAGGAAAAAGAGCCTAACTATATCTGATGAAAATGATTGGAGAACTCCATTCATTAGATATTTTAAGGAAGAGATATTGCCTGAAAATAAATCTATGGCTTCCCAAATATCACGAAGAGCATTGAGATATGCTTTCATGAATGATACATTATATCATAAATCATTTAATCAAACATGGCTATGATGTTTGGGTCCTGATGAATCCCAGAAAGTCATAAGTGAAGTTCACGAAGGATTGTGAGGTGCACACCAATTTGGACCAAAAATGAAAATTAAAATCAAACGCATGGGATATTATTGGCCAAGTATGGCTCAAGATTGCATTGACCATGCTAAGAAATGCCATTAATGTCAAGTGCATGGAGATATCTTGCATCAACCTCCCAATCAGCTATACCCTACAATAATGTCATGGCCATTTGAAAGCTGGGGTACCAATATATTAGGTCTTATAGAACCACCATCTTCTATAGGACATCGGTTCATCTTAGTTTCCATTAACTACTTCTCAAAATAGGTAGAAGCAATTCCCTTATGAGAAGTTAAAGTAGATAATGTAATGAAATTCTTTCGAGATAACATTGTTTATCATTTTGGCGTACCTCGTCAAATTATATCAGACAACAATAGTTCCTTTAAAAGTGCCCAAATTTATCGATTTGTAGAATGCCATAAAATAGACATGTATTATTCATCGATATATAACTCAAGAGCCAATGGTTTGGCCAAAGCATTTAATAAAATATTGGTTAAGCTGCTCAAGAAAATTCTTTCTAAAAATAAGTGAGAGTGGCACGATAAATTGATAGAAGCCCTCCGGGCATATCGTATCACCTATAAAACTACAACGCAGGCCACCCCATATTCGCTAGTTTTCGGAACTGAAGCAATATTACCCATTGAGGTTTAGTTACCGTCTCTTCATATTGCTGTTTAATACGAATTAACCAAAGAAGAAAATGATCTCCTACTACTTGAAGAGCTTGAATCCCTTGATGAAGTTCGACTTCAGGTTCTATAAAGTCTAGAATCCTACAAAGCAAGAATAACTAGGGCCCATGATAGAATGGTTCGTCCTAGAAGCTTCAAAGAAGGTGAACTTGTTTTGGTTCGCTGAAGACCTATAATCTCTCACCGTCACCTTGGTGGAAAATTTGATATAATATGGGAAGGACCTTTCATCATTTAAATAGTATATGAAGGAGGTGCTTATCAACTCGTAGACCTAAATGGTCAAAGGCCAATGCCACCAATAAATGATCAATATTTAAAGAAATATCACACATAAAGATATTATGTGTGCAAATTTACCCAAACAAAATCTCAAGTCTCCTCCTGAAAGACATGAGGCAATTTTTATATTCTCCTATAATATATGAGATAAACTCAACCCCCTCCTGAAAGACAGGAGGCAAATTTTTTTATATTATCCTATAATGTATGAGATAAATTCAAACCCCTCCTAAAAAGTCAAGAGGAAATTTTATCCCCTTTGTAAAATAAAATAAGGGAATCCAAAATCTTCTAAGCTCATAAAACTAAGGGTTAAGCTAAATCCATAAAGTTCAGTAAAACTAAGGGCCGAACTTTGAAATCTTATATGCTCATAAACCTAAGGGTCGAGCTAAATCACAAAGTTCAACAAGCCTAAGGGTTGAACTTTCAAATCTTATATACTCATAAACCTAAGGGTCGAGTTAAATCCACAAAGCTCAATAAGCCTAAGGGTCAAACTTTGAAATCTTATATGCTCATAAACCTAAGGGTCGAGCTTAATCCAAAAAGTTCAACAAGCCTAAGGGCTGAACTTTGAAATCTTCTATGCTCATAAACCTAAGGATCGAGCTAAATCTGTTTGTACTCGTTGAATATGAATTAGGTTGTTAGACCTAAGTTAAATGTCCCAAGGCTAACCAAGAGGGGGGGGGGGGGGGGTGAATTGGTAATTTAAAAATTATACTTCTACTCTTAGATTTTTAGAAAACCTTTTTAGTTATTAATGCAAGTTAAATTTAAACTTTAAAAAATAAACTTTTCAATCAGAGTAAACAACTTGCAATGAAATTAAATGCAGAAGAAAAATAAGAAAGAACACACCAGATTTATAGTGGTTCGGTCAAATCTTGACCTACGTCCACTCCCCGGAGGCACCCTCCGAGTATTGCACTAATACCACAAAGTGACTCTCCTTTAGCCCCCACAGCAAGGCGGAGAAGCCTGTACAAAATCACTTTCACCTTCCCCGATGCGACGGATTAGTCGGGTTCTTTGACACCAAAGAGATCTTCTTCTCGCCAAAACTTCCCTCAAGACGACCCTTGAATCCGATGGTACTGAAGTGCAAATTTGCCGGAGCAACCGTGTGAATATCCCCTCCACACTCCCTTGAAATCCCCTTCAAGGATCTTCTCCCTCTCAAACTCCACCCTTTCCTCTCTCCCTTTCAAGTTCTCTCTTCTAGTTTTCTCCAAAAGAACAAAGACACAATGGCTGTCAAAGATACACTTTGTCATCCTTTTACACTCTCCAAGTGTCGGCAGAGAGTCGGACCAATGTTGTTGAACTTCACTTGAGAGCCTTCGTCGGAGCAATCGTGTAAATATCCCCTCCACACTCCCTTGAAATTCCCTCCAAGGATCTTCTCCCTCTCAATGATCCCTCTCAAGAGAAAACAACTCCAAAGGTACGTGTAATAGTTTCTAGGACTCCTTATATAGAAATGACATGAAAAACCACCCAAAAACTGCAAATTTTCTATTCTGTACGCAGTGGATCGTCCCGTACGATCGTGGATCGTCTTGGATGATTTTACTTAAATGCTTTGAAATGACCCTATTTGTATATGTGTACAAAATGTCTTCGTACACACTGATCATCCCGTACGAACTAAGTTCGTCCGGTACGAACGGTTATTACTAGGACGGTCTAGAAAACTGCTGAAAACCGTTCTAAATCGGTTAATCGTCAGGACGAAAATTTGTTCGTCTGGACGAAATTTTTACAGAGAGCAGATCGTTTTCTGACGATAATTAATTTCGTCTGGACGAAAATTTTACAGAGACCAGATCGTCCTGGACGATAATTATTTCGTCCCGGACGAATAGGACTTAGAAAATTTTTCAAGCCAGTTCCTATTCGTTCTATGTGCTCAATAGGAGATAACTGTCTGATCGTCCCGTACGATCAGATATCATCCCGTACGATCAGTATAGCTTATATATGATCTCTATATGTGTGTATGTGTATTTTTATTCACTCAATTACAATCACTCCCTTTCAAATTCAATTCAAAGAAAAATACAAGCTTCAAATTCACAAAGTATCTCATGCTGAATTTGATTTGAAGTCTTCGTAGTCTGGAGTTCGATTTTCCTGAAATATTAGTACACACACGAGCAAAAACAAATCTTCCAAAAATTATTAGGAGATAACAACACATAAAACAATAATATTTGGAATAATCAAAACTATACAAGTTGCAAGAATGTAAACATGCAAATAGCAACTTTCCTAACAATCTCCCCCTTTTTAATGATAGCAAAACAATTATTGTTTGTATAATTTCAAATTCTAAGAATCTCCTAAACTCCCCCCTGAATTAATAAACATATTAAAATAAGGAGGCATTAAAATTATTTTTGTTTTCAAAATTTTTAGAAATACAAAACAAAACAAAATAAACACAAATACACTAAACAAAACAAACACACAATGATACAAATACACAAGACACAACAATAATTTTAATGCCTCTTAAACCCTAAACCCTAGAAAACTGCTGAAAACCGTTCTAAGTTGGTTAATCGTCAGGACAAAAATTTGTTCGTCTGGACGAAATTTTTATAGAGAGCAGATCGTTTTCTGAAGATAATTAATTTCGTATGGACAAAAATTTTACAGAGACCAGATCATCCTGGACGATAATTATTTCGTCCCGGATGAATAAGACTTAGAAAAGTTTTCAAGCCAGTTCATGTTCGTTCTATGTGCTCAATAGGAGATAACTGTCTGATCGTCCCGTACGATCGGATATCGTCCCGTACGATCGGTATAACTTATATATGATCTCCTTATGTGTGTATGTGTGTTTTTATTCACTCAATTACAATCACTCCCTTTCAAATTCAATTCAAAGAAAAATACAAGCTTCAAATTCACAAAGTATCTCATGCTGAATTTGATTTGAAGTCTTCGTAGTCTGGAGTTCGATTTTCCTGAAATATTAGTACACACAAGAGCAAAAACAAATCTTCCAAAAATTGTTAGGAGATAACAACACATAAAACAATAATATTTGGAATCATCAAAACTATACAAGTTGCAAGAATGTAAACATGCAAATAGCAACTTTCCTAACAATCTCCCCCTTTTTGATGATGGCAAAATAATTATTGTTTGTATAATTTCAAATTCTAAGAATCTCCTAAACTCTCCATGAATTAATGAACATATTAAAATAAGGAGGCATTAAAATTATTTTTGTTTTCAAAATTTTTAGAAATACAAAACAAAACAAAATAAACACAAATACACTAAACAAAACAAACACACAACGATATGAATACACAAGACACAACAAATAATTTCTCCCCCTTTTTGACAACATCAAAAAGTGAAGAAGAAAAAGACTTGAAATGTAAGCAGACATATGAAAATCATTTAAAAATTTAATCTTTAAAGTGATTGACATAAGGTATGCAAATAAAATTAAAACATTAGCTAAATCATAAAATTCATAGAATTAAAGAAGAGATATAACATAGAAACTAAAAAGAATTTATCAAAACATGAGTATATTTAGACATTTAAGATAGAGAAAATCATTGTAAAAATGATGATATAAAAATTTTATATTTCATATTTCAATATGTAATATAAATGTACATAAGATCAATTTGAATTAAGAGATTAAAAAATTAAGGAAAAAAATAACTACCACATGTGGCGCTTTGCGCATCTTTTTCAATTTTGTGGACATTTTTGTGCATCTTTTCACTTGTTGGGCTTATTTTGTGCCTCTTTTTCACATTGCAAATCATTGCGCATTTCTTTTGATTTTTTGTACATTTGTACAATTTTCAAGAGTAATTGTATTCTTTCCAAAATCAATAATCTAAAATTTCAAATCTTTCTTAGTGCATAAATATTAATTGATAAGTGAAATACAAAATAAGAAAACATCATAATTGCAATAATAATATTAAAATTAATGTAGTCTAAATAAGAGACATGAAATTGACAATCTTAATAATATCAAGTTATAAACACAACTTAAATTTAGAAAAATTAGATTTTCTAATGAATTCAATTTTATGTTGCAGTTCAAAGTATAGCACTGTAAGATAAAAAATTTAAGGGTTTTTCATATAGGCTAACGAACATTTCAAACACAGAAGAAAAAACACTTAAACAAAAAAAAATCTAAAGCAATAAAAGAATAGAAAAACACTAAACAAAATACAAGTACACAAATTATAAAAATCTTCTTATCAGATTCCAAATGTCTTACAACAAGAAACATGGATTCCGATATAAAAATATCTTAAAATCATACAAAACACACAAAAATTAAAAATAGAAAAACACATAAAACAAACAAAAATAAAAACACAACTAATAAAAAAACATTGCACACAAAAACACATAAACAAAGGGTTTAAACATCATTTTGCTCATGGTCTGATGATTCAGAAGCTAGATCTGCCCAGGAGATTTTTTGCTTTTCATTATTTTCCCATTTTATAATATGCTTAGCTTTGCCCTTTTCTTTAGCAGGAAGAGTTCTCAAACTAGGGCACTGACTTTTCAGATGTCCAAATTTCCTACATCCAAAGCAAATAATACTTGAAGAAATCTGAATATTCTTACCATTTTTACCTTTATTCCACTTTTGTTGATGCTTATGCTTGTGCTTTAGTGGACTTTTCAGTTTGCTTGTTAAGTCATCGCTTTCCTCACAAACTAAGCAACTTTTCTCCATGTCTTCCGCTTTTAGCATTATTGTTTCACCTGCATCCAAAAGTCTTTGACCTAAATATTGTTCGTAGGCAATGAGTGAGCCAATCAAATTATCAATAGAATATTCATTCAAATTTTTTGATTCGCAAATAGAAATAACTTTGGCATCAAACTTGTCAAGTAAACAACGTAGAATTTTATTGACTATTTCAAAGTTTGAAAATTCTTTACCTAAAGCATGCAATGATGTTATAATTTGAATAAACCTAGTATACATGTCTAAGATCGTCTCATAAGGTTTTATGCTAAAGAGTTCATAGTCATGCATCAAAAAGTTCAACTTAGATTGCTTGACTTCACTAGTACCTTCATATGTAATGCATAAACTGTCCCAAATTTCCTTGCCAGTAGTACATGTAGAGATTCTCATATAATCTTCCAAATTTAAAGCACAGAACAAACAATTCATACATTTAGCATTTAATTCAGCATAAATTTGTTCTACTCTACTCCATTCAGAAAAAGGTGTATCAGTTTTGATTCCATCTATAATACGTGACGGTACAGAATAACCATTTTGAATCATATGCCACATTCGATAATTTATTGATTGCAAGAAAGTAGACACTCAAATTTTCCAAAAATCAAAAGAAATATTTTCAAATAAAGGTGGTCTAACAATCGAATATCTATCTAATGTTTTACAGTTTCTAAAATTAGCCATACTCGTTTTTCAAAAAGTAGTCAAAACTTATGATTTTGAAATCTTGCTCTAATACCACTTGTTTGTACTCGTTGAATATGAATTAGGTTGTTAGACCTAAGTTAAATGTCCCAAGGCTAACCAAGAGGGGGGGTGAATTGGTAATTTAAAAATTATACTTATACTCTTGGATTTTTAGAAAACCTTTTTAGTTATTAATGCAAGTTAAATTTAAACTTTAAAAAGTAAACATTTCAACCAGAGTAAACAACTTGCAATGAAATTAAATGCAAAAGAAAAATAAGAAAGAACACACCAGATTTATAGTGGTTCGGTCAAATCTTGACCTACGTCCACTCCCCGGAGGCACCCTCCGAGTATTGCACTAATACCACAAAGTGACTCTCCTTTAGCCCCCACAGCAAGGCGGAGAAGCCTGTACAAAATCACTTTCACCTTCCCTGGTGCGGCGGAGTAGCCGGGTTCTTTGACACCAAAGAGATCTTCTTCTCGCCAAAACTTCCCTCAATACGACCCTTGAATCCGATGGTACTGAAGTGCAAGTTCGCCGGAGCAACCGTGTGAATATCCCCTCCACACTCCCTTGAAATCCCCTTCAAGGATCTTCTCCCTCTCAAACTCCACCATTTCCTCTCTCCCTTTCAAGTTCTCTCTTGTAGTTTTCTACAAAAGAACAAAGACACAATGGCTGTCAAAGATACACTTTGTCGTCCTTTTACACTCTCCAAGTGTCGGCAGAGAACCGGACCAATGTTGTTGAACTTCACTTGAGAGCCTTCGTCGGAGCAACCGTGTGAATATCTCCTCCACACTCCCTTGAAATTCCCTCCAAGGATCTTCTCCCTCTCAATGATCCCTCTCAAGAGAAAATAACTCCAAAGGTACGTAATAGTTTCTAGGACTCCTTATATAGAAATGACATGAAAAACTGCTCAAAAACTGCAAATTTTCAATTCTGTACGCAGTGGATCGTCCCGTACGATCGTGGATCATCCTGGACGATTTTACTTAAATGCTTTGAAACGACCCTATTTGTATATGTGTACGAAATGTCTTCGTACACACTGATCGTCTCGTACGAACTAAGTTTGTCTGGTACGAACGATTATTACTAGGTCGGTCTAGAAAACTGCTGAAAACCGTTCTAAGTCGGCTAATCATCAGGACGAAAATTTGTTCGTCTGGACGAAATTTTTACAGAGAGCAGATCATTTTCTGATGATAATTAATTTCGTTTAGACAAAAATTTTACAGAAACCAGATCGTCCTGGACGATAATTATTTCGTCCTGGACGAATAAGACTTAGAAAATTTTTCAAGTCAGTTCCTATTCGTTCTATGAGCTCAATAGGAGATAACTGTCTGATCATCCCGTACGATCGGATATCGTCCCGTACGATCAGTATAACTTATATATGATCTCCTTATGTGTGTATGTGTGTTTTTATTCACTCAATTACAATCACTCCCTTTCAAATTCAATTCAAAGAAAAATACAAGCTTCAAAATCACAAAGTATCTCATGCTGAATTTAATTTGAAGTCTTCGTAGTATGGAGTTCGATTTTCCTGAAATATTAGTACACACAAGAGCAAAAACAAATCTTCCAAAAATTGTTAGGAGATAACAACACATAAAATAATAATATTTGGAATAATCAAAACTATACAAGTTGCAAGAATGTAAACATGCAAATAGCAACTTTCCTAACAAAATCCATAAAGTTCAACAAGCATAAGGGTTGAACTTTATAAATTTTATGTGCTCATAAACCGAAGGGTCGAGCTAAATCCACAAAGTTCAACATGCCTAAGGGCCGAACTTTGAAATCTTATAAGCTCATAAACCTTAGGGTCGAGCTAAAACTACAAAGTTTAACAAGCCTAAGGGCCGAACTTTGAAATCTCTTAAGCTCATAAATCTAAGGGTCGAGCTAAATCCACAAGGTTCAATAAGCCTGAAGGTTGAACCTTCGAAGTCTTTTATGCTCATAAACCTAAAGGTCGAGCTAAAACCCATAAGGTTCAATAAACCTAAGGGCCGAACCGTCAAAGTCTTTTATGCTCATAAACCTATTGGTCGAGTTATTTTTATCAACCTAAATGGTTGAAGCAGAATATAGGTTCAATAAGTATAAGTGCTGAACCTCTAAATATTTACACCCATAAACCTAAAGAGTCAAGTTATTTTCATCAACCTGCTTACTTGGTTGAAGATTTAAAAAAAAAAAATTGAGTTCAATAAGTCCAAAAGATCGAACTTTTAAATACCATATGTACTCACAAAACCTAAGGGTTGAGTCACATTTATAAAAATATAAAAGACTAAAAGTCTAAGACATCCCAATAAAATAAAATAAAACGAGAGGAAAATGTATAAAATATATATGTAAATATATATATATATATATATAATACTTTTGTTCGTTCCAGAGTAAAGATAGAAAAGCTATCGAAGTCTGAACTGAAGGCTTCCTATTTGCTGTCTAATTCTGAACAAGCGATCCTGTAGCATCATCTGCCTAGTATGAGTGGTCTCCAACTGATGATGCAATGAGTCAAACTCCTCGGTGGATGATGTCAACTCCTGCTCTAATCTCTCAACCTTAGCAGCTATCCAAGTAAATTCCTCCTCAGTATAAGTAGCTGCTGCTCGAAGCTCTCGTCACCTCTCCAAAAGAGCCCTCTCTCGCTGCCTCAAATCCCCGAGCTCTACTGATATCTCTAAAAGCTGAAGCTGCTCTGCTGAAATATCTTGTTGGCAATGCCTCAAAGCCTAAAGGTTAAAGTCATGATCCACACTAATTTTCTTTGTCCTGTCCCAAGCAGCTCTCACTCTATCCTCTAAACCACCAGGAACTCCAACTGCTAATTCCTCAGGGACAAAGTGTAATTTGTATAGCCCGAAAGAAACAATGCGACAAAGGTGCTCCCATGTCTTTAAAGCAGTATCCCGAAGTCCAGAAGCTGCGGCACAATCTAAAAGTAGAGAAGCCTCAACACAAAAACTAGCTAAATCTGATAACGGCAAATCATCAAGATCCACTCCTAGCAGTAGGTGCCTTAGAGCAGTGACAATGTGATCAGCTCTACTCAACAGTTGCTGACCAAAATATCTGTGAGCACGAGAAGTTATCCTGGATACAAAACATGCCAGTTCTAAACCTGAATTTAAAAACATAATTAGAGTTATAAAAAAAGAAAAAAAAAAGAAAGAAAAAAAGAAAGAAAGATGAATAAGAGAAGAATAATATAACTATAAAAGAATAAAAAAAAAAAAAAAAAACCTGAAGGGTGGATCTCATCTGATGATCCTGACGAATAGTTATCACCTAGGTGGGCACTAACACTTGATGAGGAGCTTTCTGATACATCATCTACGATCACCCAAGATGAATCTGAGAAAGGAGAAGGTGAGACAGCTAGCCCTATAACAATGTCATCAGTAGCATCTTCAAATAACATTTGTGTAGAATCAATGTGTGCAGACTAAGAAGATGACAACTTTCCACCTATGTATATATCCAAAAGAAAAATGAGAAAGAGAAATGTTGATAAATTAAATGAATAATTATATAAATATATATTTATTTTACCTTCGGCATCATCAGGTGTATGTTCAATAGCTAGATGATTATCCTGGTCCAAAATACCTAGTATAAGTTCAGGCTCTGCATCCACGAGCTCGGCATCTAAAAGATAAATATACTAAGGAATTGAAGGATTAAATGAACGATAATTTTTTTATATGCCAATACCTGGGACTGGTCTCAAAGCAGTACTCTGGTCTTATGAGAAAACATGAAAAGGGAAGCCTGGAGGAGTAGGCAAAGTATCTGTCATCAAAATAGGAGAACTTGACTAGATGAGTGGGATATGTTTGGATACTGCAACAAAAAAAAAATGCATTATGAAAATCTAAATGCAAGAAAAATTGAGATAAATATAGGTTAATTAAGAAGGAAGATTTAACCTGGAACATCGTGTGAAGATCGATGCCTAGGGCGACCTCTGTTGGTAGAAGGAGAGATTGATCTATCTCTAACAACTATAATATTTTCATATTAGTATCCATGAAAAACAAATTCATATATAAAAATAGTATACATCACATACCTGGGCCACCATGTCTGAAAGTAGGCTCAGGGTTCCTCTTTCTCCTCCTATCATCAAGTCTGAAAGTCTCCTTATGTACAGTAGCATGACCTTGAGGCACTGAAGGGTACCATGATGGTCTCTGTCTTCTAACTTGCCTGATATATGCTCGAATTCCAAACTCGATGAAGGAAGAAAATGAGTGACAAATCCAAGCCAATCGTAAGTGTGAAATGCCTATCGAAGAATCTATATGGGGAATATAAAATCGAGAACCTGTCCCAAGTCAAAGAAGAAAAGTCCAAGTCATGGAAGCTGCCTCCAAACGTACTGACAATGGAAGAGAGCCCAGTTGACGCGTGTCGATTATCCCAGGAACGGTTGGTAATCCATATAATGGTGTGGCTTGAACAAGTCCAAACTGCCTTGCTGTCGTATTGAGATTATATCTCTCCAGTATCACTGAACCATGCCGTTTGTAGCAAACCCAACAGGTCTTATGCTAATAAAATATGAAGTAATCGGTATATAGTCTGACCTGGAAAGTAAAGTGGGAGTCCTCTTCTCAGACTGACAATCCACTAAAGGTACACCAAAGCACTATGGAGGTAAAGAATCAAGTGGGGATCTATATATCAATATGTAATGATCAGTCATCCATAGAGGTGCAAACATAAACAACCGGATCTGAGCTCTGTCTGCAGAAGAGGTCGCTCTAGTTAACTGGAGCAAAGAAGGAAAACGATACTCTATAAAGTAACCCGGTAACACTGGACAACTGAAAGCACCTGCAACGTGTATGTGTATCCATCCGTGAAGGTAGTGCCAAGAAATCTCCACATTGCACTGACCACGACCATATGTAGTACAAATCTGCCCCAAGCTATGATAAATTTGTGCAAGAACTGTAGGGGCTAGCTAGACTCTTCTTCCACTCGCTATCAAACTAGCCATCAAAAGCGTGCTAGGTTAGAAAACTCTGCTCTGGCTAGGAAAAACAAAATAGCTGAGCCATGTAGCAACAAAAGACACCAAAAGCATCTCGTCTGAAAAACATTTGGCTGAAATAGGTTACAATCTATCTACTAAGCCTGGATCAAACAAATCCTTTGAAAGCTGCTATATATCATGTGATCCCTTGTTAAAAGAATCATAAACATGTGCAAACTCTATAGTGAGTAACGCTGGAAGTAGTAAACTCTCAATCCAAATATCCAAGTAAATCATCGCTCTACGACCACGTCCCTTCTTCTTCTGCTGATAGTAATGGTAGTAGTGCCTTAAACTGTGATGAAGTCCAACTGAATATATAAACTTTTCTCTCCTCTACTGTCCTGCTGGTTGGTGACTAAATAAATCATAGTTAGTAGGAATACACTCTTCATATGGAACACCTAAAATTGGTAAGCCAAAAATGATGTGTAAGTCCCATAGTGTAATTTTCATTTCATTGGGTCCAACCCAATAGTGTTTGTGACACTGTCCCAATGCTTAATGATGCCCTAAAGCCAGGAAGAAGAAAGACGACTGTAATCAAACAACGACATGTAAATAGCTTCATATACCCCTGCTTGTTTCAATAATTTTTTATGCATTTGAAGTGTGTAGTGGGCTCAACTAATATAACCTCTCAAAATCTGAATGGGACTACCAAATACTGGATCATAACATCGCTCATCAATTTCCTGATGCAGTAAGCGATAACTGAGAAAACGGATAGCACCAGTCCTCTATGCAAGGTCTGCTGCTGGCTGCAAAATATTATGATTTCCATAGCTCAAGCCCCCTCTATAATCTTCTCCAAAGAAGCACCATCAGTACACCAAAATTTATGTGTAATGATTCAATCTGCTGGGTCATGTCCAATTGGCAAGTCTAAATCAAAGTGAGGCATGCAAGGTGATCTAATAAATAATCCATCATATGTGTCTTTGTCAATCAACATCTTTTTATGCCAATATAGTCGGTCTGAAATTGAAGCCAACTGTGATAGATCATATGCATCAATCTCCTGCCAAATATCTTCTTCTGAAGGCTCGATAAAAGATAATGATGGAGGTCTCCTCCAATCAAACATCTTGACCAGAAAATACAAAAGAAGAATAATGAAATATATATACTCAATGCTTGCAACAAATTTCTTGCGTGAAAATCACTCAAGAACTTTGTTGGGAGGCAATTTATTGAATGATATTTCAGATGCAGTGGCAAAATTTATTTTTTTTATCATAATACAAAAGAAGAGAAAAAAAAAGCATGAAATAAAGAGCGAAAAGATGCATCTCTTCAGGAGGATGATCGATCCCACTGCCAGCAATGGATCATCAATGGATGCATCCTTTTGGCACAATAACTGCCATCAACAAACAAATTGATAAAAAGGGGAAGATACAAAGAAAACAAAAACGAACACTTAAATTTCTCCATCTGTTATGAAGTGCACTTCTATCTTCATATACTCCAGTGACTAATCCGCCTTCACCATCGCTCCAACCCACTTCTCGGACGTACTCTACTTCCTGCTTGAAGATGGATGTTTAATTTGAAGACCTCGAGCCATTGATCTTTGTTCTGGGTGAGATGAATTTCAAATTAAAGATCCACGTCGTGATTTTTAATCCAGGCGGATGGCAAAAAAAAAATATAATGAAGACCTCGCGCCGTTGATCTTAGATCTGGGTGAGATGAATTTTAAATTGAAGACCCGAGCCGTGATTTTTAATCCTGGCGGATGGCTAAAAAAAAATCTAACAAAGACCTCGCGCCGTCGATCTTTGATCCGGGTGAGAAGAAACTACGACAAATGCCGTCCCGATTTCCCCCAGTGGGGAGGCGACGTCGGGAGGCTGTCAAAATTCCTCCGCGAATTTATTATAATTTTCTAAAAGTTGGAGAGTGATGGAATTGAGTTTCAGCTAATCGATTGATTAATCAAAATTCAAGAAATTTTAATTTATTTAAAAAAAATAAAATTGTTAATTTGAAATCAAACTAAATTAATAGATTAAAATCGACTAATTAAAATAATTATAAAAGCTAATTGATTAACTGAAAATCAATTAAACTCAATCGATTAATTAAAAAATTATTTAATTAAACTTAGTTGATTAATCAAAATTAATTAATTAGAATTAATTAATTAATTTTAATTTAAAAAAAAAAATCTTAAAACAATTTATTCATTATGATTTGAGAATGTCGACAGACATGCTAGCACTATTCATCCACTATTAACACAATTAAGACTATCATAAATAGAATATCTCATGATATCTCACATAAATAATCATAAATATCTTAGTAAAGCAGCAAAAAGTATCTCAAAAATTTCAATATAAATGTTCAGGTAACAACACTTCGAATGACGAAAATTAAGCAAAGATACCATAAACATTATCAAATTATATCTTCCACCAAGATGCCAACTTCACCAGGCCATAATCCGTTAATGGAAATACAAGATTTCACAAGCAGCTAGAAAAGTATTATGAAAACATTGGTATCATATTTGATAATGTGCAATATAAAGATTAACTTTGTAGAAGTTGTTGTAAGAATCAAGAAAGGAATGACAACCTTCCTTCTTCTAATTGGAGCACCAATACTAAGAAAGCCAGGTGTAAATGTATAGCCATTAAACTTCTGTCTCCTACAAATTGAAGAAGTAGTCATTATTTTAATTGAAATATCAGCTCATTGCAGATTACATATTTCATAAGGCAATAACAACAGGAAAAAAATATAATACCAAGTCTTCTACCAATTGATTTTTGATACACAAATAGCATATGATCTTACCTGTACGAATGAACAAGATATATACACACGCACTTATCGTATTTATAGACAAGGTTGGTGCAAGAAGTATCATAATTTTGTTTATTGTACAAAAAAACATTAATGTCACTTTGTCCTATCCGAGAAGCCAAGAGTCCAAGTCTTTGAAACTATCATCTAAAAATCATGTTGCATGTAAATCTAAATGCTTTAAATGAATATAAAATTATTGTTTAATAGATTGGCAATATATTAGACTACCATTTCTCTACAAAGTAGAAAATGGAAATTTTTTTATTAAAAAGTTCAAATTATTAACAAAATCCTCATCGTAGCATTTAAGTAAATGGACCAACTTATACTTAGATGCTTGAGATACTTGAGCATAAAAACAATATTATTGACCTCAATAGTGTCAAACTATAAATATCCAACTTAAACAAAATTTAAACTTTTGGGCATTGTAGTCTAAAAGGACTAGTTTATAAGACCCACAACTTGGGCCACTTAGCTTAAAGTGCTAGGTCGTAAGACCCATCATTAGACAACTTCTAAGGAAGCACTAAGGCCTAATCCAAATCCAATTCACGCCAAATTTAAACTTTTGGGTATCCTAGTCTTTAGGGATAGGTTATAAGACCCATCACTCGAGCCACTTAGTTTAAGGTTCTAAGTCGTAAGACCTATCGTTAGGCAAACTTCTAACGAAGTATTAAAACCTACCTAACTGAAAATTCTTTGGGCTACCTCTAAAAGAGGTCGTAAGTCCCACTATCAGGACAACTTCTAAGGAAGTCATAAGCCCCAACCCAAATTAAGTCAAACTAAAATTCAAACCTATGGGCATCCTAGTTTATAGAAATAGGTTGTAAGGCCTGCCAAAGGGCTACTTTCTACGAAAGTTATAAGTCCCACATTTTAGGAAGATTGTTAAAATAAATAACAATGATCCTAAACCCCAAACAATCAAAGTTTAATCTATGGCATCTTAATCTAAAGGATTAAGTTATAAGATATGACCTTTTTTTTTTTTTAAGGATACTTCATAAGGGAAGTCATAAGTCATATCCAAAAAAAATTTACAACCACCGAGCATCCTAGCCTATAAGATTAGATTGTAAGACCCACCAATGGGCCACTTCTAAGTGAAGTCGTAAGTCCCATGTGGTAGGGATACTTTTAAAACAAAATATAACAACCCTAACAATCCTACAAAAAAAATATCGAGCTACTTTCTATGAAGTCCATAAGTCCCAAACCAAATCCAAATACTTTGGCTACTTCCTAAAGAAGCCATAAGACCCATTCCAAACTAAATTCTTGGGTTACTTCTAGACGATTCATAAATCCCAAACTAAATTAAATTTTGGGTATTCTAATAGATGTAAACCCAAAATCCTATATAAAAATAAAAAATTAAAACCCATATTTAACCACTTCAGTCTACTCGGGATCCTTGAGAGGAGGCAACCCATGGTTGCTAATCAGATTTCCTGGACACTACAGTCAATGATTGTTAGTGTTGGTAGATTGAAACCTACAGTATACCCGGGACGACGAAACCATGGGATCTTGATCGGGTTTGCCTCCACTTCCCCTACTATTGAGACTAAAACTAACTAAAAATTTATTCATCCTTAATTGAGAGTTCTTTTTTACGTAGTAAGAGGGGTAATTAACTATGAGTGCTTGCACTCATAAGAAGTAAGAACCCCAGATCTATAAACCTTGACACTACCCTCAAGGGAAATCTGGTTAATTTCAATATGACTTAAGGGAAATGTAATCCTAGGACGGCAAAGCGGGATTCATGCATTTGTGCCATTTTTCTTGAGCCAGCAGGCTCCTGCGGGCGCATGAGCGAGTTGGTGCGGTGGGAGTGAGGTGGCGGAAAACAATTTTTTTAAATTATTTTTTCTTTTTAACTGGTGGATTAATTCCTCCGGAAAGCCGCCGAAAAAAGCCAACATAATTTATTTTCCTAAGTGGGTTTTACCGGCGGAATATTTTCTGCCAGAAAATTCTATCGGAAATGGGTGATTTTCCTGTAGTGTCTGCCCATCATTAAAAATAAAATAAATACTTGACCTCTACACAAATAATTATTTTCATACGAATTTAATTGAGATGCTAAATAAGCCAAAAATAATACAATTCTTAAATAGATCACAAATTTAATTGGATCAATTTTAGATAGAGTATAATATATAATATTTTACTTACATGTATAAATATATGGGACCATATATAGATATTTTCCAACATTTTTAACATAATGCATTGATTTAAACACCTACTAAATTCTTTGCAGTGGTTTAGGAATCACTACAAATCTGATGTATTTGTATTCGCTAGAAAGACTTTTGCAGCGGTTTCATGAATGCTTGATGTAAAAATCCTACAGTAGATGGTTCAAGCAAGCAACAATTGATATAACAGTAAAATAGAAGTTACTAAGCTATGATATTAAGTTTCAGAAGATTAAAAAAAAATAGTGCCCTCCCTCGTATCATCCAAGGCTAAGCAAATGCTTTCTTAACATAAAATACTAGTAGGAATGCTTTAGCAGTGCTTTTAATAGTGGTTAAAACCGCTGATAAAAACTAGGTGAAAAAAAAATAATGCAAAAAAATTTGAATTTTATGATAAAATATAATACAAACTAACTAAATACTCAAAATAAAAAAAAAATTATTTCAATTGCAATACACTCAAAATACCTACAAACAAACAGCCCCTTATAAAAATCAACAAGCAAACATAATTTCTTTAGTCTGTTCCTAATGTTAAAGTCAAAAAACTAAGAGAACAAAAAATTTTTGGGTAAAATGAACGCTTAGCCCGATTTCATTTATATTAAAATAATTACATGAAATAAACTTTAACTCTCATAAGAAGGAAGTAGGGAACTTTCTTTAGCGAAGCAAATACAGGAAACACAAATCAAATTGCACTAATAACTAGAAATAAAATACAAGAGAGATACCAAAAATATCAACACTTAAAACAATTTAAATATAAAAAGAATGAAAATATCAGAATGAAAAAACTAGACTTAGTTGCCCAAGAATTCTCCCAATTTGCAATGCCTTTGGTCGTGAAAGTTAGCCAAAGCCACATAAACAAATGTGGTTACCTAAAAATAAAAGACCTTTTGAGAATGCGCAACATCATTAGGAGTATAAAAATCTTATCCTCGGGAGTATAAGATTATTGTAATGCTAAATGTTACTTACGAGCAAGTCATTTTCGATATTTTTGTCGATATTGATGGTCAAGATGAGTTTTCTCCTTAAAATAAATTTTAGTTGGGGGGTTTCCTTGTAAGACTTACGATTGAGAACTAACATGAAGGGAACTAATAGTTGTATACATGATTGGATATCTACTTGGCTTCTCATGAGAACGATAACGATGAGATTCCAAACGAGGAGATGGACTAGTGAAAGGGGCAAGGGAAGAGAGGAGTTTGGGGTTTGAGAGAAGGAGAAAAGTGGACAACAAACGAAGGCAATGATTGAATATAAAGTGAGGCGGCAGCGCCAGATGAGTGGAAGCTAGGGCACGGGAGAGAGACCGAGGTGGGCCAAGGAGACAGACGTGGGAGCGGGAACGAGAGCTAATGCATAGGAGGGACAATAAATGAGGCTATTTTGAAATAGTTTTTTAGGCAGTTTTAATAATAATTTTTTGCAATGGCATAAACTGTTGCTTATACCTATTTATTGCTACAATTTATAAACCACCACAATGAACAAATGCGGAAACATCAAGTTTTTAGTTATGTAAAATATTAGTAGTATTAATATGATGAAATTAAGGAGACATAATCGTGCAATTAACTAATAGAGTATTTGGAGCTAAGTATATAAAATATATTTAAATAAAATATATTACATTAAATATGAAACCATTCTTCAATCTTAAACATTAAACAATTAATACAACTTAATTAACTATGTTAAACAATTGAGGAGAAGAAAAAAAAGAGGAAAAAAGGTTAGAAGAAGAGGGCCGCATAGAAGAGTTGGTTCCATGTATCAGGGAGACCAGGAAGGCACCAATGGCTACAGTCGGACGAATGGTCGGGATTGGCTCGCTGCTGCGGGGTGAGGTCACCACTATAAATGGATGGGTGGGCGTCCTTTCGCAGCTCAGACAGCCGCGTAATGTCGGAGAAGTATGCGGGTGTCCGCATTGAATTCAGCACACCACGAATCACCTGTATCATTCTCCCCTCTGCTAAGTTGTTGCTGGTGTAGTTGAACCCGCTCATCGGCTCTGTTTCCCCATAGCAGTTTCTAGACATTGAGTTCTTCCAGTCCGTTGGGCTGCAATGGCATTTTAGGGCAGCCCACTTATACCCAAAGCCCATTAAAGAAAAATACATCAGAGGAGGACACGTACTTGTAATGGGTTGGAGAAAGTGATTGGAAGAAGATTGTGGTTCTAGTGCTGTTAACATTCCGGTCGGCCCACTGAGCCCACGTGCTCAATCCTTTTTGAAAAGCCAATACCCGGTCCATATCCTTGTAGTATGCTCCATCATCTCCCAAATAGTCCCACCTTACAAAGTACAAACAAATGCTATTCTTCAAAATTAATCATTATTTTCATTCTTACAAAAAATTTTCCCTGAAAATCAAATACAAATTTATAACTTTCATGGAGAAAGGATCGAATTCATCGTAACCAAAATAATCTCGGACTATAAAAAATATCAATTTGATCTTTTGACTAGTTAACTAGAGATCAATTTCATAACATCTATTAGATCTTTATTTTAAATAAGTAAAGAGATTAAAATAAGACTTTCAAATAGTTCAAGACTATTTTCATACTTCACAAAAAATCAGACCATAATTTTGATCATTATCTAATACTATATATTATACATGCAGCTCAAAAGGGTATTATGTCTAAATATGAACTGCTTTAGCAAATTTTGTTTACTATTTATGAATGCTTGATAGTAATCAAGTAGGAGAGAGGAAGAGTAGTGATTACCCCTGCAAATTTCCTGTATGAGTCCACCAATGGCCAGTGTTAAAACAGAGCACATCAGCCTCAATCCACGCCTCTCCATTTTTCTCTATGCCATCAAGCCTCAATATCCTCACCCCATTCACCACATCAATATCCACTAAATATGGAGCCCTATAAAATGAAACCGACACCTCGTACTCCTGTAATTCAATTCAAATCCATCAATATTCATCACATATTAACTTATCGACTATTCACCATCATAAATTTTATTTTATAAAGTCTAAAAATACATTTATCATAATAAATAATACTTTTTAATAAAATGATTGTTCGAATCCGACTGATTAAAATTCTTGTTTCTTATTAATGCACTATGAATTCGAGCACAAAAATATACATATTTTTTATAATAAGTAAATAATAAATTTGAATATTTGAATGAGCATCAAAGTCTTTAGATAAATTTAAAATTAATATAATATTAATTTTTATATCTTACACCCATTTAAAAATATATTTAAGATCTAAAAAATTCTCATGATAAAATTTGATCATAATATTCTTTGTTTTTCCAAATTTAAATATAATCAAAATATTATCAAATTAAATACCATCAAATAAAATCTAAAAAAAAAAAACATTTCAGTATATTTCAACAAAAATTGTATAATAATAAATTTTAAAATTAGTGTGATATTTACTTTTCATATTTAATTTAATCTTAAAGTTAAATAAATAAATTTAAAATTTAATTAATAAAATACATATTCTCACATAATTTTTTTCATAAAATCTTATTCATAATTAACTCATTCAATAACCATACTAATAAAAAATTAATCGCATTCAAATTAAGTACCAAAAACCTATAGGTTGAGAGAGGATCTCCTCTCATCATCTCCGCCGCCGACAACGGCGCCGCCGCATTGAGCATACATATGAGCGATTCCCACTGGTTCCTTCCGAGCGAATCGCCGACGAACATCACCGTCTTCCCTCTCATCCTTGCTAACAAATCCAGACCGTTAAAAGCTGGCAGGTCGCAACCAGCTGGCTTCCACCGGTAGCGGAGATAGTCGGAGTCCGGGCGGCCGTAGAGCTGGCAATTGAATTCGGGGTCGATGATTGGGCAGGAAGAGTACTGGTAGAGAGGGTAGGAAGAATCGGGAAGCCATTGGCCGACGAAGAGGTCGCAGGGAGAGACATCGACGGAGACGGCGGCGGAGGAATGGAGGAGGGTGAGGGTGAGGAGAAAGGCGGAGGAAGGAGGGAGATGGGCCATGGGAGAAGAAGTGGGGAGAGGGGAAGTGGGAATTGGGTTCTTTGCTTTCGTTTTTGTACTGACAGCTCTGCTCTGCTTTCTGATGAAAAGGTTTTGTAATGGTAATTTTTTGTTAAAAGGCTTTTGCTTTTTTATTATTTGGGAAGGGGGCTATCACCGCTGCTTACAGCACCGCGCCGCACGCCAAACTACCGCGGGACTGCTCACGGGCAGGGATTGCGTTGGCGGCAAGGGAGATTATTGCGTTCAGCTCTGATGGCAAGAAAGAAATAATAGAATTATGAATAATGATTGTACTGTTAACTCTGAGGAGTAGTTCGGTGACATAGTTAGGAGGATTTTATTTTCCGTACGAGAGAATTTGAACGATTCGATTTCTGATTACTTCAAAAAAAAAAAAAAAATCAGAGTAGATTTTAGAAGAATATATATATATATATATATATATATATATATATATATATATATATATATATATATATATTTTTTTTTTTGTTATGATAATTCTTGATTTATTTTGAGTTTTTGTTTTTGAAAGGAAATGTAACTTGCATTAAAAAGAGAGCACCCTAATTATAAAATACTCAAAGATAGGAAACCTATCACATTTCTCCTTTAACAAAGACACAAAAGGAGAAGTATTATTATCACAATTTTTTATCGCACGGTATGATTTTACTTGAGCATTCCTCCAGAAAGTAGTTAAACGAATCATGTAGGAAAATTTTTCTAAGTCCTATTCGTATTGTACGAAGTTAGCTTCGTATGTACTCCTTCTAGAGTACGAAATAGATACCTACCAGTTTGTCCCGATGAACTCCTAATTTTTTCTGAACTGTTTATACTGTACGATCATAGGTTCGTACAAACGACGTTTATAGTACGAAATGAATGCATATATTTTCATCCTGACGATTAGGTATACTTTTTAAACTGTTTTCATTATACGATTATATGATCGTACAAATGACTTTTAGAGTATGAGTTGGTTGATGCCATTTTCATACCAAACGAAACATGGTTTGATCAAAATAGTTCGTACTATACAATATTTATTTTATACAGTACGTTATTCATAGTACAAAATCATTTCATACTCAATCATACTAGACGAATTTGTTCAATTTTGAAATGATCATAATGTACGATGTTAGTTCATACCTAGTCAATCAACATACAAAATCGATTCGTACTGAATCATATGAGCAATTTTTGAACTGCTTGCACGTACAATCGTCGATCGTACTATATGATCGTGGACGTCAAATCGAAAAAATTCAATTTTCTAGCCAAATTTTTGTGTCTTTCATATAAAAAGTCCTATAAACTAACTATGGATGAAATCCTTATTTATTTTTTTTAAAGAGCAAAGTGTGAGAGTGATTTGGGAGAGTGTTTGAGAGAAATTTCTTATAGTTGAGAGTGTGAAGAGTTCACAAGGTTACTCAAATGTGAGATTCTCTTTATATTTGTGGAAAATCTCTTCCTTACTTCTTTGAAGATGCTCGAGGGAAGATAGTTGAGAGTGTAATGACACCAAGTGGGTATGAAAGGATGAAAGTTCTCTATTGATACTTAGAGAGTGTGAAAGGATGACTGTACTCTATCGACACTTGGAGGGTATGAAAGGACGACGATACTCTACCGAACCAGGGATTGGTGGAAGAGAGGGTAATTATAAAGGTTTATCCACTTTGTTGTGGGAGCAAAAAAAGAGGCACTATGGTCAAGGGCGTATTCAGCATGGGGACCATGGGGGCACGGGACCCCACTGACAACCTAAGTAATACTTAATTAAGATTAATTATGATTTCAAAAAAAATTATGATAATTCTTAAATAAGGAAAAAAAAGCTGTTAATCTTCCGCCATTCCCCGTTCCATGCATATCTTTCTATTGCTTCTATTTTTTCACTGTCGGTTGTGATCATCCATATTCCAAAGTGCGGAACCTCTCTTTCTCTCTAGACAAAGAGATTTGTTTAATAGCCTACATTTATTAGTATTTCATATACAGCTTTACCCCCTTTTTTTGGGAATTAATCATTTTTTTTATCTTGGAAAAAAGAGATATGTTTAATAGTATGTATGGATTCTTATTTTATATAACGCTTTATATGTTTTTTTTTAAAATTTAAATTGTTTTCGGGAAATATATATATTTGTTTTATATTTAGGTCATTTAAGGTAAAGTCACACACACAACGCATACACGTAGACTCGAACCCTAGACCTCTTAGTTGGAAGCCTAAGCTCTTAACCAATAGACCAAAGAGAGCTGTGTGCGGAAATATCTGCTTAAAAAGTGAATCATTATGTTAGAATAAAACTGGTTCCAATAAATAAAAAAGACATTAATATAGCTATTTGATTTTTTAATTGCCTGTTTAATTTTTACTTATAAAATATTATTATAAATATTCAAAAGATACGGACTCAAATAAACGCTTCATTAAATGAATGCAATTTGGCTTTCCTTAAATCAATTATTTCTATTTTATAAGCATCATTTAGTTTTTGTTAATGTGAAACTTTTTTAAAAATTAAAAAAATGATTAATTTTTCTCGCTCTTGATAAATAATACTACATATAAAACTTGCTCTGATATTGTCAATTGTTACAGTAATTGTAGAATGCGCATTTTCTTCAATGAACATTATAAAAAATCATTTATGCAAGTATTTGGGAGACTTCTAGATGAATGATTGTCTACTTATATTGAAAAATATATATTTAATAGTATTGAAAATAAAATGATTGTACAATTATTTTAAAAAATGAAAACTTAGCAAGAGAAATTATTGATAATATATAAGAAGAATTTAAGGATGTAACATTCTTAATTGCAAGTTTTTTTTTTCATTTATCATATACTAAATCTTTATATACTGAGTCTTACAATCTATTTTTTTTTTAAAAAATCGTCTATGTTGGTACCAAGCCCGAATGAAAAATGTTGAGTTTTGTTTTAAAATTTAATAATTTGTGCCCCCACATAAAAAAAATCCTGGCTCCGCCCATGACTATGGTAATAGCGCAATACTTGAAGAGGGAGTCTTCATGGAGTGGTTGTAGGTCTAGTTGAATCGAACCACTATAAATTTTTGTGTTCTTATTTTCCTATATTTTTATTTTTCTACACATTTTAATTTTGTTATGGTTAAAAAGTTTTTTAGCTTATTAAAACTTTTAAATTATGCAAAGTACTTATAAAATGATTTTCTATTCAAAAGATTTTTTAAATTACCAATTCAACCCTCTCTTGGTTAGCATTGAGACTATTATGTTAAGTCTAACAGCCTATATGAACTTTCAAGTGATGTTAGAGCTTTCTTTCAAAAATTAAGATTTAAACAACTTTTTGAAAATGATCATGGCTACTTTTAAAAATTATAACACACATGAATGGTATTCAATCACTAGACCCCCATTATTTCATAATATCCTTTTCAATTTTTGGAAAATATGAATGTCTACTTTTTTTTAATCGCCTGACTATCGTATGTGAATTTTAGTATGAGAAGGATACATCAGGCCAACTAAACTTGTAGATGACATTAGAACTTAAACACCATTTATTAACTAGACTATAGAAGCATGAGACTTAGCTCAATTAAACACTAAATATTTGAACAATTTTTTCTATGCACTTAAATCTAAAGATTACATGTATGTTTCTACCTATATAAATGAAAAAAAGAAATTTGGAATAGACTTTGTATCATATATAAAGAGACTAATGAAGTGAAACAATCTAGATTGAATATTTTGTTGCATGATTATGAACTGTTTCACATGAAACTAAATGAATCAATCACTGACATATATACATGTTTCACATAAATAGTCACCTCCTTGCAAGCTTTAGGTAGGGAACAAATGAATGTTGAGAAAGTAAATAAAATACTTTGTTATTTGCCTACTGCTTATGATGTGAAAATAACTGATATTATATAGTCTAAAGATTTAACAATTTATTTTATTGGCAATTTTCTTGAATCACTAATTGCTTACGAGTAAGGAATGACTTAGAGACATATTGATGTATGTGAGAAGCAAAAGGAGAAGATTATATCATTGAAAGTGGATGACTCGGAGAGTGATCAGTCTCAGCCTGAGGATGAAGATGACATTGCCTTGATGATAAGACAATTTAGGAGTTTTCTAAAAAGAAAATAAAGGAGACATCAAGTAGAATAAAGGTAAGTTCTACAAAAATAATAAAACTTCTAATGATATTATTTGCTATGAATGCAAGAAGCCTGAACATATCAAATAAGCTTGCCTAAATCTTAAAGTCAATCATAATAAGGAGAAGGTCGAGGAGAAAGCAAATGTGAGGAAAGGCAAGAGAAAATTATAGAGAGCATTTTGGGCGGACTCAACTTTGGATTCCTTAGAAACAGAAGCAGAGGAGGAAGTCACCAACCTATGTTTGATGGCTGACAAGCTTGATGAGTCAGATCAAGAAGAGGTATGTGACATAACTTATGAAGAGTTTTTTTTTGATGTTTTTGAGAAAATACTTACTACATATAGAAAACTCAAAAAGATACAAGCTAGATTGAATTTAGATTTCATAAATTTATAAAAATATCATGAAATTCTTAGGAAAGATCATGCATAAATTGATAGCAATCTCATAAAACTTTTGGATGAGTTTGATGAATTAAATAAATAGCATAAACTATTGAAATCATCCCACTCTAAACTTGAAAATGATTTTAAAATATCTATGGATGAATTTGATAATAAAGAGCATTATTTAAAAGTTGAAAATGTTGTGTTAGAAAGTGCAAACTCATTTTTTAAAGCTCAATTAAAAGCATTTGAGAAAAACAGGATTTTACTTACACCTAAACAAATTTTTAATCCTGATAAAAAGAAAAAAATTTTAAAACTTAGAAAAAGACAGTTTAATACATGTAGATTAATAAATCCTTTTCTTTAAGTAAGATACTTTTCTTGTGGATTACTTGGGCATATCTCACACACTTATATTATTCATAGTAAAACTCATTTAGTGTGGAGACCTAAGATACATAAAATAAGTCATATCAAATATGCATCTAGTTTATTTTTGCCAAGAGGAAAATTCAAATTTATTTGGGTTTCTAAGACTAACATTTGATTATCTTATAAAAATACTCTCATACAAGATCTCATGAGAGCATTTGGTACCTGGATAGTGGATGTTTGAAGCATATGACTGGAGACATTACACAATTCATATCGCTGGAAGCTAGAAATGGGGGCAAGGTTACACTTGGAGATAATACCACTAGGAAAGTGGTAAGCACATGTATGATTAAAAACTTGACCAATTTTTTTATTGAAAATATTTTACTTATAGAATCCTTAAAGCATAATTTGTTGAGTATTAATTAGCTATGTGATAAGAGTTATATTGTAAATTTTTTTCTCGCTAGCTACATATTAAGTCAAAATAGAATTAATGTATTCCATGGAACTAGGATAAATAATATATATATGCTTGATTTGAATTGTATTAAATTTAATAATACTTTTTATCTTAAAACTATTAGTGATGAATCTTGATTGTGTCATATGAGACTTTATCACGCAAGCATGAAAAATCTTAAGAAAATTATCCAAAAAGAACTTGTTAGAGGAATAATAAAATTAGACTTTATTAAGGATCACCTGTATGATACAGGTCAGTTAAGAAAATAAGTAAAGCCTGCTTTCATTTCATTAAGGATCATAGAACTAGAAAACCTTTGAAAATAATTCACTTGGATCTTTTTGGATTGGGTAACACTGTAAGTCTAGGAGGTAAAATATTTGGATTTGTGATTGTTAATGATTTTTCAAGATTCACTTGTGTTAAATTTTTATTTCATAAGAGTGAATCATTTGAAAAATTTAGAAGTTTTCAACTTGGATTCAAAGAAAACTAGGATGTGAGATTTTATCGATTCAAAATAATCATGGAGGTGAGTTTGAAAATAAAAAATTTAAAAATTTTTGTAAAGAGAAAGGAATTGATTACAATTTTTTAACACATAGGACCCCTCAGCAAAATGAGATTGTTGAAAGAAAGAACAAAATATTAATTAAAACCGCTAGAGCTATGCTAGAAAAATATTTACTTTTAAAATATTTTTAGTCTGAAGCGATCAGTACAGCTTATTATGATTTAAATAGAGTGAATATTAAATCTAAATTAAATAAGACACCCTATGAACTTTTTAAGGGTAGAACACTAAATTTTTCACATTTGCATATTTTTTAATGTACATTCATAATAATGAAAAAACTACTTTTAAAAAATTTGATCGAAAATCTGTTGAAGAAATTTTTCTTGGATACTTTAGTATTGAAAAATTTAATAGAGTTTTTAACAAGAGAACTTTAGTAGTTGAGGAGACCACACATATTATTTTTGATGAATCTGACATTTTGAAAGAGTCAAAGTTAGAAGAGGATCATATTGAAATAACTCCCAAGGAATTGAAAAGATGAATTTGGAAGAAAATGTGAAAAAAGAAAATCCTTCGCTTAGAGAATGGAAATTTTCTAAGAATCAATTTAATAAATTGATTTTAGGTGAACCTAATGAGGGTGATAGGACTAAGCATTGACTTAGCAAAGAGGTGAACCATTCTACCTTTATATCGATGATTGAACCCATAAATATAAATCAAGCACTTTCAAATAAATTTTAGATTTTGGCCATGCAAGAAGAGTTGAAATAATTTGTAAGAAATAATATTTGGGAATTGATTGAAAGGAAAAATGATCAAAGTGTTGTTGAAATTAAGTGGATATTAAAAAATAAAATGAATGATTGAGGAGTTGTGATCAGAAATATGATAAGATTGGTGGCTAAGGGGTATAATCAAATAAAAAAAATTAATTTTAAAGAGACATTTGCCCATGTAGCAAGACTTAAAGTAATTAGGGTTTTATTAGCTCTTGCCTATTTTAAAGGATTTAAATTATATCAAATAGATGTTAAGAGTGACTTTTTGAATAGGATGATACAATATGATGTTTATGTTGAGTAACCACCAGGTTTTAAAAATTCTAAATTTTCTAATCATATGATTAAATTAAAAAGGGTATTGTATGAACTAAAACATACACCTAGGGCTTGATATGAGAGGTTAAACACTTTCCTATTAGAAAGTTCTTTTATAAAAAGAAGTGTGAACGCCACTCTTTTTTTTTATTAATGAGAGGTTAAACACTTTCCTAGTATCATTTGTATTTCAAATAATCCTATTTAACATTTTAGAACTAAGCATATAGATATAAGACATCACTTTATTAAAGATCATGTAGCTAAGGGAGAGATTGAATTAAATCACATTTCTATAAAAAATTAACTTATAGATATTTTTACAAAGCCACTAGCCTTTGACACTTTTATCATCTTAAAAACCAGATTAGGTGTGATTGATCTTAATGCTTAAATTGAAAATGCTATAAACTTGATGTGTTGTATATATGTGTCTATTTAGTTTGTCATTATTTGATTGTTCTATTTGTTTGTTTTTGTGTATTTTGTTGCGTATTTTTCATCTTTATTTTTGTTTTTATTGAGAAGCATGTCACTTGTTAAAAAATAAAAAAATAAATAAAATGATTGGTTTTGAGAAGTTTTTCTGATTTTCATGTCTTATTTTTTAAGTGTTTTGATCATACTGTACGAAATTTTTTCATCATGTATGAATTCTATAGCATGTGCATGGTAGGTTTCAGAGTTGAGCATGCAAAACTTAGTTTTCTCATAGGGTTCATATCGTATGATGATGTTATTGTACTTTATAATTTATACAAATTTGTCTGTACGCGTGGGGACAGTTAACTAGTTGGGGTTAGTTATTTATTACTGATCGTACATACAAAATTACATTTTGTCTATACGATCCAGTTGTCTGTTTTGATGGGGGAAGAACATAACCATCTTTAAAATAATTTTTAATATTATGATCATCCCAGACAAACACCTGTTCATCTGTACGATCATGCGGTCAAAATGCCTGTACAAAAAGATGCCTCAGAAATGGCATTTTACGAAAAACTATTTCATTTTTGGTCATTTTCATTTGAACGTACAAAAATAATTTCTTCTCGTATAATTTTAAAATTGTACGTACGATTTGAATTTTGTACTTTATGATAGATCATTTTCTTTTTAATAGAATGGTCTTTGAAATCATTTTTCATTCACTTTGTTTTCATTTCAAATCCTTCCAGAGCCCTTCTCTTAAGAATGGATAGTTACGTTCAAGCAAGTGACCCCGTGTTTCTAAGGTTTCCTCATCTAGAAGCGGTGGGTATGAAAACTTCTTTCTAAGGCGAATAAGGATGCCTTTCTTAGGTACTCTGCTACCAAGATCACCCCCTCAAAACTTCTTATTCAGAGTGATCTTCATTTTTCTATTATTCCCCTATTTGCAACGACTCAATTCTTTTTCATTCTTACCCTCATTTATGCCTGCCACAAAGAAACCTTCCAATACTTCTTAGCCAACATGAGATTCAATGAGGGGTACTCTATTATACTCTACTATTATTTCTTATGTTCAGAAATAGAGAGTAGAAATTACCATGGAAGACTAAGGCATCTTTCTTTGTTTAACAACCCAAGGCATTTGAGCCCACACTTTGACTTCTAGGGCCAATTTTAATTGGAAAAACTCTTAGAGGTGTATCCCAACTATGTCATTTATCTAGGGTTTACACTTTACATCAAAATGCTCTGGTCATTTAGCATATTTTGAGAACTTCTATTATCCATAAAGCTGGTGTTCAAATAAATATGACTCCACTCTTGTCCACAATCACCTATCTAATTATGACTGAAAAATCCTTTGATGAAGCCTAACTCATTATGGACTATATTTATAATCCTTTTAAAATTGGGCTTCCACATCATAAGATGAAGAAGAACATGGCTTTAGGACATTTAGTTGCCTATATTTTACAGAAGAAGTACAAACTGGTCCATCATGATACTCCCATAAAACTTCCTATCTACTTCACTGATGCCTCTTTTAGGGCACTTTTTGAGAGAGATCAGAGTTTAGAGAGTAATGATTCTAAGGAAGAAGGGGGGGGGGGGGGGGGGGGGGGGGGGCTCCTTCCCCAGCACATGCACATAGACCCAACCAAAACTACTTTAAGGAAATGATCCAATGATTTGATCAATTTAAAACTCATTTTGATCAACATTTTTATCAAATTAATACTGACCTTAACTAGTAGGAAGCTTGCTATAATGAAGATATGGGATGGGTTCTTGGATAGTTTGACTCAGTGAACATGAATATAGCTTTGATTAGTAGTTATTTTTTAATCTTCAATCCACCACCTCCTCCAGACCAAGGTTCGTCAGAGTTCTAGTTGTACTTCATTGTTGTTCTTGCTTATGAGTGTTTGTATTTGATGTTGTAATGTTGCTTTGTGAGTTTAGTATTTTTATGTGTTGTGATGATACTGTAGTGATGCTATGATGTGAAATATTATGATGAGATGATATGTTTTAAGAATATGCTTGTATGCGATTCTCATATCAATGTGATGTGTTATATTTTTGTCGACATATTTTATTTCTTGAAATATTTGTATTTTTAATGAGTAAAACCTTTTGAAATTGATCATTGAAATGGATTATAAATTATTTTTTCTCTACAAATTAATTTTCTTACAAAATTTAATTTAAAAAAAAATTAAATTAAAATTATAACTAGATTTAGATAAGGAGATCAATTTCATATTCTTTTTAAAAAACACATCTAAGCTATAATTGTTGCAAGATTGATGTCTTATTATTTTTTATTATTGTTATTAGTAAAGTTTGTATTTTAGATTATCTATATTGGAAAGACCCAAAGAATTAAAAAAAGGGAAAATGCATAAAGTGTGCACAATTAAAAAAATTGTGCAACGGTTCGCAAAGTAAAAGTAGGCACAAAATTAGCTCAATTAAAAAAGATGCACAAAGTGTGCCATAAATATTTAAAAAGATACACAATATCACCAATTAAATTTTTTTATTATGTTCTTTCCTTTATCATTCAATCTCTAATTAACAATCATATACATTATTAAATTTAAAGTTAACTAATTTTTATTTTGTCATTTTTGCAATAATCATTTTTATTTAATTTGTCTAGAAGGAACTTTGAACCTATTTGATTTTTCTTTTCATAGTTATTCTTTGATTTATACTTTTGAAAATTTTTTTAAGTATTACGAAATTAATATTGTATTTGCATTTATTTTAAAATCATTTTCTCCTTCAACTTTTTTTAGTTTATCCATAGAAATCTTTCATTTTAAGATGTACTTCCCTCTTTGTTGTTATCAAAAGGGAGAGTCAGAATATTATTTGATGTATAGTGAATATGTGTGAATGTGCAAGCGTGTATGTGTGTGCGTGTTTGCGTATGTTTTTTATATATGTATATTTTTTGAATGTTCATTTTTTTTCATGTTTTTTGTTCAAGTTATATTTTATTTATTATCTTTTAATTTTTAGATTTGTTATTTTTTGATCTTTATGGGAATCCCTTATTATTTAGTTGGTCATTCATTTAGGGGGAGCTCAGGTGAAAAATTGTTTTGAGTATTAACTGAAACAATAATTATTTTGCCATCATAAAAAATGAGAAGATTGTTGCAACTTAGTTTTCATAACCTTATTTTCTTACCATGTGTGTTTCTGATTTTTCCAAAATAATATTGTATTGACTACTGTTTCTCCTAACATATATTGGATATATTGCTTTTGTTGTTTGTACATACTAATATTTTAAGAAAATTATACTCTAGCTAGTTGAAGACTTCAAGTCACATTAGATTAGGATTTACTATTTTTGGAGTGTATTTTTTATACTTTTTTCTAGTCTGAGAGAGTGTAATTGTAATTGGTTAATCGTGCACACACAGATTGGTGGAGTGTAAAAATTTGTAAATTTTTAAAATTAATTGTAATGTATGTTTTTTTATTGAACAAGATGATTTGACTAGAGCATTCATCTAGAAAGCAATTAATCGTACCATATAGGAATTTTTTTTAAGTCATGTTTGTACTGTACGAGGTTAGCTTCATACATACATCTTCAATAGTACAGAATAGATATGTACAAGTTTGTCCAAACAAGCTCCTAATTTTTTGAACTATTCATTCTGTACGATCATAGGTTCGTACATATGACGTCTAAAGTACGAAATGAATGCTTATCTTTTTGTCCCGATGAATAGGTAAATTTTTTGAACTGTTCATACTGTACGATCATAAGATCATATAGATGACTTCCAGAGTACAAAATGGTTGATGCCATTTTTGTACCAAACAAAACATGGTTTGATCAAAAAAGTTTGTACTGTATGATATTTAATTCGTATAGTATGTTATTCATAGTACAAAATCATTTCATTCTTAATTGTATCATACGAATTTGTTCAATTTTGAGCTGATCATACTATACGATGTCAGTTCATACTATACCCAGGTCAATCAAAGTATGAAATTGGTTTGTACTGGATCGTATAGTAATTTTTGAACTATTTGTACATACTATCATCGATCGTATTGTATGATCGTGCGGTCAAATTAAAAAATTTCAATTTTCTGGACAGTTTTCATGCCTTTCATATAAAAAGTCGTATAAACTGGCTATGGACGAAATCCTTCTTTGTTTTCCTTAAAGAACAAAGTGTGAGAGTGATTTGGGAAAGTGTTTGAGAGAGAATTCTTGCAAGTTGAGAGTCATAAGGTAACTTAAATGTGAGAATCTCTTTATATTTATGGAAAATATCTTCCTTACTTCTTTGAAGACACTCGAGGGAAGATCTTTGAAGAAGGTTTGATTCTTTGCCAACACTTGGAGAGTGTGAAAGGACATCGATTCTCTGCTGACACCAGGAGGGTGTAAAAGGATGATGGTTCTCTGCCGACACTTAGAGAGTGTGAAAAGATGATGGTACTCTGCTGACACTTAGAGGATATGAAAGGACGACAGTACTTCACCTCACTGGGGATTGGTGGAAGAGATGGTAACTGCAAAGGCTTCTCCTCCTTGTTGTGGGAATAAAAGGAGAGTAACTTTGTTAATAGTGCAATACCTGAAGAGGGAGTCTTCAGGGAGTGAATGTATGTCTAGTTGGACTGAACCACTATAAATTTCCGTGTTCTTATTTTTTCGCATTTTTAATTTTCTGCACATTTAAATTTTGTTGTAGTTGAAAAGTTTTTTAGTTTATTAAAACTTTTAAATGGTGCAAAGTACTTATAAAATGGATTTCTATTCAAGAGGTTTTTAAATTACCAATTCACCCCCGTCTTGGTTAGCATTGGGACTATTACGTTAGGTCTAACAACCTATACTGACTTTCAAGACATCAATGTTTATACCACCTTCTTTAATGATTCAGTTCCTAACAATTCAACTTATGCAATATCCCAATGCATACAACCAAAACCAAAAGCCAACAAGAATCTTCCTTTATTGTCTCTAACCACTCCAACAACACCTACTTTATTACATCTAAACAAAGAAGAATCAATGCCAATCTTGATCCACTCGGGGGGAGGAGGGTGCTAATAATTACAAAACTGTTGCGAATGCTGATTAACCCCCCACTATTTCTAGATAAGTTTATTATAAGGAGAAGCAGCAGCAAAGTTGAGAACTTTTGAAGCAATAAATGCAACACTATCTTCCCTACCTCCATGCTTCACTTTATTTATACTATTCCATGAAAAATATAGCAATGTACAATACAACACTAAAAGGACTAGTATCCACTAACCTTTCCAATGCCAAAATGCAATATCAAAAAGAGCTGAAAACAGGAACTTGAACCCCAATACATTTAAATAATTTATCACTTAGATTAATTTTGAACAATGAGATGCGATATGGTCCGCATTTTCAATGGCATCACATCCTCTTGGCATAAATTAGTGTCCAACAATCTTCTATGCATTAGGAAATCAATAGATGGAATAACATTGTTGTATAAAGGTCATAAAAAGAACTTCACCCGAGAATTCATCTTCAGTTTTCTAGTCCATTTCCAATAGGTGTCTTCCATATCATCTTCATACACAGTCTCTGAAATAAAAGCAGATATTGTCTTTCCAGAAAATTTAAATTTCAGCTCCATGCAGTCGTGTATTAAATCTAGAGATATTTCACATATAAGGTTTAATAAATTCTCTATGTATTTCACATATCTCAAATTAAAAAAAAAATGAATTTGAAATATATCATGATCAAAATTTGATTGATGTCTTGTTTGAGATAGCTTTTGGCCACTATTTTTTAACAGCTTTAATAAAATTTTTATTAAAAAATTGCTTTAAAAAGTTGCAAGAAAGCTATCTCAAGCAACGCCTAAGTTATCTTGGCTTATATTTTTACAATTTTAAATCTAAGATTTTCTTTAAAGATTTTATAATATATATTTTGATTGATTGATTGTTTTAACATTTATTGTAAACTACATCAACAATATTAATATTTATTAAAAAAAAAAAATTACATCTGACAACCATCAATAAAACCTTCATTGAAAATGTACCTTCAATGATTCGTTGAAAATTCTATCAGTAATAATATTGACGGAAATTCTATCAACAAATATCAACAAAATTTTCATCAATACATTACTGACATATGTTTTAATAGTAAATATCAGAGGGTGAAAATAAATATTTCTGTTGCTCTTTGGATTGTGAGGTCTGGAAATAATTGTCGTTAAAAAATATAAGGAATTTGATTATGACATCTATACAAAGTCATCTCTAGTGGTAAATTATAGGAGTAATAATGATAAACTAATATGAATATAGACTTATTGTGTGACTATATTATTTTAAATCATATTTAGGAGTAATTATTCTCTGTGGACGCTGGACGCAGCTCTATGTTCGGATGCCACGGTACCGAGTTTTGATACCGAGCCGCGGTACAGTAAAAGGGTGACCTGGTGCATTTTTATTGGTCTCCGGATAGTATTCGGTGTCCACATAGAATAATTTTTTCATATTTAGGCTTCATTTAGGATGACTTTCTTAATGTGTTATAAAACATTTTTTGTACATATTTTTTTTAGAAGTAGACAAAATACAGTAGCAAAAAGTTGTTTCATTTGGGATAGCTTTTTTTATTGATTTTTTTAAAAAAAAATTAGTATAAAAAATTTAATTTAAGCCTATTTTTGTACTTAAAAAATTGTTCTACAAAACAATAAAAAAATTATCTCAAAGGAAGCAATAGGCTTCGTTAGAGATAGCTTTCTTACTGCTTTATTTTTTAGACTGCCAACACAATTTCTATTTAATCACTACTTTTTCATTACTTTTAAAAAAATTACTAGAAACTTAAATTTTAGAATAACGTCGAGGCTTCAATTGGAATAGTTTTTTACTTCTTTTGATGGCAACTTTTTAGTATGACTTTTTTTTGAAAGTAACGAAAAAATAATAACTTAAAGCTGGCCCAACCAGAGTCTTAATCTAATATTTTGTGACTGACATATAGGATCTTGATAAATATGATCAAAATGCTTCCATATTTCACTATCAGAAGGGAAACATATCACACTTAATTAATTTTGATAGTATTTATACCATCTCATGGGAAGCATATAGCCTTTTTAATTGGGATGTTAACAGCAAATAATATATTCTTTTATGAGGAGCATCATTGGTGCGCATTTTACGCATGATTTATATTGATTTGATCTCCAAATTTATAACTTTGTAATCCAATATCTTTCTTAATGTAAACAAAACATCCATTAAACAATAATAGATTTTTAGAGTCTAAACCTAATTTGGTATAATAGTTATCAAGCACCAAATTCTCATACGGATTAGTCGACATTAGCAGCACAAAAAACTTATTAAAAGATGCTTAAGGCATGTTTTATTCAAACTTAATACTTTCCATTTAGTGCTGTAAATATTTCTAAATAATTAGAATAGCATGATTATCAATGTTGTTTGTGGTGCACTTAATAGATAACAAAATTATTGGGCTATCAGATTTGAAGGCTTATGAACATCAATGTTCAAAAGTTCTTTATCATTTGGCTCAATTAAATTTTTGTTATGCTCATTTATTTGATCATTTTATAAATTAATTAAATTAGTCAATATATTCGTACAGGGTGCGGAACCAGCCTTAGTTCTCGGGGGGGGGGGGGACTTATATATATTGTTGCGGGCTAGTATATACGCGGTGATAGAGTTAGCAAATTTTCTATATCCAGCACACAAACAAAATGAAAAGAAACACCAGTAGTTTTTACATGAAAAAACTTGTAAAGGGAAAAACAATGGGGCCACGCCCAGTTAATAAGATCCCACTAGTGTTTGCTTAAGTTACAAATAGATATTGAAATTCCGGCGACGTTGGGTGATCAGGAAGAACTCCTGCATCACTTTGTGGTCGTGCGGAACTCCGATGTCACTTGGAGTTCAGGAGGAACTCCAGCATCACTTGAAGGTCGGGCGGAACTACGACGCCACTTGGTGTTCGGTCGGAACTCCAGCACCACTTGGAGTTCGGGGGGAACTCCAGCGTCACTTGAAGGTCGGGCAGAACTCCGGTGCTACTTGGAGTTCAGGCGGAACTTTGACGTCACTTGGAGTTCAGGAGGAACTCCAGCGGTGTTCGAGGAGGAGTCTCTTCCTTCTTTTCTTCCTTCCCTTCTTGCCTCCTTGCTTAATTCCGGCATTGGTCGGCAGCCGGATGAAAGACTGGTGGTGGTCGAGGAGGAGCTTGTTCCTTCTCTTACTTCTCTTCTTTCTTCTATTCTCTTCTTCTCTTATTGCTTAGGGTCCCCCTCATAAGAGAAATGAGGAGCTATTTATAGTTTTTTGAAAGTGGCATGGCCAGTTAATCAGTGGAAGATCAGGGGTGAATTGGGAGTGGTTTGAATGGTTGGCCGATGTGAATCTCTTGATCATGGACCATTTAGAAGACATTTGAAGGCTCTAATGATATCATAATTTGATGATTTTGGGCTCGCTGGATTTGTCTCGTTGAGCTGCTTGATTTGACTATAAATACGTCATATTTGAAATTTATTTGGTAATCCAAATTATGGATTGAATCTTCCAAATGTTCTTCAGGTCTTCAGTTTGGACCAATTTGAGCTCGGCTTGGGTCGAATTTGGTGTCGTTGGGGTTGTATTTCCGAGATGTTCAGTTTGACTATAAGTTAACTGAACCAGAGTTTAGATGGTCTTCAATTTAATTTTTGAAGTTTCTAACATGATTTTTGCAATGAGATTTGCGCCGATCAAGATAATTTTTTGATGATATATTAGTTCCCCCCTATTTTTGGACGTCGAAGCTCCAGTAGTCCAAAAATACTTGTCACGATATTTTACATTGGCTTAATCGCAAAAAATTTTGTTCCAAAAATTATAAATTTATAGGCTTAAAAAATTCCATTTTTTTTAAAAAATACATAAAACTTGAAAAGCTTCTAGAAGCCTCTTCCCTCTCATTTATCAAAAAATTTTGCCCTCTTTTTCAAATAAAATCCCCCCTTTTCATCCTATAAATACCCACTCTTGGGGCAAGGGAAAAAATGCACCAATTCTTCTTCACCATTCTCCCTCTAACTTTCTTACAGTTGAAATATTTCCCAGTTCTTTTATAGGCAGCATCCTATATTAAAATTTAGGGTCCCTCTCCTTGTGTAGAAGTTAGAGTTTTTCAGCCTTCTTTTCGACCCATTTCCTTCTAACTTTCTTACATTTGAGGCATTCTACTATTCATGGTAGGTGACATCTCTTACTCAAATAAAATCCCCTCTCTTGTATAGAAGTTAGAATTTTTCAGCCTTCTCTTCCTCTCATCTCCTTTTAAATTTCTTAAATTTGAGGTATTATGCTATTCTTGGTAGGTGGCATCCCGTACTCAAATTCAAAATCCCTCTCTTTTATAGAAGCTAAAATTTTTGGACTTTTCTTCTCTTTCTTCTCTCCCTCATGTTGAGGCATTCCCCTAGTCCCGTTCATTTGGTATCTCCTATCCAGATCTAGAGCCCCTCATTGAGTAGGAGTTTCCTCCTTTTTTGAAAGATTCTACGATAAGGGGAGAATCGACAATCATAAAAATATGGTTAGAAGTTTGAAGATCGGTTGGAATTCTATCGAGAGTCCAGCAACGGATAGTAGTCCTATGATGAGTATAAATTCAATGTTGTGTAAAAGCCCGATGGAAGTCCAACGACGGGTACTAGTCCAGTGACGGGTAAAAATTCAATTTCATGTAGAAACTTGATGACAGTCCCAGATATGTAATAGTTCGGCGACGGGTAAAAATTCAACGTCGAGTAGAAGCCTAATGACAGTCCGACGACGGGTAAAAATTCAGCATCATGTAAAAGCTCAGCGACAGTATGGCGATGAGTAGTAGTCTGGTGACAGGTAGGAATTCAGTATCGAGTAGAACCCCAGCGACACTCCAACGATGGGTAGTAGTCTGGTGACGGGTAGAAATTCAGCGTCGGATAGAAGCCCAACGTTAGTCTGGCGAGGAGTAGTAATTTTACGATGAGTAGAAATTCAACGTCGATTAGAAGCCCGATAAAAGTCCAGCGATGGATAGAAAAGTTTAGGTCAATAGAATACACCAAAGATATATGATATATATTTTTTTTATGTCAAAGCCTTGCTAGATGATGTTAACATATATGTAAGAGGTCGAGTGAATCCACTAAGTATGTATGATTTATCCAAGGTTATATGTCAGAGCCCTACTCAATGAAGTTAACATTTATGAAAGAGGTCAAGAGAATTCACCATAGTTGTATGACCTATCCGAGGTTATACATCAGAGCCATGCTCGATGACATTAACCTGTATGAAAGAGGTCGGATCAAATCCCATTGGTATTGATCATCCAATAGTTGAGTCACAATAAAGATTGTGTATTTCTTAAATCATGGATAAAGAGATTGTTGCAAATCTGATTTTATGGATTAGAATTTTGATGATAGTAAACATTCATGATTTTCTACGACTGCCTTGTCTACTAACTTTTTAGGTCCACAAAATCGAGTGCAACTCAAGCCAGTTCAAGATTTGGTAGATTAGGTCTGAGTCAGTTTATAATTTTTCTTTCTTAAGTCTATTATAAACGGTATGGTTCCTGATGCTAATTAACCTTGCACACACACACATGGGAAAAAATTTCTAGATATTGATTAGAGTTCTCTGTTTTGATCACATCATCCGGGATGATCCTAAAATCATCCTAGACGATTAGCTAAAAATAGAAACCCTAATTAGGACATCTTAGTTAAGGCAGCCGTCATTAAGCACATCATCCTGGATAATATTAGTATCGGCTAGGACGATAGGCTCAAATTAGAAAGGATTAGCCGCTAGATCTATTTAGATATTCTTTATTTTTGGACATCGTCCAGGACATTAGCTTGGACGATGCAGCACAATTATATCTAAATTAATATGGTAATTAAGAAAAGTAATTAAGGTTTAATTGCTCGATCACATTGGCCGGGACGATTGCAGGATCATATGGGATGATCACTTGTACGATTGACATCAGCCAGCTCCTATTCACAATGATGTTATGGACAATTTTTCTCGGATTTGAACTAATCATCCAGAACTATCATGACATCGGCTTGGATGATCAAGCTATTTTTTCATCATCTAGACATCCTTTCAAAGTGATTGTCTGGACGATATTCAAGGAATTGTATTGATCGTATAGGACGATATTATATCGGCCTAGACAATATGATAAAAAATCTTCTGATCATCCCAAACCGACCAGGTTGATTGAACAAAATTTATGCTGATCGGCCAGGACGTTACCCATATCATCCTGGACGATAAAGTCAGTTTGTATAAAATAAGAGCTATTCTGAAACTCCTCTATTTAAGATCTCTTGTTCTACCCAAGAGAATATATTTTACTGTTGTTCTAACCTAAGAGAGCCAAGATGAGAGAGAGAGAAAGGGGGAGAGAGAGAGGATCATGTGAGGGGGAGTTCACAAAGGTTGCTCCAAGAAAGGATCTGTCATCGTCTTCTCTAGTCATCGTCCTTAGTTCCTTGGGGGTTCTAGAGAGGTAAACTTCAGCATATGATCAAGGTTCTCTGCCCACTTCAGGAGGAAGCAAAATGAGTTAGATTTTATGCTTGCTTTAGGAGGAAGCAAACGGAGTTGGATTCTCTGCCTGCTTCGTGGGGAAGAAAAAGGAGTTGGGTTCTCTACATGCTTCTGGAGAAAGCAAAAGGAGTTGGGTTCTCTGCTTCACCTGGGTTGGTGGAAAGGTGGTTTGTATAGGCTTCTCCGCCTTGCTGTGGGGGCAAAAGGAGAGACACTGAGTTTAGTGTAATACTCGGAGGGCGCCTCCAGGGAGTGGACGTAAGTCGAGCTGACCGAACCACTATACATTTTAATGTTCTTTATTATAGCTTTCACATTTATTTTCCACACTTTGATTTTTGTAGTAAATCTTGGTTTTTGTTTTAAGATTGTATTTTGAATAAAAGATTTTTTAAAATACCAATTCACCCCCCCCCCCCCCCTCTTGATAGCCCTGAGACTAGTTCATAAGGACTTCACATGCCTAACAAACTTTCTAGTGCCATCAGAGCACTTTTAGAGATTATATTTATTAGTAATTTTTTAGTGTCATTTTTATCCTTTTTAAATAATGGGATAATATTTAGAACAGAGTGGATAACACATTTCTGTATCATATAAGACAATACAACAAGTCTCTAGTATGACTTAAGAATATAAGAGTTACACCATACATAGCACATAAGAGATACATATAGCGAAAACACATCATTTAACTTCGAAGAAAATACTAGGACATTAGAGTGACACCCAACTTATCATAGAAGAGATACACGATGACACATGACAAGTAACTAACACAAAGGCCAAAATTGCTCACGAACCATTTGAATATTTTTCAATGGTTGCCTTTCTTGTTGTTGATTTTTGCCCCCCAGTGAAATGAGTCATATCTCGAGCAGGTGAATAATGAATGACATGGAGAAGGTAGCTTTATCAGATATGTCTCTCAATTTCATTTTTTAGCGGCTTACATGCTTTAGTGGTGTACCCACGACTACAGTGGAAATAATAATATTGATCCTGATTTCCATTTTTGGCTTTAAAGAATTAGGCCACTTCATAGTTTCTTGATCACAAATGGCCATTAGTATATTAGTTCGAGATGTGTTGAGAGGCGTATACTTTTTTTCTTATCAAAACTCATCTCGTGGCAGTGGAGGCAGACTATTTTTCCCTTATTTCTTTTGCAATGAGAATGAGTTATTCATTATAGGAGTGTTTTTTTCATTTTCTAGAAGGTTACTTAAATTGCTTCCTACGAGCATTTATGGCTTTATCTATAGAGATTAATACTTTCACATAATGGATCAGGTTGGGGTATGAATGAACTGTGTCTCTTATGAGTGTCGAATAGAAGGGGCCAAGATGGAGGCCTCTAATAAAGATTCCTCTCAATAATTATGGATATACTATTAGAATTTATTGAGCCTTGGTGGAAAATCACTAAAAATACTCCTTCAATGATTCTCCTTCATTTGGAGAATTCCAAAAGGTGAGAAGAATCGTTAGTAATTCTTCGATTGATAATGATCGAACTGTTCGACGAACACTTCGACCAATTTGACAAATGTAGGGATCATTCTGGCTGGAAGTGAATAAAACCACATTTGAGCTTGTCCTTTGAGGGTAGAAGGAAAAACCTGGCAAAAGAGTGCGTCCGAGGCTCACTGGATATATATGATGGTTCTATAATGATTGATATGCTCATACGGGTTAGATGTCCCATTGTAGGAATCAATACTCAGCAGTTTGAATCCTACCAGAATGGGTTTTGAAGAATGACTTTAGTAAGGGGTGATGACTCTTGGAAGTCCCATTGACAAAGTTATTTCCTTGCACCTCCTATGGGGAACTCTTCACTGACCAATATTCGCAGTTCACGATGTAGGGCATTGCGAGGGAGATCAACAACGTGCAGTCGGACTAAGTCTTCGGGGAGGTCTAGAGGAATGCGAGGTTGCCGACCTATATGTGAAGGATGGGTAGAACTTAATATGTCAGAAAGTTCATTATCTTGATGTGAATGGGGATGTCTCCTTAGCGAAGGTGGAGGAATCTCTGCTTGAAGATGTTTAAGTTGAACACGTTTGGTTAGTGGTGGATATCGAGGGAGAAGAATGTCCTTTTGTGGTTCTAGCACCGATTGCTGGGTCTCTGGTAGGAGTTTAAGGATCTCATTATGAGATTCTTCCATCTTTTAAATTCACTCGTCTAGGGAAGGTCTCGAGGTTCCTTCTCCAACAGCATTTTGTCACCCACGATAAAAAGAGGCAGATATTTGGCCTCAATGATTTATAGACTTATTACTGGATTGATGGGTGATTGAGCGGCTCCCAAGATGCGATTGCTATGCCTATTGGCCATTGAAGTAACAATTAGAATTATGGGATAGTATTTCTCATAGACGGCACCAAATTGTTGCAGACTAGAATATACACGGAGATAGAGTTAAAAATTTTTCATCTCAATATTGTACATATATCCAGTACACAAATAGAATGAAAAAGACACACCAATATTTTTTATGTGGAAACCTTATAAAGGGAAAAACTAAGGGTGTCACGACCCGACCCGACGGGGACGGATCCCGCCCGAGCCGGATCGCGACGAGCAGCGCTTACTAAACTTGCTTATCCAGGATCTGGCTTTGGATTAGGTTACTGAACTGATCTTCCAAATACTTAACTCAACAAACACACACAGAACAACAGAGCTACTAAAAACATCAAATGCAGCGGAACAAAACATCTATCTTTTCATTTCCTCAAAAATATAATCATCTACAGAACAGCACATGGCTTTCAACAGAAAGAAAGACAGAACAGAAAAGCCATGACTGTACAAAAATCAAAAAGTACAAAAGTACCTAATCGGATCAGACTCTGAAACTAATCCTGGACCTCCTTGCCCTTCCCAGAACCTGAAAACCACCAGAAAGCAAGGGTGAGCTCAACAGCTCAGCAAAGCAACAAACCACCAATCTAAATTCTCAGAAACCAAAACCAAATTCATCAGACAGAAGTCAGATCAGAAATCGAAGCAGAATCGGAAATCAGAACTTATACGGACAGATATCAAATCAGAATCGGAATCGTACAGATCATATCAGAACAAATCAACAGAGTCAGAATCAGAAATCAGAAATCAGAATCGTACGGAGCATATCGTATCAGAATCACAATTTCGTACAGAACAGAACAGATACATATAGCTAAATGCCCTGACACTGACGGAATCTCTACGGATTCCGGCCCCTTATGCCTCCCTTCCCAGACACTGACTGAATCTCGTAGGATCCAGGCCCCTTATGTCTCCCTTTGTGCTCACGGCACCAAAACAGATGTGCTTATAGCACCAGAACAGAATTCATCGGATCCGGAACAGAACAGATATCAGATTTCAGATTTGAGCTCATTTCAGATTTCCCGTTTCACTAACTGAATCTCATAGGATTCAGGCCCCTTATAACTCCCTTTTTATAGCTTATTCACATAGCATTTCAATACAGAAGAAATCCGGACAATTCAGAAATTACCCGAAAATCGGGCAGCACAACGGCAGTATACAGAATTTACACAAAATTTCCTGCAAAGAAAATTTTCCAAATTCGCACAGAACATAGATAATCACATTCCAGAACATTTATTCTACTGCACAGAGAATTTACGATTTCACAGAAAATTCCGGTCGACTAAAAACACAGTCGAATCAAAAACACCCGGACGAAAATCTTCAAAATATAGTCAAAACGTGCACACCCGGCACGGCAACGATATACAGAAACTTACGCGGTAAAAACTGAATCAATCAAAAGTTACGGACGAAAAACCGTAACGAAAACAAAATCCGGACAGAAAAATACCGCCAACCGCGACGGAACTGAAAATTGAGAAAGACGGAATGTGCCTTACCTCGAGCACAGCAAAATCCTCAACAGTCACTTCGCTCGAAAACGGCTCCGCGTCTTCCCGAAATCAACTTTTCCAAAACCTTCTTTTTCTCTCTCCTCAGACGAAAAAATCAGATATTTTTATAAAAATCTTTCTCTCTCTTCAAATGAGCTGATTTGCCTTAAATCTTCTTCAGATCGGCCTGGCCGATCGTCCAGATCGGCCTGGACGATCAGACCAAAATCCCATCGTCCAGGGACGATTTTTCAGGACGATGTTTACTATTCATAGGCGATAAAAACCCCTACTCACTGACTTGTGCCATCCACTGATCGTCCCGGGACGATACCTCGATCGGCCTGGACGATCCCTACAGGAAAACACTTAGAGCAATTCTGGCAAAATCTGGAACTGAATATACACTGATCGTCCCAGGACGATCCCAGATCGTCCTGGACGATACTGGAGCAGTTTGAAATATTACAATCTCCCCAACTCAGAAAAATGTCGTCCTCGACATTATCCCATCCAAACTCAGTCAAAACAAGTACGGGTACGACCGTCTCATATCAGACTCCTTTTCCCAAGTTGCTTCCCGTGCAGTCCGGTGTTTCCACTGGACTTTAACCATCGGAATCTCTTTATTTCTTAACTTGCGGACGTCGTACGCCAAAATCAATTCTGGCTCTTCCTTGTACGCCAGATTCTCCTGAATCTCAACCTCGTCAGCTGATACCTTCTTCCCAGAGTCGGATACCCACTTCCTCAGAGTGGATACGTGAAACACATTATGCACATCAGGCATAGAGTCAGAAAGCAGTAGGCGATAAGCAGATTTTCCAATTCTTTCCAAAATCTCAAATGGTCCAACATACCTTGGACTAAGCTTGCTTACCTGACCAAATCTGCTCACACCTTTCATCGGACTGACTTTGACATACACAAAGTCACCAACCTGAAACTCAACAAATCTGTGCTTCTGATTGTAATACTTCTGCTGACGATCTTGAGCGGCTTTCAATCTTTCTCTTATCAAACTGATCTTCTGAGCAGTTTCCTCAGCAAAAGTGGCTCCCAAAGCCTGTCTATCTCCGACCTCCGTCAGAGTCAAAGGAGTACGGCACTTCCTGCCATACAGAGCCTCGTACGGTGCCATACCGATACTGGACTGAAAACTGTTGTTATAGGCAAACTCAATCAGCGGAATATGATCTTCCCAGCTTCCGCTAAAGTCCAGAACACAAAGTCTCAACAGATCTTCCAGTACCTGAATAGTCCTCTCAGACTGTCCGTCGGTCTGAGGATGAAAGGCTGTACTGAAATGCAGTTTCGTACCCAAGCCTTGCTGAATGCCTTTCCAAAGTCTGGAAGTAAAACGTCCATCTCGATCAGATACAATCACACGAGGCACACCGTGCAATCTGACTATCTCTTTCACATATATCTGTGCCAAGCGTTCAACTGAATCCGTCTGTCTGATCGGAAGAAAATGGGCTGACTTCGTCAATCGATCCACAACTACCCAAATAGCATCATGTCCTTGTCGTGATCGAGGAAAACCCATAGCAAAATCCATCGTTACCTCCTCCCATTTCCACTCAGGGATAGGCAACGACTGTAACAGTCCACCTGGTCGCTGATGCTCTGCCTTCACCAACTGACAGGCTTCGCATCTCGACACAAACTCTGCCACATCCTTCTTCATCCCAGGCCACCAAAACAAAAGCTTCATATCAGCGTACATCTTACCACTGCCTGGATGAACAGTGTAGCCTGAATGATGAGATTCATACAGAATCTCCCGCCTCAAATCTCCAAACACAGGTACCCACAACCTGTTCTTACAGAAAATAGCACCATAATCAGAAATTCGAAGTTCAGGAGTCTTACCAGATCCAATCTGAGCTAACAACTTCGAATAATCAGAATCTGACTTCTGGGCTTCTTGAATCCTTGCTTCCAAAGAAGACTGAATACTCATCTGAGTCAATTCCAAATCACTGGAGGAAATCACCTCCAACTGCAATCTTTCCAAATCACGAATCAAAAAGTCATCACAGGTAAGCCGAATACCTGATAATCCAGAAGACTTCCTGCTCAAAGCATCTGCTACCACATTCGCCTTCCCAGGCTGATACTGAATAGTCAGGTCATAATCCTTGATCAACTCGAGCCACCGCCTCTGTCTCAGATTCAAATCCTTCTGAGTAAAAATGTACTTCAGGCTCTTATGATCAGTAAACATCTCACATGTGACGCCATACAGGTAATGACGCCAAATCTTCAAAGCAAAAACAACTGCAGCTAACTCCAAATCATGTGTCGGGTAATTCTTCTCATGTGGTTTCAACTGTCTCGAAGCATAAGCAATTACCTGACCATGCTGCATCAGAACACATCCCAGTCCTTTCAGTGAAGCATCACTGAACACCTGAAAACCTTCCGTACCTGACGGAAGTGCCAACACTGGAGCTGAAGTCAAACAATCCTTCAATCTCTGAAAACTAGCTTCACACTCCGGTGTCCAAACAAAAGGAACTGACTTCTGAGTCAGTCTCGTCAGAGGAGTCGAAATCTGTGAAAATCCTTTCACAAACTTCCTATAATACCCGGCCATGCCTAAGAAACTACGTACCTCAAATACCGTAGTCGGCCTTGGCCAATCAGCAACCGCCTGAATCTTCTGGGGATCTACAGAAATACCTTCTCCGCTAATCACATGCCCCAGAAATGAAATGCTCGTCAGCCAGAATTCGCACTTGGAGAACTTGGCATACAGCTGATGCCTCCTCAGAGTCTCCAATACAATCCTCAAATGTCTGGCATGTTCATCCTCAGAAGCAGAATATACCAGAATATCGTCAATGAAGACGATCACGAACTGATCCAAATACTCCCTGAATACTCGGTTCATCAGATCCATGAAAATCGCAGGCGCATTGGTTACCCCAAAAGGCATAACCAAAAACTCGTAGTGCCCGTACCGAGTACTAAAAGCAGTCTTCACCACATCAGATTCCTTCACCTTCACCTGATAATATCCGGATCTCAAATCAATCTTCGAAAATACCGAAGATCCGGAAAGCTGGTCAAACAAGTCGTCTATCCGAGGCAAAGGATACTTGTTCTTGATCGTGGCCTTGTTCAAATCTCTGTAATCAATACACATACGGAGTGTACCGTCCTTCTTCTTCACAAACAGAACAGGTGCTCCCCAAGGAGAAACACTAGGACGTACAAAACCTCTGTCAACCAACTCCTGAAGCTGAACTTTCAACTCAGAAAGTTCTTTCGGTGCCATCCTGTACGGAGCTTTCGATATCGGAGCGGTACCCGGAAAAATATCGATAGAGAACTCCACATCTCTATCCGGAGGTAAACCAACCAACTCCTCAGGAAAAACATCAGCAAACTCCCGTACCACTGGGATCTCAGAAACAGAACCAACCTCCAGGTTCAGATCCCGCACCGAAGCCAAAAATACTGGATATCCCTTCTTCCACATTCTGCTCACCTCTAACGCAGAAATCAGACTGGAGAGAACACCTCGTAATCCCTGAAATACAACTCTCTCTCCAGCCACAAGCAAACTCACTTGCTTCTTCAGACAGTCAATCTGAGCCTCATACTGACTCAGCCAATCCATTCCCAGAATTACATCATACGAAGAAATCGGCAATCGAATCAAACTCGATTTCCACTTCTTGCCAGAAATCTCGATCTCACACAAACAAAACTGTCGAGCAATCAATGGATTCCCAGCCGGTAAAATCACAGACAAAGAAACCGGAAGTAAAAGAGAATCCAAACGTAAAGCCTCAAAACAGTGCTCGGACAGAAAAGAATGACTCGCTCCAGAGTCAAACAAAACACGACAGGGCTGGTCAGAAATGTAAACCGTACCTGTCACAACATCCGGAGCATCTCGAGCCTCCTGCTGACTCAAGCTGTAAACTCGTGGCTGAACTGGAACAGGAGCTGAAGCAACAGAACTACTCTGCTCCCTCTGAATCGTAGGTGGTCTCCGTGGTGCAGAACTAGAACCACCACCTCTACCAGCAAATCCCTCAGGGCGTGGAGAAACAGTCCTCGGTCTTCCTGCTGCTGAACCAACAGGTCTGACGAAGCCCTCAGATCGCTGCTCATATCCCATCTGTGGACATTCTGCAATCCTATGTCCCGGCTGACCGCATATGAAACAAAGACCAGCTATCCTGTAGCACTGGCCATGGTGTCGCCGTCCACAACTCTGGCACACAGGTGCCAAACTGACAGATCCAGAACTAGTCGTACTGGTAGCAGTACCAGACGATCCTCCGCTCCTCCTGGATTCTCCAGATCCAGATCCAGAAACAAATCTCCTCTTCCCAGAGGAACCACTGCCAGAAGTATCTCCTCCAAATCTCTTCCTACTCGCAGACCACCGCTGCTGAGTAGTCGTCATATCATTCTCAATCAGACGAGCTCGCTCCACAAGCTCAGAGAAATCAGTAATCCGGAACGGTATCAGAGGCTGCCTCAAAGTGTCTCGTAAGCCTTTCAGAAATCGGTAACACCTCTCAGTAGAAGTGCTGACTAGCTGCGGAGCGTACCTGGCTAATGCAGTAAACTCAGCCTCGTACTGCATCACCGTCTTGCTCCCCTGAACCAGCCTCAGAAAACTCTCCTGCATCTGCTGTCGTGCAGAAGGGGGAACAAACCAGTCTCTGAACACCTCAGTGAACTCTTCCCAAGTGATCAAAGAGTTCAATCTGCCCTGAAATCTGGCTGCCTGCTAGCCATCCCACCAGTGCTCAGCCTCTCCATCTAACAGAAAAACAGCCAACGGAACCTTCCTGTCTGCAGGACACTGCATCCCGTCAAAAGTCTTCTCTAATCTCCTCAGCCACTCCTCAGCAGCTCTGGGCTCAACAGCGCCCTCAAACCTCGGAGGCTTCAACCTCAAAAATAACTGCAGGTGTCGATCAATGTCCTCAGATCTAACAGTAGAAGCTCTGCTCTGAGTCTCGCTCATCATCTGAGCAACAAGTGACGCAAACTGAGACAGCGTATCAGCACCGACCACTGGGGCTGTACTCCCCACTGGTGCTGCCTGATCATCACTCTGACCGTCTGTCATGTCTGGGTCTGGCTGATCCATACAGAAAAATCCAGAAAATCCGGAAAACTATCACAAAAACAACACAAAAACAACACAATAAAAAGCCAAACGACCCAAAACTACCTCCCAGACAGACTCACTGATCACTTCCTAAAGCTCTGTTTCACAATTCGACCTGTTTCCAAAACCAGTGCTCTGATACCACAAAAGCTTGTCACGACCCGACCCGACGGGGACGGATCCCGCCCGAGCCGGATCGCGACGAGCAGCGCTTACTAAACTTGCTTATCCAGGATCTGGCTTTGGATTAGGTTACTGAACTGATCTTCCAAATACTTAACTCAACAAACACACACAGAACAACAGAGCTATTAAAAACATCAAATGCAGCGGAACAAAACATCTATCTTTTCATTTCCTCAAAAATATAATCATCTACAGAACAGCACATGGCTTTCAACAGAAAGAAAGACAGAACAGAAAAGTCATGACTGTACAAAAATCAAAAAGTACAAAAGTACATAATCGGATCAGACTCTGAAACTAATCCTGGACCTCCTTGCCCTTCCCAGAACCTGAAAACCACCAGAAAGCAAGGGTGAGCTCAACAGCTCAGCAAAGCAACAAACCACCAATCTAAATTCTCAGAAACCAAAACCAAATTCATCAGACAGAAGTCAGATCAGAAATCGAAGCAGAATCGGAAATCAGAACTTATACGGACAGATATCAAATCAGAATCGGAATCGTACAGATCATATCAGAACAAATCAACAGAGTCAGAATCAGAAATCAGAAATCAGAATCGTACGGAGCATATCGTATCAGAATCACAATTTCGTACAGAACAGAACAGATACATATAGCTAAATGCCCTGACACTGACGGAATCTCTACGGATTCCGGCCCCTTATGCCTCCCTTCCCAGACACTGACTGAATCTCGTAGGATCCAGGCCCCTTATGTCTCCCTTTGTGCTCACGGCACCAAAACAGATGTGCTTATAGCACCAGAACAGAATTCATCGGATCCAGAACAGAACAGATATCAGATTTCAGATTTGAGCTCATTTCAGATTTCCCGTTTCACTAACTGAATCTCATAGGATTCAGGCCCCTTATAACTCCCTTTTTATAGCTTATTCACATAGCATTTCAATACAGAAGAAATCCGGACAATTCAGAAATTACCCGAAAATCGGGCAGCACAACGGCAGTATACAGAATTTACACAAAATTTCCTGCAAAGAAAATTTTCCGAATTCGCACAGAACATAGATAATCACATTCCAGAACATTTATTCTACTGCACAGAGAATTTACGATTTCACAGAAAATTCCGGTCGACTAAAAACACAGTCGAATCAAAAACACCCGGACGAAAATCTTCAAAATATAGTCAAAACGTGCACACCCGGCACGGCAACGATATACAGAAACTTACGCGGTAAAAACTGAATCAATCAAAAGTTACGGACGAAAAACCGTAACGAAAACAAAATCCGGACAGAAAAATACCGCCAACCGCGACGGAACTGAAAATTGAGAAAGACGGAATGTGCCTTACCTTGAGCACAGCAAAATCCTCAACAGTCACTTCGCTCGAAAACGGCTCCGCGTCTTCCCGAAATCAACTTTTCCAAAACCTTCTTTTTCTCTCTCCTCAGACGAAAAAATCAGATATTTTTATAAAAATCTTTCTCTCTCTTCAAATGAGCTGATTTGCCTTATATCTTCTTCAGATCGGCCTGGCCGATCGTCCAGATCGGCCTGGACGATCAGACCAAAATCCCATCGTCCAGGGACGATTTTTCAGGACGATGTTTACTATTCATAGGCGATAAAAACCCCTACTCACTGACTTGTGCCATCCACTGATCGTCCCGGGACGATACCTCGATCGGCCTGGACGATCCCTACAGGAAAACACTTAGAGCAATTCTGGCAAAATCTGGAACTGAATATACACTGATCGTCCCAGGACGATCCCAGATCGTCCTGGACGATACTGGAGCAGTTTGAAATATTACAAAGGGGCCACGCCCAATTGATAAGATTCCACTAGTGTTTGCTTAAGTTACAAATGGCTTAATCATCCCTAAAATTGAGGATGATCAGATTACAATTATTGAGTTGAAATTCAGTTATAGATATTGAAATTCTGGTGACGTTGGGTGATCAGGTAGAACTCCAACGTCACTTGGTGGTTAGGCGGAACTCCGGCGTCACTTGGAGTTCGGGAGGAACTCCAGCATCACTTGAAGGTAGGGCAGAACTCCGGTGCCACTTGGAGTTCGAGCGAAACTGCGATGTCACTCGGAGTTTTGGAGGAACTTTGGCGGTGGTCGAAGAGAAGTCTCCTCCTTGCTTAATTCTGGCGTTGGTCGGCTACTGGATGAAAGTTCGGCGGTGGCCGAGGAGGACCTTTTTCTTCTCTTCCTTCTCTTCTTCCTTCTCTTTTCTTCTTCTCTTCTTGCTTGGGGTCCCCCTCTTAAGAGAAATGAGGGGCTATTTATAGTATTTTGAGAGTGGCATGGCCAGTAAATAGGTGAAACATCTGGGGTGAATTGGGAGTGGTTTGAATGAACGGTCGATGTTAAATCTCTTGATCGTGAACCATTTATTAGGCTTTTGAAAGCTATAAAGATATCAGAATTTGACGATTCTGGGCTCGTTGGATTTGTCTCATTGAGCAGCTCGATTCGACTATAAACATGTCATATTTGAAAACTATTTAGTAATCCAAATTTTGGATTAAATCTTTCAAATGCGCTTCAAGTCTTTGATTTAGACTAATTTGAGCTCAGATTGGGTTAAATTATGTGTTGTTGGGTTTGTATTTTCGAGACATTTAGTTTGACTATAAGTTCGCTTAAATTAGAGTTCAGATGGTCATCAATTTAATTTTTGAAGTCTCCAACATAATGTTTGCCTATATATATATATATATATATATTGCAATGTAAATTGCAAGCTTTGCATTCTATTTTATTTTTTATGATAATATTGCATTGCAACTTCATTTGCAATCAAATCAAATACTTCTTTTTCAATATATGATACTAAATAATCATTGAGTCAATCATTATCCGTTTTATTATGTAAAATTCTCTCTCCATTATAGCAGTGACAACAGGCAAAGTTAATGCTAAAATAATAAGCCAAGAACTAAGGGATACACGGTATAATTTTTAACCTTAAAAAATTTATTTTATAGGATCAATAATTTTATCCAAAGATGAGAACTCCTTGCTTGTAAGCATATCAAGGATGTATGTGGATAGTTGGTGCTCTAGAGACACAAGTTCAACTATAGAAAAATGTAATGAATATAACTTTGCAAGCTGACTTAATTTCTCCTTATTATAAGCAGAGAATGAGTTATTTGAATTTAGACATGATATATAAAGAAGCAATTTAGTACTAGCTTCGCAGAATCTATTATTTGACTCTTGAAGTTGCTTATCTATAATAGTGTAAAAGAATTCCACATGATAATGATGTAAATTTGTTACATCGTCATTTCTGTGTGTTGATCTTCAGAGAGCTTTTAATTTAGAGCTTATAACAGGAACAATAATTTCAAAAAAATAAAAATACACGATACTTCTTCAAATAAGGAATCTCATCCATTATATCTCATCATCTGTAATTATTGTTTGGAGATTTGCACTAACTTCATTGCATTCACTATATCCTGATCTTTTCTCTGCATGGCTTATGATAATTCATTTGTGACATCTAAAATATCAATCATTAAGTGTATAATAAGGTTAAATTCAAAATATTCTATGACATCTATCAGAACATACACTTTAACAACTTGTTAATCATGTACCCCATCTTCTTTGATAATTTCAAGCACTTTAATTACTAAAGCATACATTTTCTATAAGTTAATTAATTTATAAAATACAAACTCCAATGGGTGTCACCAGCTTATTGTATGCTTGTCTCTTGGTTCAAACCTCGACCACTGCTCAACTCCCCTTTAGATAAATAAAAATTATATTATAATGTTGAATGTCTCTAAGAGCATCACTCCTCTTACATAAAACACTAACGATATTGATAATTCATGAAATGATCTCAAAAAGATGCTTAGCTTGATGAGGATTTTTAGCTACAACTTCTCATGCCAATGGTTTTTAGCTACAGCCACTAAGTACAGTTGAAGTTGATGAGCAAAGTAATAAATATATAATTCATGAGGGTTACCATTAAGTACTAAGGTCTTAAAACTACTAAGAAACTCACCACACATTAGATGCTCCGTCATAACCTTGACCTCAGATCCTATGTATGCTCAATGAGTGTTTCATGAGGATATCTTCAATGAATATTTTTAAGGCAACTATATTAGTCGATGTGACATATTTAATGTCTATAAACCTTTTAATAACTTTCTCTAAATTATTCTCATATCACATTGCAATAGCTAGTTGTTCCTTTGTAGAACCATCATGATATTCATCAACTATAATGGCATAGTAGGAGTCACCAATATCTTACATGATTAAAATCAAGGTTTATGCATCTACAACGCAATAAATTTCTTTCTGGACTTTTGGTGAAGTTAACTTCAAATTTGAGCATGAATATGCAGATGAAACTTTCTTAACTTCATCATTATGATTACCAAGGAAATGGAATAGCTCCAAAGAATTTACTTGATTCTCTGATCCAGTTGATTCATCATGCCCACTGAATGATAAACCTTGGTGTAACAGAAATTGAACACAATCTACAACACTAATCAACATAACCCTATAATCTTTTTATTTATGTTATCTTTGCTCAATAATAGAACAAGAAGATTTTGTTCTTGAATCTTTGTTAGATCTTCACATTTGTGTTTAGCTTTATTATGTGCAGTATTATGATCTCCAACGTGACTTAACAATTTTCATTCTTCTTTAAATTTTTGAACCCTTCTCCAATAAATGAGTCTCCCCCACCTTGTCCTCTTATAGTTTTATCTTGAGGTTTGAGCAAGGAGGAATAAAAACAAGTAGTAGTATCTTTATGTACGTTGTATTCTAACCAATCAGGATATTCTTCAAATTATTTTGGGTGAAATTGCGTGCAACATTGCAAATACTGTTTGAGGGAATTGATGCCTTTTCGGCTGATGGGATCTCTTCAACAGATTTGCTCTCTAAATTTTATCTCTTTCATTTACATCGTAACACCAAATTGAAGTTTGAATTCAATTATCAGCTAGGAGATTGCTAATATCAGTCTCCAAGCATTCTTTTCTCTTTAAATAACGTTCCATTTGATATATCCTATGAAAAATTTTGTGTTCTTATATTAATAGTTATTTATATACAACAAAGAGAGTTAGTCTTTGAGAATGGTCAAAGAAACCCTTACATAATTTAGAAATTCTTATATAATTTAGAACACAATCTTGCAAACAAATTTATGCATGCAAACATGTAGGTGTATATAAACTAAGAATTAGTCCTTGAGCAGGAAAAGTAAAATAGTATCTTCCACGAAGAGGCATACACATGGAGCTCTCCAAATACTCCAAAATAGCAGGAAAATTACTACTACAAGACCAAACCAAATTAAACATGTAGCTGACAAATATCAAAACAAGATGGACTTGGGCAGCCACCTACCAATCCAAAAAGAAAAAAGTTATTGTCACTGGTAAAAAAGGGAACAAGAATTCCTCCAACTAAAACATAGCAGAAAAAAGGCATTCCCAAAAGGAGACAAGAAACGAGCATGAAGAAGAGTAAAATAATAAAAAGAATCGTCAGATGGCAGTGGAATCCATGAAATAAGACCATATAGTAAGAATTAACTAGTATATTGCACATTATGTAGTACTAAGAACCCAAAAGACTGCATTCCAGATGGTAAAAAAAAAGGGGGGGCCAATTGGACGAACAATAAGAGTATGAGGAAGATAGCTCATATTATCGTAAAAAAAAAAAAAAAAATTACAACTCAAATGGCAGAAACTTGCACGTTGCAACGGCAGGTTGTCGCCGCTCTGTGTCTCCATACAAAATATGAATTGGATTGGTGACGCCGACAAAGATGTCAACAACGAAGGTGGAAGGCCGAAGGTAGTCTATCAGTTGAGCACTCACGAGAGAAAAGAAATGGGCAAGTGGCGCAGCTAAAATTGGACGTTCTTCCTTCTAGTCATGTGCGACTGTGCAGGATAATCCTGCGAGCGGGCAAGAGGGAGCGGGTCGATTAGGCAAAATAATTATTTTAGAGTGGCAATTGCCCCCCTCAAGTCAGCAGGGTTTTGCAATTGCCTCCGTATATAATATAATTCTATAATGTCATATAATTTCGATTACATTTGAACTCTAAACCACTTGAATCTAGCAGGATCAAATAGAGAAAGATTGATTTTGGTCAGTTCAAAGGGGTAAACTAACATTTGTCTCAAACGAAGCCTTAGTTGATCTTAATCACCACCAAACAAAATTTTTTTCTTTAATTGATTTTTTTTTTTTCAAAATTGGCTTTTGTTATCTTATAAATTCATATAAAATATAGGACATAAAGTACTGCATTGCATTTATATATTTTTTCATTACTTTATAATTATCTATGATTCAATCATATCAAATGCCAAAAAAAGTGTGAATGCTAAATGATTATATTTTGTAGCACTAACCGAAAATAAAACAATATTTTAAAATAAATTTTAATGAAGCCAAGGGGGTATAATAGATTTTACCGAATGCTAAACAAGAATTAATCCTCCTATCCATTAATTTTAATACATTGCTATTAGGCTAGCTGTCTTTATTGTTGAAGCCTCGTTTAAATAAAGAAATAAATAGTATCAGAAAAAAATTGCTTTACTCAATGTCTCTGTTCTTTGAATTATCATCCATGATGTAAGTGGGTTAAATTAACTTGAGCTTGGCTCAATAAATCATTCGTGAGCGGAGCTCAATGAGCTAATAAGTTAAATTTGAGCCAGCCTTGACTCAACTCATTAGAATGTGCGTCCATGCACCCATATAAAAATGTTAATATAAAATATACTTAAAATATATTAGCAATGAAGAGCTTGAGGGCAAAATTATTAAAAAAATTTAGTTTCTTTCTTTTGATCATTTTAATATAATAATTAGGGGTGTAAATGAGTCTATTCAAGCTCAAGTCACCCGTGACTTGAACTTGAGTTTGATTAATTAATCAAGTTCGAGCATGAGCTTGAACTTTATTCTAAGAGTTTGAGCAGACTTTTGCAGGAGCAGCTTTACTCTAAAAATTAAGGCTGGTTTCGCCCGTGAGCTTTGTATTATGAAAAAGAGAAAATGATTATGAATCAAACAATTTTTATATTAAAATGATAAAATAAAAGATAAATTAAAAGAAAATTATTAAGTAATTCTTTAATATAAAAGAGCGAGGTGTTTTTTTTTTTTTCAAATATTTTTTACAACTTTGTACTTAAAAACCTTAATGTTAATATATTTTAAGTGCATTTTATATTAATATACTTTTTTTAAAAAATTAGTTCATAAGCTAACGAGTCGAGTTATAGCTCAAGCTTGATTCATTAACTCATTGAGCTCGGCTCATGGGCCATTTATCAAGCCGAGCCCGGCTAGTTCACGAGTCCACATCACTCACACTTACATTCCTAATTATTTCGTTCATAATCATTTTCCTTTTTTCATAATAAATGAATTGCTTGTCAGCCGACTTGAACTCGTAGAATTAAGCTCGAGCTCGGGCCCAACTTCAAACTTAATTAATTAATGAAGCTCATGTTCAAGTCCGCGGTGACTCAAATTCGGCTCGACTCATTTATATCTCTACTTTAATTCTATAAACTATAAGATGTGAATAAAAAAATAGGAAACAAAGCTAAGCAATTAAATAATATTTTTATTTATGAACATGCATGTGGTCCATGAACAGGTGAAGATTAGCTGGAGAACTGAAGCGAATTAAACGTTGATATGCAAGTTGGCGGCGGACCGGTTCACCCATCTCCTTAGACTTCTTTGTTTTAATGGTCGTCGGGCACTCTTTATGGCCGATAGTCATGCAGGGCCCACCATTTCATTTGTTAGGAAAACCTAGATTCACATGCTAGGTTAGGAAAGGCTTATGGAAGATAACTACAATAAATTTGAAAAGACAACAATCACAAATGTTAGATCCAATTGTTTGTAGGTAGATTTCAGTGCTTTGTTTAGAATAAAAGGGGCTACCAATTCCTTCATGGTTGATGTATTCCAATAAATAAAAAAAAATCAATATTGAGTATAGTGTCCTGAATTAGAACTATCTTTATTTATGATACATTTTATTAATTTGTCTTATTCTTTATAACTCCTATTTTTTAATTAATATTGAGGATATGACTATTGATTATTAATAGATATATCATTAAATACAACCAAATTTCTATGTTTGAAATGTGATAAAAAGTAATTGCATATAAGTGATGATATAATTGAAGAAGTGCCAATGTAGATGCTACAAAAATTTATATTTAATTAACATAGAACCTTTATGTATTTGAAGTTATGAGTGGTTGCTTAGTTGATTATATATAGATATATAAACTTGCTGTATTTAATTCTTGTAATGATTTTTATCCTTCTATAATCAATCATTGATGCTAGAGGATGAGAAATTAGCAAGTGAGATGGCCAAAAAATAATAATGAAGAAGCTTGGTCATAAGGATAAAAAATTCATGTATGTGTAAGTAGGGGTGTCAATATTTGACACAACCTAAAAATCCGGCTCAAACCCAACCCAAAAATTTTAGGTTAGGGTCAACCTTTTTTGCAAATGGGCCAGGTTTATGGTTCACAGGTTCTACCCATTTGGAAAAATAGGCCGGGTTCGAATTTTAAGCAATCAAGATCCTCATTATTAATTAATCTTTTGTCCTTTTATCAATAACCATCCATAGATAAAAAAATTCAACTAAAAATGTAGATGCCTTTTTAGTACCAAATTTTCATCTTATTAGTGAATAAGATTATCAATCTAGTGCTCTTATGTAGATTTTCATTTAGTTTATTCTTAAAGTTTAATGCTATCACTTAAGAATTGATTAAGTTATACTGCCATATCTTTGAGTTTAATATTTACACACTTGAGAAATTTAGTTCTAGTGTTATAATTGTATTAGCTAAGTGTAGTAGAGTTAATGAACTCAAATTAATAAAATCAGTTAACACTATCACTTACTCATTTTGTGTACAACATAATTTTACATGTATGTTTTATTCTATTGTAGAAGTGTAAAAAAATGACTAGAAGTGTGCATAGTTTTTACCTTTGAGTATCACAAGATTAATATTGTGGTCATATCATTTAATATATTTGGTATTAGTGAAAAGGATGAGGAGAAGATTATTATTTTTTAAATATCCATATTTCAATATAGCAAACGAAAAGTCAAAGAAGAAAAAAAAGAAGAAAGCAAAAAAGAGAAGATCAATGAGAAAACCAATAGCCTTGTGGAATTGGTTGGAGAAGAAGAAATGGGGTACTAGACTCCTTTCCCCACTCCATAAATTAAGGCACCTAATAAGTTTAATATGTCAAAAATGACATTTAAGTATTTCATATGAAGAGTTATCTAATTTATTTAAAGAATTATTTAAGAGTTAAAAAAATAAAACTTTATTTCTTGTAAAAAATAGAAAATATTTCTCCTAAGGCATTAATTATCATTTGAAAATTGAAAATGATTCTCTTAGGATTGATTCTGAAAAATATCATAACAATGTTTTATTTTAGCCAAAAATAAAAAAAGAAGAAGTTCCAAGATTGAAACAAAATATGAAATATTTATTTATTTGTTCTTGTAACATTTGTACATATTTTGACCATGAAAATTTGAAAAAATATTATTAATAAAAAAATATTTATTTATTTGTCCCTTGAAATATAACTAATACTTTTTTTTTTAATAAAAAAAGGGTATGCACAAGCATGTGTGTTCCTTTAAAAATTCTCATGCAATGATATTTTATTTAATATTGGATGGTATGGAATGATGTAACGTTTATTTATTTTATTTAGCCTTTTCTAATATTGTGTTTTATTGGTTCCTACATTTATTTAATTTTTATATATGATTAAACTACAATTATTAGAGCATTAATAAACTATTTTTAAAATCTAAAAACATTTGTTCAAAAACATATTTATGAAATGTTACACTTTATAAAATTCGTGTATTAAAAAAATCACATCTTAGTTATAGTTATTACACTATAAGATTACTGTTATTTTGCTAACAAGATTTGCAACCCGTCCTCTTGACAGATCGCAAGTGCTTAAAGAATGTTTATCGCATAACCTAGCCCTCATTTGAGAGCGGCTACAACTAACCACCTTCTCAAGTATTTCCTCTATTCCCTCCTCTCACTTTCCTCTTGTAGCTTTTGATTTAGTTTTTCTTCTAAAAGAAATGCTAGCTATGCTATTTTTCTTTCTAGAGATGTAGAGTATATCTTTTTCTTTTCTTTTACACCTTTCTCTCTCCCACTTTTGAAAAAACTTGATTCTCTCCAATTCAAAGACATTAGCCATGAGACAAGGCATAAAGTGTGAGAGGAGAATAAGAACCTTCCTTCAAAAGGTTGGTCATGGTTTTGATTTTCTTGCCTTTTGAGTTTACTAGCGTTTCTATTTCTTTACTTTGCTAGCATTAAAGGTGTACGTGGGGTGCATGCACCTACCCTAGATAAGCAAAACATTAAAGGGTAATAAATGGATAAAAACATGTGCATGTGTTTTATAACCTTAGTTTAAATTTAAAATAAAATTTAAAATTAATATTTTAATTTTAATGAAAATTTCATCCTTTAAGAGATTTAGAGTACGTAGATCTTTTCTTTTCGTCTTTAAACTGGAGTTGTGAGTATTCATAAATTGCTTGACACTTTTCTCTTAATCAATTTATAAAGTTTTAGACATCCTCAAATTGTTTAGTTATCAGGTAGTTCTTCTATATTTTTTTCTATTATTGTGCGCATCATGTTGTATGTGCGATGTCAATAAGCAAGCAAAAAACTTGCATTTTTATTAGTAAAAAAATAACATCTCACATGAAATAGTGGACATAGAGATTATGTTTATCATAAGTACACATATGTAGTGAAATAATTTAGATTTTTCACTAACTATTAACAGTTTCTAAGGTTTTTGAGTTATTTGCAATTGTAAAGCAAATATAGAGAAAATTAAAATGTACGTACCATTTAAAGGGTATTCAAGTTGATAAAATTTATTTGGTTTCTTAGTATTAATTGATATGTCATAAAAAATTGCATTGATCCGACACGAATCTCAAGGCAAAATTATATTGAAAACATCCAAAATTAAATCTCAGGCATTCCGAACTCTAATTTCAAAAAATTTATAATCAAAATGAACATCCCGAAAAGACGGAAAATTCGACTCAATCCGAGCCCAAATGGGTCCAAATCAAAGACCCAAAGCACATTCAGAAGATTCAAACCATAAATTGGATGCTCAAATGATTTTCAAATGTGGCATGTTTATAGGTGAATCGAGCGGCTCGACAAGACAAATCCAATGAGCCCAAGATCATGAAATTATGGCATCAATAAGACACTCAAATACTTGATGAATGTCCCACAATAAAGGGAATTGATATCGAGCATCCATTCATATCACTCCCAATGTGTCCTTGATCTTCTCACTATTTACTAGCTATGCCACCAAAAAACTATAAATAGTTCTTTACAGTGAAAAGGATGAGGAGCAAGGTAGAGAAGGAGAACAAGAAGAATATGAGATCTCCCTTGCTACCATGCTCCTCCTCGACCACCACTCTACCACAGAATGTTGCTAGATCACCGCCCACCAGCCATCGCTAAACCAAAGCTCATCCACCAGTCTTCGCAAGACCACCACTTGGCCACCAGCCATCGCTGGCCTTTGTTGGACTTTCGCCAGGCCATTGATTGTTATCTGATTTCCTTCTCGCAACCGATCATCACCAAAATTTTGTCAGACTTCCGCTCAGCCACCAATTATAGTTGGACTTACACTCAACCACCGATTGGATATGAATTTCCTTTTGCCCACCAACTGCCACCAATTACGGTCCTTTCAACCAAGTAACCCAACTATGGTCCTTTCGACCTCCATTGCTTGACAACAATCTCTCTGACCTCATTTACACATTGATTACTATCCTTATGACCACTATGGTCTTTCTGAACTCTGTTGCTAGTCAATTACCATCCTTCTAATCACTACAATCTTTCTAACCTTCGACACCTCCTTACTACAGTCCTTTTGAACACTACAATTTTTTCAACCATCATCGCCCACCGACTATGGTCTTTCCTACCACCATCACCCAACTATGGGTTAGACTTCTATCCACCGACTATGGTCCTTCTGACCAACACCACCCATCGATTATGGTTCTGTTGATTAAATGAGCATTTCAACACTGATTCTTCTAAGTCCCACCATGTAATGAACTTTATATGATATATATTTTCTACATTGATCCAAGGCCTTCCCCCTAAGCAAGGGCCTCATTTGTAATCAACTGCAAACACTAATGAATTCATTCAAATAGGGAAAGGCCCCATAGTTTTTTCGGCCAATAGAAAATCTTCATATGGATCTATTTAGACCTATTAGTATAGCTAGCTTAGGAAAGAAATCATATGATTTTGTAATTGTTGATGATTACTCTAGATTCACCTTAGTTAGATTCATAGAATAAAAGAAAGAATTATTTAAAGAATTTAGAACTTTATCCACCTAGATATAGAGGAAATTATGATGTGAGATGTCGACCATTCATAATGATCATGATGGAGAGTTTGAAAATGATAAGTTTGAATCCTTTCGTTAGGAGGTAGGGATTGAGCATAACTTTTATGCCCCTAGGACCCACCCCTAAGCAGAATGGAATAGCTAAAAGGAAAAATAAAACTTTAGTAGAGGCTTATAGGGCCATGTTAGCTCAATATTCTCTCCCTAGATACTTTTGGGCAAAAGCAATAAATACTGTTTGTTATGTATTGAATAGGGTAAATGTTATATCCAAGTTGAATAGGGTAAATGCTACATCCAAGTTAAATAAGATACCCTATGATCTCCTTAAGGGTAGGACACCTAACCTGCCCCACTTGCTTGTCTTTAGTTATAGATGTTTATCCTAATTAATAAAAAATCACCGCTATGGAAGTTTTATTTGAAATCTAATGAAGGAGTCTTCTTAAAATATTTATCTACAGGTAAGTCCAATAGGATTTTCAATAAGAAAACCTTAGTATTAGAAGATTCTATCCATGTCATGCTTGATGAATTAGATAAAATATTTGAGCATAAGTTAGAGGAAGAAGAAGTAGAGATTACTCCAAGGGATAGAATCCATTAACCTTAGAGATAGAGCAGAACTTGAATAGCCTTTTCCTTGAGAATGTAGATACTTATCTAGTCACCCTAGGGAACTTATCCTAGGAGACCCATCTAAAGGTGTTAAAATTAGCATGGACTTAGAAAGGAGGTTAGTTATTATGTATTTTTTTAATGGTAGAACCTACCAACATAATTCAAGCCATATCCGATGAATTCTATATTCTAGTAATATATGAAGAACTGAATAAATTTGTTAAGAATGATGTATGAGAACTGGTGAGAAGACCTAAGGACTAGAGTGTTGTAGAAACTAAGTGGGTTTTCAAGAATAAAATGAATTACTCTGGCATAGTGATAAAAAATAAAGCTAAATTAGTAGCTAAGGGATACAATCAGATTGAAGAAATTGATATTGAGGAAACCTTTACCCATGTAGCTAGATTAGAAGCCATTACAGTGCTACTAGCCTTTGCTTACTTTAAATGATTCAAGTTGTATCAGATGGATATTAAGAGTGCCTTTATAAATAGGGTGATTAAAGAAGATATATATATATATATATATATATATATATATATATATATATATATATATATATATATATATATATATATATATATATATATATATATATATATATAAAGTAACTCTTAGGTTTTGAGAATTCTTAATTTTTTAATCATGTATTTAAATTAAAAAAAGATATTATATGGGTTAAAGCAAGTACCTAGAGCTTGGTATGAGAGGCTGAGCACATTCCTTCTAGATAGTGCTTTTATTAAGGGTAGTATAAGCACAACTCTATTTCTTAAGAAAGTATTAAAAGATCTACTTAATGTTCAAATTTATATTGATGATATACTATTTTGATCTATAAATAAAAATCTATGTGATGAATTTTCAAAGATAATGAGTGAAGAGTTTGAGATGAGCATGATGGGAGAGCTGAACTATTTCCTTGAATTTAATGTAAAGCAAAGAGATGACAAAACCTTCCTTAACCAATCAAAATATATCAAAGATATCATTAGAAAATATGATATGAAAAATGCTATGACAATAAATACTCCTATGAGCTCCACTATTCAGTTAGACAAGGATCTAAAAAAAAAAACTAATTAAAAGTAATATTGAGGGATAATTGGATCACTACTTTACTTGACAACTAGTAGACCTGATATAATATTTAGTGTATGTCTTTTTGCTAAGTTTCAAGATGATCCTAAAGAATCTCATATGACTATTATTAAGAGAATTTTTAGATACCTATCAGGCACCCAAAACCTAGGCTCATCCTTTAAAATCATAGTATATTCAGACTCTGACTTTGTAGGATGTAGAGTAGATAGGAAAAGCACTTAAAGAACCTATCAATTTATAAGCTAATTATTATTTTCTTGGTATAGTAGAAAGCATAATTCAGTAGCCCTATTCACTGCTAAGGCGGAATATATTATTGTAGAAAGTTGTGTTGCTCAAGTTTTATGGCTAAAATAATAAATCTTAGATCTTAGACTACATGTAGGCACCATTCCTATTATGTGTTACAACACTAGTGCCATTTGAATTTCCAAAAATCTAATTCAATCTCAAACTAAGTATATAGATATTACACATCATTTTATTAGAGATCATGTTTCCAAGGGAAGATATAAAACTACATCATATAACTATTATAGATTAATTGACAGACATCTTCACAAAACCTCATACCTATGACATTTTTAGCACCTTGAGGACTAGACTATGTATTATAAACATTCATTCTTAATTCAGGATGAATATGAATTTATCTATTATTTGAAATTAATCATTTATTTTATATACTTTATAAATGTGTCAATTTTTTTTAATTTTTATGACTATTTATTTGTTGAGTTATGTTCTTATTTTTCATGATTTTTTACTTCTTGTTCCTATTTGATAAATGTTTCATGTTCATCACACACCTTTCATTTTAAATTTAAAAGAAAATCTAAAAATTGAAAATTATTCACATTGTATTGTTCTATTTATTGTACTGTACAATCTACACATCCCTGCACAAAATCTCTACCGTCTATTAGATTAATGATCCGGGTCAGTTCAATTGTTCGTGATCATACCATACAAACACACCTTCATACTGTACGTTACATATGTCAAAAGCCATTTGACGAATTCAAGTCAGCCAGTATGATAATAATTTTATATCATACTATATGAGCACCTGTTTATACTGTATAATAAATCCAACCAACAATCATACATACGACTCCTTGAGATGAATGCATTTTCTTAAGATTATCAAGTATGATGCTAATCTTATTGTACTATTTGACCTCTTTTTTGTCAAGTCATCTAGACAATTTAAATTCTTCTAATCGTTCTGGATCTAAAATCATATTGTCCTGTACGCTGAAAATATTATAAATTAGAATAATTTCTATAGCTCAACTCATCAATTCTTCAAATCTCTTCTTCCCTCTTGAACCAACCCTTCAATTTCTCAAATGAACAGAGGTAGCAAGTGCACTTGTCTAACCCAAGATGGTTCTTCCTTCTATCGTGTTATCGACGACCACTTCCAGTCTGCTGAGGATGAGGCTATATAATATAGATACAAGGATGTTTGGATCACATCCAGGATGCTTAATAAACAAGCACTAAATTAGAAGATGATGAATCTTCTAATTTAGTCAAATAAACATGCACGCACACTTTCTGGGAGTGAGATCTAGTCAAATCTAGAAGATCAAGTTTTGAACTAATCGTACTGGATGATTTTGGATCGTTTAGGACGATCCATTATGATTTTGGAAAATAGCCGCCAATGCTAATTTAGGTAAGATTTTAAGATTTAATTTTTGTTCTAATCATTCCAGACGATCTTGATCGTCAAGGAAGATCAATACTCATGCCTAAATTGATCCTATGATTAGGGGATTAATTATGGTTAAATTTTTCAATCCAATCATTCTGAACGATCTGTATATCGTATAAGACGATGTTTGCCGACATACTTTCTTTTCCTAAATTGTCCAAGCCGAAATACCATAATTTTTCTTCTAATCTTCCTGGACGATCCACAATATCGTCCTTGATGATCTATATAATTTTGTACTGATCATCCTAGACTATCCTAATATCGCTCGGGGCTATCAAGACAATTTCTGCACATCGTAATGGACAATCCTGCGATCGTCCAGGATAATTTTTGGAGCTGTAATTGAGTTTTTAGGATTTTGTGAAGCCCTCTTTTTAAGCACATCATACGGGACGATCCTTTGATCGTCCTGGATGATATGTGGCACCAAAATTGAGTTTTTAGGAATTTTTGAAGCCCTCTTTTTAAGCGCATCATACGAGATGATCTCGTGATCATCCTAAACGATAATGTCAGTTTTGTGCATTTAAGAGCCTTTTTAAAGCTCTTATATTTAAACTTGTTAAAGACTTTGAAAGTGTTTTTGACAGCCATTGAGGCTTCATTTCTTCTGGAAAAACTTGAAGAGAGAGCTTGAAAGGGAGAGAGGAAAGGTTGGAGTTTGAAAGAGAGAAAAGATCATTGGAGTGGGTTTAAAGGGAGTGTGGAGGGGGTTTCACATGGTTGCTCCGGTAAGCTTGCGCCTTAGTACCATCGGATTTAAGGTTCATCTTGAGGAAAGTTTTGGGAAGAAGAAGATCTCTTTGGTGTCAAAGAACCCGGCTACTCTACCGCACTGGAGAAGGTGGAAGTGATTTTGTAAGAGCTTCTCTGCCTAGCTGTGGGGGATAAATGAGAGACACTTAGTTTAGTGCAATACTCGAAGGGTGCCTCTGAGGAGTGGACGTAGGTCAAGGTTTGATCGAACTACTATAAATTTGGTGTTTTCTTTCCTTTATTATTTCTGCATTTAATTTCCATACTTTGATTTTTTTGTGGTAAATTTTGGTTTGGTTTAAGTTTATATTTTGATTGAAAGAAATTTTTTAAAATACTAATTCACCCCCTCTTGGTTAGCCTTGGGCTAGTTCATAACGGCTTAACATCCCTAACGAACTTTTAAGTGGTATCAGAGCGAGATTCATAAAAATGAGTTTTTAAAAACTTTTGAATTTTGATTCATGGCTAATTTTTGTAATAGTAATATTACATAAGGTTATTCAATCACCAGATCACATTTATTTGAAAATATTACTTTTGATTTTTAGAAAATTTGCAAGTCTACTTTCTTGTAATTAATTGATTACTAAATGTGACAAATGATTTTAACTGGTTATTCTGTACCATCACGTGTAATAGATGAAATTAAAATTGATATTCCTTTTAATCAATGAAGTATGGAAGAACAAATTATTGCTTAATTAAATGTTAAATCATTAAACTATTTTTCTATGCTTTAAATTTTGAAGATTATATGTTTGTTTCCACGTGCACTACTGGCAAGAAAATTTAGGATAAATTACATACTATATATGAAGGCTCTAGTGAAATCAAGCAATCTAGGTTCAATACTTTAATGCACGATTATAAACTATTCTGCATGAAATCTTGTAAGACGATCTTAGACATGTATACTAGGTTTATTCAAATTGTGACATCATTACATGCTTTAGGTAAAGAATTTTCAAATTTTGAAAAAAGTCAATAAAATTCTACGTTGTATACTTGATAAGTTTGATGCCAAAGTTGTTGTTATTTATGAATAAAAAAATTTGAATGAATATTCTATTGATAATTTAATTGGCTCACTCATTACCTACGAGCAAAATTTGGGTCAAAGACTTTTGGATGTAGGTGAGATGATAGTGCTAAATGCTAAAAATATGGAGAAAAGTGTCTTAATTTGTTACGAAAGCGGACTTATCAAGAAAAATTAAAAATGCTCACCAAAACATAAGCATCAACAAAAGTGAAATAAAGGTAAAAATGGTAAGAATGTTAAGATTTTTGTTGATGTTGTTTTCTTTGGATGTAGGAAGCCTTGACATATGAAAAATCAGTGCACTAATTTGAGAACTCTTCCTGTAAAAAAAAGGATAAAACTAAGCAAATTGTAAAAAGGGCAAATAATGAAAAGCAAAAAATTTTCTGGGCAGACCTAGCTTCTGAATAATCAAACTAGGAGCAAGATGATATTTAAACTCTTGTTTGTGTGTTTATTTATTTGTCTATGCTTTTTTTATTTTTTTTATTTTATATATTTCTTTGAGTTTATTATTTTTCATTCTATCTTTACTTTAAATTTTTAAATGTCTTTACTTTTCTTTATGTGAAGTTCTCTCTGATTAACACACACATTCACTTTTCTAAAAACAAAAAACCTACTTCCTATTTTTCTTGAATTCTTATGTAAGTTATGATTAACTTTTCTTAAAATAGTCAAAGAAAGAAAACTCATGATTTTGTCTTTCTATCACTTTTCTTAAACATATTATTTTACTCTTGATTCAAAATTTTCATCATATTATAAATTGAATTTTGAAATTGATATTTTTCATCTCCCTATATTTTGTTTATTGCATAACGATCTTTACAAGTTGTTGAATCTACCTCAAAATTTTTTTAATCAAGTAGTTCATTTTGTCAATAGAATGTGTTGATTTTTATTTTTAAACTTTCAGAAAGATAACATATTTAAAAAAAAAGTGGCCAATGATGTCAAATCAAAAGATGCGCAATGATGCCAAAATTTAGAAAGATACATAAATTATATCAAAAATTAAAAGATGCATAAAGTGCGCCAAAAAATTGACACGAGGCATAAAATGATCCCACAAAAAGTAATGCTTACCTTTCTTATACTTCTTAAAGCTTAAGAAAACCTTTGATATTTTTTATACTTGAGCTTGAAAAATATGAATTATGATTCACCAATATGTTTTATGAAAGGAGTTTTGAAAAAAAATAATGTTTCTTTTTCTAATTTATTCCTTAATTTAGATATTGAATTAAAAAAATTTTAAGCCTTTAAAAGAACTTGAGCTTGGATTAACGATTTCTGAATTTTTAACCTTTCTGGATTATGGGTTGCCAATACGTTCCTTACTAAGTTTTTAAATAAAATAAAGAGGTAACTTTCTCATTTTAAGAATATTTGATTTTTTTAATAGATTAGGGATCATTTTGTTTTTAATCATTTTTTTTATTCTGATTGTTTGTGCCCCTCCTCTTTTTGATAATGTCAAAGGGGGAGAACGTACTATTGTATTTGTATCTATTTTCTATTTTAAAAAAATAATATAAACAACAAAAATTTTATCTTCCCCAATTTTTTAATTTTTATTCTAGTGAGGGGGAGATTAGGAGAATTTTTTTTTTTTAATTTTGCAAATTCAACCAGTAATATTTGCCATCATCAAAAAAGGGGAAATTGTTACAACTCGAGCTTATGAGTTTATGTTTTGATGATAACAAATATTATAGCTCACTTTCTGTTGTCTAACTGTATTTGTAATATATGTTGTTTGTGTGTATACTAATTTTTTAGGATTACGATGCATCTTTCAAGACTCAAGAGTAGAACATATTTTATTTGTAATATTCATTGATATATTTTTAATTTCTTGAGTCAAGTACTATAAGGGAGTATGCTTGCTTGGTGATCATACATACCCACTTTCAAGGGAGTGAGATCTAGTCAAATCTAGAAGATCAAGTTTTGAACTAATCGTACTGGATGATTTAGGATCGTCTAGGATGATCCCTTATGATCTTGTAAAACAAGCGCCAATGCTAATTTAGTAAAGATTTTAGATTTAAATTTTATTCTAATCTTCCCGGATGATCTTGATCATCCATGACGATCAATATAAATTATGCCTAAATTGATCCTATGATTAGGGGATTAATTATGGCTAAATTTTTCAATATGATCATCTTGGATGATCTGTATATCATACAGGATGATGTTTTCCGACTGCTTAATTTTCCTAAATCGTCCAAGCCAAAATACCATAATTTTTATTCTAATTGTCTCGGACGATCCATAATATCATCATAGACAATCTGTACAATTTTGTATTGATCGTCCTGGACTATCCTAATATCATCCGGGACTGTTGGTGGAATTTTGAAAACATGTTTTGAAAATATTGGTTTTCTTTGGGAGTCAAAGATAAATTCTAATTCTAAAACCGAATCATCCGGTTAGAAAGAATACATCACCTCGAAAGATGAAAATAAAATTTCATAACGACGTTCAGATTTAGAATTATGAAATTCATCTTGAATATTATGAACGAATGCTAAAGAGAACTTCATATGGCGCCGAAGGGTCAAAATGATGTTCAACTGAATATCCAGCTACAATATTCAAGAAGTGTGATCGTTAGGTTCACATCCAAAGCCTTATCAAAGAAAGATGTATCTCCCCGAAGGGAGAAAGTATCATTCGATGATAATTCTTTGAATATGATAATAATGATCACTAGTATTTTAAGTTTTCCCAAAGAAATCTGATTGAGTTTTGAAAAATCAATTCTTAAAATCAGGTGCGTGTGGTTCCAAATCTCCTACAAGCGCAAGCCCTCGTAGTTAATTACATCGTAGGGAGACAAAGTCCCCTGCGAAAACTCTCGATTAAAATAGTGATGAAATTTTGTTAGATTTTCTAGGAGTGATATCAAAAATGAATGGGATTTTTGGAAAATCAAGAGGGAATGGATCAAAACTAAACATTTATTAACAGAATTGAGGGAAGAGAGGTAGGGGACACTTTGAGATTCCAGAATCATCCGGAAGTGTCCCAACTTAACCTAAGTGTTGGGCTTTATGTTTTAGGATAGAAATGAAGCTTTAATTAGAGTTGAGAATTTTATTAGAAATTTGGAATTATATTCCCGAAATTTGGGGTCTTATAATCAAAAATCTGTCCCGGATCCTAAGTCTAATTTGGACACTGGATCATAGTCGTCCGAACCTAACTAATGTAGTGCAATGCCTGGACTTACCCCGGCCTGGATTGGGGAGCCAGCTAACCACCTAATCGATTTAAAAGAGATGAGTCTGGTCTTTTATGAAAGAGTGGTAAGGACGTTGTATTTAAAGTTTTGGAGAGTTGGGGCCGATATCTAAAGATTTTCCTAATTGTCCCCTTTGACTTATGTTGGATGCTGAAATGCTAAAACTGATGCAATTAAAATTTTGACTCTTTTAATTTATATCTAATACAATGCATGCTGGTCGATAACTTCCAAATCAAATATGCTTGAAATTTTAAAAACATGCTTATAAAATAACTTTTTAGAAGACTGGGCTTCCCCAGGTCCGGCACCTCTTCCTCATAGGTCAAACTATCCGGACTCTACCCGCAGGCGGGGAAGGGTCTAAAGCAAGGTTAGAGTAATGCAAAAATATGCATGCGACCCCGGGGTCAATCCCCGACTAATTCCATAGATTCGTTATCTTTTTATGTTATTTAGACTCACTAAAATTTTAGACATTTAAGATTTTGAGTAGAAAACTTTCACACCCTCACGAGTCTCACGTATCCAGGCGAAAACAAAAGCGGCACACAATCGCCAAAAAACTAAGAAAAGCAGGTAATCCTAAAGGCAATCAATTCAACACATCAAATCTAAATTAACTAATTAATAAATGTCCATAGGCAGAATTGCCTTGCTTTTTACAAACCAGGGTCGTGCAAAAATTAGAGTGGCCGGGCACCACTGACAACAACTCGGATTCTAAGCCTAATAATGACGCAAGTTATTTTGAGTGGGATACTCTCAATCTTCAAGTCTTCAGTCTTGTTCTTCTTTGGACTTCTTTTCTCCAAATCTCTTGGATTCTTCATGGTAAACTACCCAAATGGATAAGAGGGCACTTCCCTTTTAAGGGGAAATCCACTCTTTCCTCTTTGGGTATAGAAAAAGTATGATCCAAATTTGAATTTCCAAATGGAAAAGGAATACTTCCCACAGGGGCATCCTTTCCTCTTTGGAATCCAAGCTTTGAACCTATGTATCCCAACTCAAAATTAACTTTCACAACACTTGACAGTTGTATAAATTACATTTATATCAAAAAATAAAAATCTAGACTCACCTGCAGGGTTATCCTAAGTAGTTAATATGTATAAAAAAAAGTTATTCCCAAGCAGTTATATATATGCAGAAAAAAAGGTAAACACACTGGCCACGCTTCTTTTATTTGGGGGTTTTAGCAACTGAAGCACCTGTGCAAAGAATTTATAACAGTTATGAATTTAGCCCCCTTTTTATTTCCCTGCATGAGCGTGGCCACCTGCAGAAAACTGTGTGAACATCCAGATCGTACCTAACCTAAGGGTAATCTAGTCACCAAACACATCAACGATCCACAAAGTGCAGTAAAAAGTAAGCAGACACAACAAAGCAATTTCATGCACAACATGCAGTGAAAACTATAAAAAATCTGGCACACAACAGTAAAGTGAACATCGGCCTAACCTAGATCTAGAGTTGGTTGTCCTATCACACCATCTAAAGTGTGTGTAGAAGGTCGTGTGGCAGGGGTAGATCCTATGTTGGGTGATTAATCAAGGTTGTCTAAGATTCTGAGTTTGTTGAAGCTTAAAAGGGGGATTTAGGTTAAATTTTAAGTATTAGTGGATTAGGAATTTTAATTAAATATATTTTAAAATTTAATTGATTACTACCTTTGTTTCACACGAAGGCCGTGAAGTTTATTTCACCTTCCTTAGGGCTAAATTGATAGCCTCGTAGGCCTGGGTTACTCAGTAGCAATCGGGGTTGATTAAATTACTTCAAATTTGTTGTAATTAAGGAATTGATTAATATAAAAAGGATTGTTTACTGATTTTAAAGGGTTTGTTAAAGATTTTATTAACCTATTAGGAAAATTTTGGAGTTTAGAGAAAACTGGAGATCCTTAGAGTTATCCGGGTATACTAACTAAGGGAGCAAAACTTGACTTTTAAAATTAGAGTTGATCTTAAGGGTTTCAGATTTTTAATAAATACTAGACCTAATTATGAGTTGTTAGATAGGTAGTACATTCAATTTAGAATTTTCTATTAAAAGTTGTGAATTTTAGAAGTTTTGACCCGTTTTGACCTAAAGTTACATAAAATGTTGACTCCTTGATTTTGACCAAATTATGGAGGTTTAATATTTTTAGAGAATACTAGATTCTAATTGAAGTCATTAGTTATTGAGTTTGATTAGTTTGAATTTTTCTATAATTAATAGTGAATTTTGGAAGTTTGATGTATTCGTAGGAATTACCAAATTATTACAACTAAGGGGATACTTAAGGGTTTGAACCCAAATGAGTCCCAAACTCCTTGAGATAAGTTCCAAAGGTCATAAATGACCTAAGGACAGATCATCAAGTGTTTAAAGACCTTTTGGGATTTTTAATGATTTTTTGAATTAATTAAAAATGATTAACCTTTGATTTTACCTAAAGACTAAATTAAGACAAATTTAGAAGTCAATTTAAAAGGGTTTCAATTCTCATTGATTAGGGGATTAATTAGGAACAAATATAAACATTTTAATAGATTTTATGAGTTAAATGTAGTTCATTATCAGTTGATTTGGGTTAATAGGCCATTTCTAAGAAGGATTTTTTTAGGCTCCTATTTGGGGAACCAAATGAACTCCAAATTTGATGAAATTTGGACCATAGGATCACTTGACCCTAAGGACTAAACCCACCAAATTTGAGCTCAAATGGAGTACTCTAAAGTGGTTAAATAAACCACCCAAGGTGAGCTCTAAGTCACCTTCAAATCACTATAGGGATCTATCCTAAGCTTGGATTGGGGCAAAATTAGTGGCTCTACACTCCTTATCCTACACATCATCATCACACAAAGAATCAAACCCTAAATCCCATTGGATAGGTCTATATACCATTTTGAATATAAGGGTCAAACCATGACCCTTGAACTCAAAATTTGGGGAAAGTTCTTAAAATGGGAAGCTAAAATTTGGACATGTCAAAGACATGTTCAATTTCAATCTCCCAAAATTCCAGGCCTGGTGAACTTGTATTTAAAGAATAATTAAAGAAATTGATAAAATGCTCAAACTAAAATTAAACCTAACACTGACCTAACCAGGGCCTAAAACCATAGGGCTTTTATAGGTCTCCCTGAGACATTTCCAATGAGACTAAGAACACCTAATTTGGACAAGTGTGGAGGGAGTTATGATTTTTTGAAGTTCCCTTGATTTTATGGAGTTATTAATTCATCCATTACACAGCCAGCCTCCCTTTACACGCGTCGCGCGCCGATTGGCTGGGCAATGATTAGCGCTGATCGTTAACAGTCTGATTAACCACAGTCGTCGGATGGCGTATCGGACGGCTGGGATTAAACGCTCTCCGATACTGCGGGATCTAATCCGAGCCATTGATCGGAATCAATGGCTAAGATTGCGTCTTCAACCTCCCGCACGTATCCGGGACCGTGAGGCTTCTCCGCCGTGATCGAGGCGATTCCGCCGGCGAACTTCGATGAAATTTCACTGGGAGGATCAGGACAGTGGAAACCTTCAATCCAACTGTGGAAATCCGTTGGGGTGAAGGTTTCCTTCACACTTGACCGGAATACCTAGCTAGGGAGCTTAAGATGAAGAGATTACCGCATAGACAGTCTCAATGAATGAGCTTCTCTATCAGGAAGCTTCAGGGGATGATGGCGAACTGATCTCCTTCAGACGTCGAGACCGGAGGATGGCCGGAGGTGTGACTTTGAGCAGGATTTTGGAAGCTTTCACAGGTGCTTGCTCGAACGGATGAAGGGATCAATCTGGGAACTCGAAGGGAGACCTTGGGAGGTTGAAGGAGCTCTGCGGAATGATTTTGAACGATTGGGGATCCTTCTGGCACTCTGGGAGCTCGAGCCTATTCGGCCACCTCTCGCGGGCTTGGACGGTCGAGATTGAGCTGGAGGGGGCTCGGATTGATGCCAGGTGGAAGAAGGCGACGTCCTAGGGAGGTCGTGGGGATCAAACCGGTGGGCAGCAGCTTTGAGTCAGGGGTTGTCTGGGGGGACCACCAAAACTCGTTCTCCATTGGTTTCGACCGCCGCCGGCCATGGTTTGGGTCGGGTTGACTGGGGGAGGCCGAGTGGGACACGCTGGAGTCGAGGGTGGAGTTAATTTGGCCTGAGAATGTCTGGATTGAGTTGGTGGCTGGGTTGGACCCAAACATGCTCGGTTCAAGTCAAATTGAGCTCGATCCAGGTCAGGTCAGACCCTGGGTTTGGTATGGGAGATAGGTCTGGGTCTAGTGCACCCAATGCAAGTGGCAATTGGGTCCAATTTGGTCTGGGTTAAAAGATGGCTCGAGTTGATCCAAATCTGCTCGGTTCGGGTCGATTTGGGCTCAACCCAGGTCAGGCCAGACCTTGGGCTTGAGGTTAAGAATTGGCTCAATCCCAAGTGATCTTGGGCACTTTGGGTTAGCCTAACTCTTGACCCAAGTGAGCCCAAGGGTTGGGCTGGTAAAGGAAGGTGCATTGGGTCAATCGGAACCCAATGACACCTTGATTTGGATTCAATTTGATTAAGGTTAAGAGATGGCTCAAAGGAGACCTCTCTTTGGTCACTCAGGTCAAGCAAAATGGCTAACCCAAGTGAGCCCAAGGCTTGGGACTCCAAGAGAGGTCTCTTGGGTACCCAAGGGGTCATCCCTTACATTCAAAAGGACTTGGAGTGGTCTTGATTCAAAGAATTGAAAGAGAAGGAGTGTATGGGTTAATGGGTCAAACTTGGTTGACTTGGTCAACCAGGTTGACCCAAGGTCTGGGTTTGAGCTCAACAAGTTGGGTTTGGTGTTTGAAACTTGTTGAAAGTGGTATCAAAGAATTTGGAGTTGATTTGAGTTGAAATGGGCATTTGAAATCCTATGGGGGTATTTTGGTCAATTTTGACCCATTGGTCAACTAGGGTCAAAAATGGGTCTGAAAAATACAGTTTATTGCTCAATGGGTTACAATCAAAGGTCTGGAAGTGATTGGAGGCTTTGATGAGGGCTCCAAGACCAGAATCTTCAAGGTGTTAAGTCCAATGGCATAGGCTGTAAATATTTGAAGGTTTTATAGCCTTTGGATTTTAATTTAGATTCTAGGGTTAGAGATCTCAGAATGGGCTCAAAATTGAAGGGTAACCTCTAGAGACATGTCTTATCACTTTGTAAGTGATAGACCCTGAATCAGAGGTCACTTGACTGAGTTTTGAAATGTTTGAAAAATGCTTGAAAAAGGTCTTTAGGACAGGGCCTTAAGACTTTGGATTTGAATCTGGATTTCTGGATTTGGAATGGATTTTAAGTTTGAATGATTAATATTGAAATATCCAAATCATTTACAATCATGTGGTGATTGTTAATGAATGTATAGGGTCAAAGCTAGATCAAAGGTAGGATCAAAGTCTAGATTGAAGTTTGGATTTTCAAGTTGATTGGGTCAAAGTTTGGATGTGTTTGAAGCTTGAATTAATTTGGATTTGAATTGAATAAAGTTTGAGATTTGAATTGATCAAGGGTAGGGATTAATTTGAGGTTGAGGTTGATCAAAGGTAGGGATTGATTTGAGTCTGGATTGGTCCTAGGATCTAGAGGGATTCTAAGATCTAGGATCTAGAGGGGCTCTAGAATTTGGGATATGGAAGAATCCTAAGATCTAGAGTAGGCCCTAAGATCTTGGATCTAGAAAATAATCTTAAGCTCTAGAGTAGGCCTTAAGGTCTGGCTCTAGGAAAGAATCTTAAAGTCTAGAGTGGATCCTAGGATCTAGGATTGATCTGGAGTTTGGAAGGGCCTTAGTGACCTCATACAAAAATGAGGTCAACAGGGACTATCAGATCAAATTCTGCACATCGTAATGGACGATCCTGCGATCATCTAGAATAATTTTTGGCGTCAGAATTGAGATTTTAGGGTTTTTTAAAGCCCTCTTTTTAAGCACATTGTATAGGACGATCCTGGATGATATGTGTCGCCAAAATTGAGTTTTTAGGGTTTTCTGAAGCCCACTTTTTAAGTGCATCGTACGGGATGATCCCGCGATCATCCTGGATGATAATGTTTGTTTGGTCCATTTAAGAGCCTTTTTAGAGCTCTTTTATTTAAGCTTTGTCAAAGACTTTAAAAGTGTCTTTGACAGTCATTGAGGCTTCATTTCTTCTAGAGAAAACTTGAAGAGAGAGCTTGAAAAGGTGAGAGGAAAGGGTGGAGTTTATGAGAGGGAGAAGATCCTTGGAGGGGGTTTCAATGGAGTGTGGAGAAGTTTTACACGGTTGCTTCAGCAAGCTTGTGTCATAGTACCATCAAATTCAAGGCTCATCTTGAGGGAAGTTTTGGGAAGAAGATGATCTCTTTGGTGTCAAAGGATCCAACTACTTTGCCGCACCGGGGAAAGTGGAAGTGATTTTGTAAGGGCTTCTCCGCCTAGCTGTGGGGGCTAAGGTGGCTGTGGGGGCTAAAGGAGAGACACTGAGTTTAGTTTGACTGAGGGTGTGGATGTAGGTTAAGGTTTGACCGAACCACTATAAATTTGGTATGTTCTTTCCTTTATTATTTCCGCATTTAATTTCCATACTTTGATTTTCTTTGTGGTGAATTTTGGTTTGGTTTGAATTTGTGTTTTAATTGAAAGAAATTTTTTAAAATACTAATTCAACCCCCCTCTTGGTTAGCCTTGGGCCAGTTTATAAGGGCTTAACATCCCTAACAAGCTTTCATTCGGGAGGAACTCTAGCATCACTTGAAGGTTGGGCAGAACTCCAGCGCCACTTGGAGTTTGGGTGAAACTACGACGTCACTCGGAGTTTGGAAGGAACTTTGGCGGTGGTTGAAGAGAAGTCTTCTTTTTGCTTAATTCTGGTGCCGGTCGGCTACCGGATGAAAGTTTGCCGGTGGTCGAGGAAGAGCTTTTTCCTTCTCTTCCTTCTCTTCTTCCTTCTCTTCTTCCTTCTCTTCTCTTCTTCTCTTCTTGCTTGAGGTCCCCCTCTTAAGAGAAATGAGGGTCTATTTATAGTATTTTGAGAGTGGCATGGCCAGTAAATAGGTGGAACATCAGGGGTGAATTAGGAGTGGTTTGGATGGATGGCCGATGTTAAATCTCTTGATTGTGGATCGTATATTAGGCATTTGAAAGCTCTAATGATATCCAAATTTGATGATCATGGACTTATTGGATTTGTCTCATTGAGCTGCTCGATTTGACTATAAACACGTCATATTTGGAAACTGTTTGGTAATCAAAATTTTGGATTAAATCTTCCAAATGTGCTTCAAGTCTTTGATTTGGACTAATTTGAGCTCGGATTTGGTTGAATTATGTTTCATTAGGGTTTTATTTCTGAGATGTTCAATTTGACTATATATTTGCTTAAATCGGAGTTCAGATGGTCTTCAATTTAATTTTTGAACTCTCCAACATAATGTTTGCATATATATATATATATATATATATATATATATATATATATATATATATTGCAATGAAAATTGCAAGCTTTGCATTCTATTTTATATTTTATGATAATATTGCATTACAACTTCGTTTGGAATCAAATCAAATACTTTTTTTATCATATGGTACTAAATAATCATTGAGCCAATCATTATCCATTTTACTACGTAAAATTCTCTCTCCACTATAGCGGTGACAACAGGCAAAGGTAAAGCTAAATAATAAGCTAGGAACTAAGGGATACATGGTATCATTTTTAACCTTAAAAAATTATTTTAAAGGATCAACAATGTTATCCAAAGATGTGAACTCCTTGCTTGTAAGCATATCAAAGATGTATGTGGATAGTTGGTGCTCTAGAGACACAAGTTCAACTATAGAAAAATCTACTAAATATAGCTTTGCAAGCCAAAATAATTTATCCTTATTATAAGGAGAGAATGAGTTATTTGAATTTAGACATGATATACAAAGAAACAATTCAGTACTAGCTTTGGAGAATCTATTATTCTGCTCTTGAAGTTGCTTATCTCTAATAGTGTAAAAGAATTCCACATGATAAAGATGTAAATTTATTACGTCATCATTTCTGCGTGTTGATCTTCATAGAGCTTTTAATGTAGAGCTCATAACATGAACAATAATTTCAAAAACAAAATAAAAAATAAAAAACATGATACTTCTTCAAATAAGGAATCTCATACATTATACCTCATCATCTATAATTATTATTTGGAGATTTGCACTAACTTCATTGTATTCACTATATCCTGATCTTTTCTTTGCATGGTTTATAATAATTCATTTGTGACACCTAAAATATCAATCATTAAATGTATAACAATGTTAAATTCAAAATATTCTATGGCATTTATCAAAACATAAGCTTTAACAACTTGTTAATCATGTACCCCATCTTCTTTGACAATTTCAAGCGCTTTAATTACTAAAACATACATTTTCTACAAGTTAATTAATTTATGAAAATACTGTTGAGTCTAGTAATTAGGTTGTTAAGCCTAAGTAAATGTCCCACAGCTACCAAGAGGGGGGTGAATTGGTAGTTTTAAAAATTTTAAACCCTCCTCTTAAAATTAAAGTTGAACCGAAATAAAATTTTCTTTTAAAGTTTGTAGAAAAATGTTTTTCAACCACAGAGTTGTTAAAACTGAAATTTAAAATGCGGAAACGTAAAAGCAATAAAGTAAATGACACCAGATTTATAGTGGTTCGGTCTATAACCAGACCTACATCCACTCCTTAGAGGCACCCTCTGAGTATTGCACTAATACCACAAAGTGACTCTCCTTTAGCACCCACAGCAAGGCGGAGAAGCCTGTACAAAACACTCTTTTCACCACTCCCCGGTGCGGCAGAGAACCGTCGTCCTTTTACACAATCCACAGTGCTGGCAGAGAACCGTCGTCCTTTCACACTCTTCTAGTGTGGGCAGAGAAACCTACGGCTGTTCACACTTTCCAAGTGTAGGCAGAGAACCTCCTTCCTTTTACACTCTCCTAGTGTAAGCAGAGAACCCACGACTGTTCACACTCTCCAAGTGTCGGCAGTGAACCGGACCTTCTTGAATGATCTTCTCACAAGAATCTAGAAGGAAGAAAGAAAAGAGTGAAGAAATCCAATTTCACAAGTAGAGATTCTTACCTTAGCAATCCAAGTGAAGCCTTCTTGCTCCAATGGTAGGAATCCTCCTTTGAATGCTCTCTTCCACTCTCCCCTTGGCTATTCTCTCAATAGGCACGAAGATCAAATGACAAAAAGATTGGGTGGCAGTCTAATTTGGAGTATTTATACAAAAGACATGAAAAACCGCCCAAAAACTGCAAGTTTTCAATTCTGTACGCAGTGGATCGTCCCGTACGATCATGGATCGTCCTGGACGATTTTACTTAAACGATCTGAAACGACCCAATTTGTATATGTGTACGAAATGACTTCGTACAGCTGATCGTCCTGTACGAACTAGGTTCGTCCAGTACGAACGGTTATTACAAGGTCGGTTCTAGAAACTGCTGAAAACTGTCCTAAGTCGGTTTATCGTTTGGACGAAAATATGTTCGTCTGGACGAAAATTTTCCAGAGAGCCGATCGTCCTGGACGATTATTTATTTCGTCTGGACGAAAATTTTCCAGAGCGCCCATCGCCGGGGACGATAATTTGGTTTCGTCTGGACGAAAATTTTCCAGAGAGCTGTTCGTCCGGTACGATATTTATTTTCGTCTGGACGAAAATTTTCCAGAGGACTGGTCGCCCAGTACGATGGTAAAATTCGTCTGGACGAAATGTTTACAGAGAACCCATCGTTCGGGACGATATTAAAATTCGTCCTGGACGAATAGGACTTAGAAAAATTTTCCAAAGCAAGTTCCTATTCGTTCCAAGTGCTCTATAGGAGATAACTGACAGATCGTCCAGTACGATAAATATCGTCCTGTACGATCAGTATAGAATTTCATGATCTCCTTATTTGTGTGTGTGAGATTTTATTCACTCAATTACAATCACTCCCTTTCAAAATTAATTAAAGAAAAGACAAACTTCAAATAAACAAAATATCATATGTTGAATTTGATTTGAAGTTTTCGTAGTCTGGAGTCTGATTTTCCTGAAATGTTAGTACACACAAGAGCAAGTGCAAATCTTCTAAATTTGTTAGGAGATAACTATACATCTGAACAATAATGTTTGGAATCATCAAAACTACATAAGTTGCACAAATATAAATCATTCAAATAGCAACTATTCAAACAATCTCCCCCTTTTTGATGATGGCAAAACAATTATTATTAGTATGGTTTCAAGTTAAAAATAAATCTCTTATCTCCTAAACTCCCCCTGAATTTATGAGTACATTAAAATAAGGAGGCATTAAAGAACAATATTTTTGTTTTTCAAAAATTTTAACAGAAAACACAAATCACAAAAACACAAACACAAACATAATAATTTCTCCCCCTTTTTGACAGCAACAAAAAGTGAAGAAGAAAAAGACAAGAAATGTAAATAATAATATGAAATTCATTGTTAAAATTTAATCTAAATTGTGATTTGACATAGGGTATGCAATTTTAAACTAAAGATATTAGGTCAATCATAGAAATTCATAAAATTTATGAAATGATATAACATTGTAAGTAAGAAGAATTTATCAAAGACATGATTCAATTTAGACATTTTGATTATTGAAAATCATTACAAGTGAGATGTAAAAAAAATTCTATATTTCAAAGTTCAATAGAATATAAATGAACAGTAGATCAACTTGAATTAAGAGATTAAACGAATTTGGAAAGAAGAGAATTACCTCATGTGGTGCTTTGCACATCTTTTCAAAGTTTTGGAGCACATTTTTGTGCATTTTTCTTTGGTTGGGCTTATTTTGTGCCTCTTTTTCACTTTGCAAATTTTTGCGAATCCCTTTTGATTTTTGTACATTTGTACAATGTTCAAGAGTAATTTGACCAATTCTTTCCAAAATCTATAATCTAAGATTTCAAATATTTCTAGGTGCATAAATATCATTTGAGCATAGAAATACAAAATAAGAAAACATCAAAATTGCAATAACAATATTAACTTTTATGTAGTCTAAATGAATAGACATGAATTAAAAAATTCTAAATACAACAAGTTATAAACAAATTATAAATTTAGAAAGTCTAGATTTTCTAATATAGATAATCTCATATTACAATCGAATTTAAGCACAATGTAGATTAAAAACAATATTAATGAAATTCATAAAAATTAGCCACATTTCAAAACAAATCTAAAACAAATAAACTTTCATTGATTAAAAAAAAATTACATCAAAACATTGAACTTAAACAAAAACATAACAACACAACAAAAAAAATACAACAGACACACATAAAAAAAAACTTCTACTGTTCTGGAGGAGGAGGAGGAGGAATCCCGCCAAAGAGGTTGAAGTAGGAGGCCATCAACATTACATTGGTATTTATTTCATGAACTTCATCTCTAATATTACCAATGTCATGTTGCTGCTGCGTAAGGTGAGCATCAAATTGATCAAACCTTTGATCAATGTGAGTCTCTAGTCTATCAAATCTCTCAATCAGATTCTGGTAATCTGATTGAGAAGCAGAAGCTTGCACTCCTTCTTCTTCTTCTTCTGAAGCACTGCCATGTGCTTTTTCTTTTTCTTTTTCCTCCTTGAAGAGCAGTCTGAATGATGCATCGTTGTAGTAAACTGGCTCTTCATATTCCTTATCAGGATGTACTATATTGTACTTCTTCTCCAAAACATAAGTAATCAAGTGCCCTAAAGAAATATTCTTCTTCCTCTTCTGATCAGGATGTCCTATTTCTGAAAGCCCATAGATATGATCTAGGATGAGTTGGGCTTCATCAATAGGTTGTCTTTTCATGATTAAAAAAGTTAGACAAGAGAGGAGAGGAGTTATGTTTATCCTATCACCAGCTTTAGGAATAATTGAGGATCTAAGGATATGCTGGATGATTCGGGCATCTTGGGTCATACCGGCCACTCTAGCAACATGATTGTCAATTCCATTTTCTCTAATTACCCTATTGATTTCATACCAATGGAAGACGTTTTCTGACATTAGGGTGTGGGCTCTATATCCTTTAGTCCTTAAGTTTAAAAATGCACCAAGGTCGTGCTTGGTGATCTCAACTTTTTTCTTAAAAACAAAAGAACTAATGATAGAGTGGTCAGGATTGAAACTCATGTTGGCTAGGAAGTAATGGTAGGTTTGCTTATTGTAGAGGTGGACAAGAGAAAGAATGAAATGAAATTGGGTTGAGGCGAAGAGGTGTAATACCCAAAATTTCAACTCCGTTTGGATAAGAATGCGAGACGGAGTGATTTTTGCAGATGCAAAACGAGGAAAAGATTCCTCATTTGCTTTGGAAAGGAAGTTGTCTGGGGCATTCCTGTTAGGTTTCTTCACCAAAACCTTTTGTCTTTTGCTAGAGGAGGCCATAGTTGATTTGATGTAGAAAGGGATTGAAAAAGATGTTTGAAAGTGTGATTTTCAAGTTTGAAAGCCTTCATATTTAAAGAAAACGATACGTTCGTCCTGGACGAAAATATTCGTCCTGGACGAAAAATTATCGTTCGTCTGGACGAAGTAATTTCGTACAGACGATCCAATTCGTCCAAAATGTAACGGCTTTTCGTATTCAACACAACTTACGATGCGTCCCTTCGTACAGGCTTTTTGACTTGACCGATCGTACATACGAAAATATTTCGTACAGACGATCAAAAAGCGTTTCGTTTTAATGACTCTTGAAAACCGTCCCCTACAATGAATCGACACATGTTCGTACATACGAAAAAAATTTCGTACAGACGAAGTTCGTATTAAAAACTGTCTTATCCACTCAACCGCTGCATTCAATCGTCCCGACGTTTGAGAAAAAGAAAAAATTCGTACTGGACGATCACAGATCGTACAGACGATCCAATAAAAAACTGCTCTCAAAACGGTTTAAATTCGCGCAAACTGTTTCTTAACACATCGTCCCGTACGAAAAATTTCGTCCTGGACGATTTCCTCCAAAAAAAATTTTTGATTTTTAAATTTTTTAATTTAACAAAATCAACAAAAATAATCAACAACACAGAAAACATAAGACAAAAAACATAAATTCAAAAACAATTCATACAAAAAACACAAAATTCACAAAATCACAAAAACAAAACACAACAAGTATCAATGTTGCAAAGACATTTTGGTTAAGCATTCAAATCAATAACACCAAGCCTTGTTCTTAAAGTACTGAAGGTATCAAAGGCTAAAGGTTTTGTAAAAATGTCTGCAAGTTGATTTTCAGTTGAAACATGTATGAGTTCAATTTCTCCTTTGGATACATGATCCCTTATGAAATGATGCCTTATATCAATGTGTTTGGTTCTAGAATGTTGAATAGGATTTTTGGAAATGCAAATAGCACTAGTATTGTCACAATAAATTGGAATAGTGCCTATAGTTAATCCTAAGTCAATCAACTGTTATTTTAACCAAAGTACTTGTGCCACACAACTTCCTAATGCAATGTATTCTGCTTCTGCAGTAGATAGTGCCACTGAATTTTGTTTTCTACTAGACCATGAAACTAATGAATTTCCAATGAATTGACATGTTCCAGAAGTGCTTTTCCTATCCACTCTACAGCCTGCAAAGTCAGAATCTGAGTAACCAATAATTTCAAATGAAGAGCTAAACTTAGGATACCAAATTCCTAAGTTTTGAGTTCCTAGTAGATATCTTAAAATCCTTTTCACTGCTGTCAAATGTGATTCTTTTGGATCTGATTGAAATCTAGCACATAAGCAAACACTAAACATAATATCTGGTCGGCTAGCAGTCAAGTAAAGTAAAGATCCAATTATCCCTCTAAATTTCTTTTGATCAACAGATTTTCCCTTAAGGTCTTTATCTAACTGAACTGAAGAACTCATTGGTGTACTAACAGGTTTAGCATTGTCCATTTCATATTTTTTGAGGATGTCCTTAATATATTTGGTTTGACTAAGAAAAGTACCTTCCTCAAGTTGCTTAATGCTAAATCCTAGAAAGTAATTTAAATCTCCCATTAGACTCATTTCAAATTCACTACTCATTGTTTTAGAAAAATCATCACAAAGATGTTTATTTGAAGATCCAAAGATGATGTCATCCACATAAATTTGAACAATAAGTATATCCTTTCCAATTTTCCTTAAAAAGAGAGTTGTATCCACACTTCCTTTTTCAAAAGATCTTTCAAGTAGGAAGGTGCTTAACCTCTCATACCAAGCCCTAGGTGCCTGTTTCAATCCATATAATGCCTTTTTTAATTTGAAAACATGATTTGGAAATTTAGAGTTTTCAAAACCTGGAGGTTGTTCTACAAAAACATCTTCTTCAATTACTCCATTTAAAAAGGCACTTTTGACATCCATTTGAAACAATTTAAAACCTTTAAAACAGGCAAAGGCTAGTAAAACCCTAATTGCTTCAAGTCTAGCTACAGGGGCAAAAGTTTCCTCAAAATCAATTCCTTCAATTTGTTATACCCCTTAGCTACTAATCTAGCCTTATTTCTAATGACTACTCCTGAGTCATTCATTTTATTCTTGAACACCCACTTGGTTCCAACAACACTTTGATCTTTTGGCCTTGTAGTTAGTTCCCAAACTTTATTTCTTACAAATTGATTCAACTCTTCTTGCATGGCCAATATCCAAAATTCATCTGAAAGTGCTTGATCAATGTTAGTGGGTTCAACAGTTGAAATAAAGGCTGAATGATTGACTTCCTTGTTTAATCCACGCCTAGTTCTAACACCCTCACTTGGTTCACCTATGATTAATTCCTTTGGGTGGTTTTTAGAAAATCTCAAATCTCTAGGCAAAGGGTCTTCTCTTTCTAAATTTTTTTCCACATTTTCTTCCAAATTTAATCTATCAATCTTTTGGGAGTTTTCTTCAATTTCTTCTTCAACAACTTTTGGCTCTTCCATGTTTCCATTTTCATCAAAAACAACATGTGTGGTTTCTTCAATGACTAAAGTTCTTTTGTTGAATACTCTATAAGATTTTCCAACACTTGAATATCCAACAAAAATTCCTTCATCTGATTTTGGATCAAATTTTCCTAAGGCAGATTTTCCATTATTATGTATGAACACCTTGCAACCAAATACATGCAAATGAGACAAATTTGGTGTTCTTCCTTTTAGCAACTCATAGGGTGTTTTATTCAAATTTGATCTCACATTCACCCTATTCAGAACATAGCATGCAGTGCTAACCGCCTCAGCCCAAAAATATCTAGGAAGAGAGTATTCTGCTAACATTGCTCGGGCGGCTTCTATTAATGTTCTGTTCTTTCTTTCAACTACTCCATTTTGTTGAGGAGTTCTAGGTGCAGAAAAATTGTGATCAATCCCCTTTTCTTTACAGAAATCTTCAAATCTTTCATTTTCAAATTCTCCTCCATGATCACTTTGTATAGAAATTATTTCACATCCTAGTTTTCTTTGTATCCAAGTTGAAAAATTTCTGAATTCCTCAAATGATTCACTCTTATGAAAAAGAAATTTAACCCAGGTGAATCTTGAAAAATCATCTACTATAACAAATCCATATACCTTTCCTCCTAGACTAACAGTGCTTACTGGTCCAAAAAGATCCATGTGTAGAATTTCTAAAGGTTTACTGGTCCTAAGATCTTTAATGGACTTAAAAGAGGACTTCACTTGTTTTCCTAATTGACATGCATCACACAGATGGTCCTTAGTAAAGTCTAGTTTAGGTATTCCTCTCACCAAATTCTTTTGGGTAATTTTTCTAAGATTTTTCATACTAGAATGACAAAGTCTCCTATGCCAAAGCCATGATTCATCAGAAACAGTTTTCAAACAAAAAGCAGTAGGAGATTGAATACAATTTAAATCTAGCATGTAAACATTGTTCACCCTTTTTCCATTTAAAACAATTTTTCCATTTAGGCTAATTATGCAGCTAGTAGGTAAAAATTTTACATTATAGCCCTTATCACATAGCTGACTTATGCTAAGCAAATTATGTTTCAAGCCTTCAACTAATAAAACATTATCTATGAAAAAGTTTTTCAAATTTCCAATCATACCTGATCCAACCACTTTCTTTGTGGTATTATCTCCAAGTGTAACCTTGCCTCCACTCCTGGCTTCCAGCGTTATGAATTGAGCAGTATCTCCAGTCATGTGCTTAGAACATCCGCTGTCCAGGTACCATATACTCTCACGAGGTCTTGTGTGAGAGTATACCTGCAAAATTCTCAAATGTTAGACCTGGGAACCCAAACTAGTTTGGGTTCACCTTTATGAAATTTATAATCAGATGCATGTATGATATGTCTAGGTTTATGCATCTTAGTTCTCCACACCAAATTAGGTTTCATCTTTAAAGTGCAGGTGTGAGATATATGTCCCAAAAATCCACAATTGTTACATTTAACATTAGGAAAAATATTCCTATGTTTTCTCTCATATGATTGTCTTCTAAGGGATTTCATGAATTTAGGATAATATTTAGGATTTGTAAAATCTTCATGTTTAGGGGGGTTCCTATTATCCTCGAGAGCTCTTATAGTAAGTTTGTAAAATGAATTCATTTCCTCCAAGATTCGATTTGTATAATTGACTCTATATGTCTTGTGCTCAGATTCATCCTTAAATTTCTCAAATTCTTTTTCAAGTTCAGCATAGGATGATTTTAAATTCTCAAAATTTTTATTCAAGTCATCATATTCATCAAGTAGTTTCATGTGGTTGCTATCAATTAAAGCATGATCTTTCCTAAGGATTTCGTGTTCCTTATTAAGCTCTTCCAATTCTAAAACTAAACTAGCATGCATCTTTTTAGTTTTCCTATATGCATCATGCATGTGTTCAGAAACTTCAAACAATTCATTATAAGTTAAATCACATACCTCTTCTTGATCTGATTGTTCAGCTTTATCTGCCATCAAGCAAAGGTTGGTGACTTCTTCTTCTTTTTCAGTCTCAGATGAGTCTGAAGCTGAGTCCGCCCAAAAAGCCTTTTGAAACTTCTTCTTGCCCTTCTTTACCATTGGTTTCTCCTCTACCTTCTCCTTGCTAGGAGTGGCTTTGAGTTTTGGACAATCAGTCTTTATATGACCTGGTTTCCTGCATTCATAACAAATCACTTCATTAGAAACCTTGCCATTTCTGTTATACTTACCTCTATTCCATTGCTGGCGTCTCTTCTGCTTCCTCTTTAAAAAGCTTTTGAATTGTCTAGTCATCAGTGCTATATCATCTTCATCCTCAGGTTGTGAGTGTTCACTTTCTGACTCTTCCACATTTAGTGCAATATTCTTGTCCTTTCTTGGTTCACCTGCATCAATCTTTCTTTGACTTACTCCTTGCTCGTAAGCAATGAGTGAACCAAGAAGATTGTCAATAGAATAAATGTTCAGATCTTTTGACTCTGTAATTGCAGTAATTTTAGCATCGTATGCAGTAGGTAAACAACGAAGAATCTTATTAACCATTTCAGCATTAGTTAATTCCCTACCAAGTGCATGCAAAGAGGTGACAATTTGAGTGAATCTTGTGTACATGTCAGATATAGATTCATTAGGTTTCATGCGAAATAATTCGTAGTCATGTAACAAGATATTGAGTCTTGATTGCTTAACCTCATTTGTCCCTTCATAAGTAATACAAAGTCTATCCCATATGTCTTTTCCGCTTTTACAAGTAGAAACTCGCATGTAGTCTTCAGATTTTAAAGCACAAAAGAAACTATTTAAACATTTTGCATTTAATTGTGCTAAGTCACGTTCTTCTATAGTCCAATCTGCATAGGGTGTATCTACCCTAATTCCATCAACTAATCTAGTTGGTTTTGTGTAACCTTCCTGGACTAACATCCACATGCGATAATCAAGTGACTGTAAGAAAGTAGACATGCGTGTTTTCCAAAAATCAAAAGGAATATTGTCAAACAGTGGAGGTCTAGTGATAGAGTAACCCTCAGGTGTGTTTCGGTTTCCAAATGTAGCCATCTACGTTAATCAAAAAGTAGTTCAAACTTATGATTTTGAAACAATGCTCTGATACCACTTGTTGAGTCTAGTAATTAGGTTGTTAAGCCTAAGTAAATGTCCCACGGCTACCAAGAGGGGGGTGAATTGGTAGTTTTAAAAATTTTAAACCCTCTTAAAATTAAAGTTGAACCGAAATAAAATTTTCTTTTAAAGTTTGTAGAAAAATGTTTTTCAACCACAGAGTTGTTAAAACTGAAATTTAAAATGCGGAAACGTAAAAGCAATAAAGTAAATGACACCAGATTTATAGTGGTTCGGTCTATAACCAGACCTACATCCACTCCTCAGAGGCACCCTCTGAGTATTGCACTAATACCACAAAGTGACTCTCCTTTAGCACCCACAGCAAGGCGGAGAAGCCTGTACAAAACACTCTTTTCACCACTCCCTGGTGCGGCAGAGAACCGTCGTCCTTTTACACAATCCACAGTGCTGGCAGAGAACCGTCGTCCTTTCACACTCTCCTAGTGTGGGCAGAGAACCCTACGGCTGTTCACACTTTCCAAGTGTAGGCAGAGAACCTCCTTCCTTTTACACTCTCCTAGTGTAGGCAGAGAACCCACGACTGTTCACACTCTCCAAGTGTCGGCAGTGAACCGGACCTTCTTGAATGATCTTCTCACAAGAATCTAGAAGGAAGAAAGAAAAGAGTGAAGAAATCCAATTTCACAAGTAGAGATTCTTACCTTAGCAATCCAAGTGAAGCCTTCTTGCTCCAATGGTAGGAATCCTCCTTTGAATGCTCTCTTCCACTCTCCCCTTGGCTATTCTCTCAATAGGCACGAAGATCAAATGACAAAAAGATTGGGTGGCAGTCTAATTTGGAGTATTTATACAAAAGACATGAAAAACCGCCCAAAAACTGCAAGTTTTAAATTCTGTACGCAGTGGATCGTCCCGTACGATCATGGATCGTCCTGGACGATTTTACTTAAACGATCTGAAATGACCCAATTTGTATATGTGTACGAAATGACTTCGTACAGCTGATCGTCCTGTACGAACTAGGTTCGTCCAGTACGAACGGTTATTACAAGGTCGGTTCTAGAAACTGCTGAAAACTGTCCTAAGTCGGTTTATAGTTTGGACGAAAATATGTTCGTCTGGACGAAAATTTTCCAGAGAGCCGATCGTCCTGGACGATTATTTATTTCGTCTGGACGAAAATTTTCCAGAGCGCCCATCGCCGGGGACGATAATTTGGTTTCGTCTGGACGAAAATTTTCCAGAGAGCTGTTCGTCCGGTACGATATTTATTTTCGTCTGGACGAAAATTTTCCAGAGGACTGGTCGCCCAGTACGATGGTAAAATTCGTCTGGACGAAATGTTTACAGAGAACCCATCGTCCGGGACGATATTACAATTCGTCCTGGACGAATAGGACTTAGAAAAATTTTCCAAAGCAAGTTCCTATTCGTTCCAAGTGCTCTATAGGAGATAACTGACAGATCGTCCAGTACGATAAATATCGTCCTGTACGATCAGTATAGAATTTCATGATCTCCTCATTTGTGTGTGTGAGATTTTATTCACTCAATTACAATCACTCCCTTTCAAAATTAATTAAAGAAAAGACAAACTTCAAATAAACAAAATATCATATGTTGAATTTGATTTGAAGTTTTCGTAGTCTGGAATCTGATTTTCCTGAAATGTTAGTACACACAAGAGCAAGTGCAAATCTTCTAAATTTGTTAGGAGATAACTATACATCTGAACAATAATATTTGGAATCATCAAAACTACATAAGTTGCACAAATATAAATCATTCAAATAGCAACTATTCAAACAAATACAAACTCCAATGGGTGTCACCAGCTCATTGTATGCTTATCTCTTAGTTCAAACCTCGACCACTGCTCAACTCCCCTATAGATAAATAAAAAATTATTTAATCATGTTGAATGGCTCTAAGAGCATCACTCCTCTTACATAAAACTCTAACGATATTGATAATTTATGAAATGATCTCAAAAAGATGCTTCGCATGATAATGATTTTTAGCTACAACTTCACATGCCAATGGTTTTTAGCTGCAACCACTAAGCACAGTCGAAGCTGATGAGCAAATTAATAAATATAGAATTCATGAGGATTATCATTAAGTATTAAGGTCTTAAAACCAAGAAACTCATCACACATATTAGATGTTCTGTCATCCTTTACCTGAGATCCTATGTATACTTAATGAGTGTTTCATGAGTATATCATCAATGACTACTTTTAAGGCAACTATATTAGTCGATGCGACATATTTAATGTCTATAAACCTTTTAATAACTTGCTCTAAATTATTCACATATCACATTGCAATAGCTAGAAGTTCATTTGTAGAAACATCACGATATTCATCAACTATAATGGCATAGTAGGAGTCACAAATATCTTGCATGATTAAAATTAAGGTTTTTGCATCTGCAACGCAATAAATTGCTTTCTGGACCTTTGGTGAAGTTAACTTCAAATTTGAGCATGAATATGTAGATGAAACTTTCTTAATTTCATCATTATGATTACCAAGGAAATGGAATAGCTCCAATGAATTTCCTTGATTCTCTGATCCAGTTGATTCATCATGCCCACTGAATGATAAAACTTGGCGTAACAGAAATCGAACACAATCTATAACAATAATCAACATAACCCTATAATCTTTTTATTTCTTTCATCTTTGCTCAACAATAGAACAAGAAGATTTTATTCTTGAATCTTCGTTAGATCTTCACATCTGTGTTTAGCCTTATTATATGCACTATTATGATCTCCAACGTGACTTAACAATTTTTCCCTCTTCTTTAAATTTTTGAACTATTCTCCAATAAATGAGTCTCCCCCACCTTGTCCTCTTATAGTTTTATCTTGAGGTTTGAGCAAGGAGCAATAAAAATAATAAGTAGTATCTTTCTGTACGTTGTATTGTAACCAATCATGATTTTCTTCAAATTATTTTGGATGAAATTGCGTGCAACATTACAAATACTGTTTGAGGGAATTGATGCCTTTCGGTTGATGGGATACCTTCAACAGATGCTCTCTAAATTTTATCTCTTTTGTTTACATCGACTACATTCGATCTCGTAGTGTGCCTTAAATAGTAGGTAGGTCCCTTCCTTTCATGGACTATAAATCCTACTTATCTGCGTCACAGGATGATGCCACCTCCATCTTTCTCTCACGTATGTGATTGATTACCTGATTTTTCTTTCTCTAATTTCTATTTATTACCCTAGAGCCTCTGAATGCTGATATGAGTCACGCATGTTGATTCAGCTCTTTGAGACCTTTCTTCCTTCTGAGTAGGACTTCTTAGTCTATACCCCTTATGTCAATCCCATTTTAAGAGAAGATAATGTATGATCCTTAATCGAGAGTTTTCTCGGGCTCCGGCCTGGGATGTAATTAACCACGGGGGCTTGCGCCCGTGGGAAACTCGGTCCCACATCTATTAAGCCCCACTCGAGCTATCATATCGGGTGAGGGAAACCCCTGATTAGGTTGTGTATATTACTACCCATCGGGGTGTGTTGGCGACAACCTCTATCCTTAATGGTTAGTCGTATGCACGATCCAATATGTCCCTTCCAATTGACCCGTTTGCGCGGTGCTCTTCCGGAGGTCCACACATCGTAACACCAAATTGAAGTTCGAATTCTATGACCAGCTAGGAGATTGCTAATATCAGTCTCCAAACATTCTTTTCTCTTTAAATAACATTCCATTTGATATATCCTATGAAAAATTTTGTGTTCTCATATTAATAGTTAGTTATATACAACAAAGAGAGTTAGTCTTTGAGAATGGTCAAAGAAACCCTTGCATAATTTAGAAATCCTTATATAATTTAGAACACAATCTTGCAAACAAATTTATGCATGCAAACATGTAGGTGTATATAAACTAAGAATTAGTCCTTGAGCAGGAAAAGTAAAATAGTATCTTCCACCAAGAGGCATACACATGGAGCTCTCCAAATACTCCAAAATAGCAGGAAAATTACTAATACAAGAACAAACAAAATTAAACATGTAGGTAATAAATATCAAAACAAGATGGACTTGGGCAGACACCTACCATTACAAAAAGAAAAAAGTTATTGTCAATGAAAAAAAAGGGAATAATAATTCCTCCAACTAAAACATAACAGAAAAAAGGCATTCCCAAAAGGAGACAAAAGGAGACAAGAAACGAGCATGAAGAAGAGTAAAATATTAAGAAGAATCGTCAGATGGCAGTGAAATCCATGAAATAAGACCATATAGTAAGAATTAACTATTATATTGAACATTATGTAGTACTGAGAACCCAAAAGACTGCATTCCAGATGGTAAAAAAAAAGGGGGGGCCAATTGGACGAATAATAAGAGTATGAGGAAGATAGCTCATATTATCGTAAAATAAAAAATAAAAAATTACAACTCAAATGGCAGAAACTTGCACGTTGCAACGACATGTTGTCGCTGCTCTGTGTCTCCATACAAAATATGAATTGGATTGGTGATGCCGACAAAGCTGTCAACAACGAAGGTGGAAGGCCGAAGGTAGTCTATCAGTTGAGCACTCACGAGAGAAGAGAAACGGGCAAGTGGCGCAGCTAAAATTGGACGTTCTGCCTTCTAGTCATGTGCGACTGTGCAGGTTAACCCTGCGAGCGGGCAAGAGGGAGAGTATCGATTAGGGAAAAATAATTATTTTAGAGTAGCAATTGCCCCCCCTCACGTTAGCAGGGTTTTGCAATTGCCTCCGTATATAATATAATTCTATAATGTCATATAATTTCGATTACTTTTGAACTCTAAACCACTTGAATCTAGCAGGATCAAATATAGAAAGATTGATTTTGGTCAGTTCAAAGGGGTAAACTAACATTTGTCTCAAACAAAGTCTTAGTTGATCTTAATCACCACCAAACAAAATTTTTTTCTTTAATTGATTTTTTTTTTTTTTCAAAATTGGCTTTTGTTATCTTAGTAAATTATAATGTAAATTCATATAAAATATAGAACATACAGTACTGCATTGCATTTATATATTTTTTCATTACTTTATAATTATCTATGATTCAATCATATCAAATGCCAAAAAAAGTGTGAATGCTAAATGATTATATTTTGTAGCACTAACCGAAAATAAAACAATATTTTAAAACAAATTTTAAAGAAGCCAAGGGGGTATAATAGATTTTACCGAATGCTAAACAAGAATTAATCCTCCTTTCCATTAATTTAAATACATTGCTATTAGGCTGTCTTTATTATTGAAGCCTCGTTTAAATAAATAGTATCAGAAAAAAATTGCTTTACTCAATGTCTCGGTCCTTTGAATTATCATCGATGATGTAAGTGGGTTAAATTAACTTGAGCTTGGCTCAATAAATCATTCGTGAGCCGAGCTCAATGAGCTAATAAGTTAAATTTGAGTCAGCCTTGACTCAACTCATTAGAATGTGCGTCCACTCATATAAAAATGTTAATATAAAATATACTTAAAATATATTAGCAATGAAGAGCTTAAGGGCAAAATTATTAAAAAAATTTAGTTTCTTTTTTTTGATCATTTTAATATAATAATTAGGGGTGTAAATGAGTCTATTCAAGCTCAAGTCACCCGTGACTTGACCTTTAGTTTGATTAATTAATCAAGTTCGAGCACAAACTTGAGCTTTATTCTAAGAGTTTGAGCAGGCTTTTGCAGGAGCAGCTTTACTCTAAAAATTAAAGCTAGTTTCGCCCCTGAGCTTTGTATTATGAAAAGAGAAAATGATTATGAATCAAACAATTTTTATATTAAAATGATAAAATAAAAGAAAATTATTACGTAATTCTTTAATATAAGTGAGCGAGTTGTTTTTTTTTTTTTTAATATTTTTTACAACTTTGTACTTAAAATCCTAAATGTTAATATATTTTAAGTGCTTTTTATATTAATATTTTTTTTAAAAAAAAATAGATCATAAGCTAACGAGTCGAGTTAGGGCTAGCTCAATCTTGATTCATTAACCCATTAAGCTCGGCTCATGGGCCATTTATCAAGCCAAGCCAGGCCTGTTCACGAGTCCACTTAACTCACTTACATTCCTAATTATTTCGTTCATAATAATTTTCCTTTTTTCATAATAAATGAATCGCTTGTCAGCCGACTCGAACTCGTAGAATTAAGCTCGAGCTCGGGCTCAACTTTGAACTTGATTAATTAACAAAGCTCAAGTTCTAGTCAGTGTTGACTCGAATTCGGCTCCGCTAGTTTACACCTCAACTCTAATTCTATAAACAATAGGATGTGAATATAACATAGGAAACAAAGCTAAGCAATTAAATAATATTTTTATTTATGAACATGCATGTGGTCCATGAACATGTGAAGATTAGCTGGAGAACTGAAGCGAATTAAACGTTGATATGCAAGTTGGCGGCGGACCGGTTCACCCATCTCCTTAGACTTCTTTGTTTTAATGGTCGTCGGGCACTCTTTATGGCCGATAGTCATGCAGGGCCCACCTTTTCATTTGTTAGGAAAACCTAGATTCACATGTTAGGTTACGAAAGCCTTATGGGAGATAACTACAATAAATTTGAAAAGACAACAATCACAAATGTTAGATCCAATTGTTTGTAGGTAGATTTCAGTGCTTTGTTTAGAATAAAAGGGGCTACCAATTCCTTCATGGTTGATGTATTCCAATAAATAAATAAAAATCAATTTTGAGTATAGTGTCCTGAATTAGAACTATCTTTATTTATGATACATTTTATTAATTTGTCTTATTCTTTATAACTCCTATTTTTTAATTAATATTGAGGATATGACTATTGATTATGAATAGATATATCATTAAATACAACCAAATTTCTATGTTTGAAATGTGATAAAAAGTAATTGCATGTAAGTGATGATATAATTGAAGAAGTGCCAATGTAGATGCTACAAAAATTTATATTTAATTAACATAGAACCTTTATGTATTTGAAGTTATGAGTGGTTGCTTAGTTGATTATATATAGATATATAAACTTGCTGTATTTAATTCTTGTAATGATTTTTATCCTTCTATAATCAATCATTGATGCTAGAGGATGAGAAATTAGCAAGTGAGATGGCCAAAAAATAATAATGAAGAAGCTTGGTCATAAGGATAAAAAATTCATGTATGTGTAAGTAGGGGTGTCAATATTTGACACAACCTAAAAATCCGGCTCAAACCCAACCCAAAAATTTTAGGTTAGGGTCAACCTTTTTTGCAAATGGGCCAGGTTTATGGTTCCCAGGTTCTACCCATTTGGAAAAATAGGCCGGGTTCGAATTTTAAGCAATCAAGATCCTCATTATTAATTAATCTTTTGTCCTTTTATCAATAACCATCCATAGATAAAAAAATTCAACTAAAAATGTAGATGCCTTTTTAGTACCAAATTTTCATCTTATTAGTGAATAAGATTATCAATCTAGTGCTCTTATGTAGATTTTCATTTAGTTTATTCTTAAAGTTTAATGCTATCACTTAAGAATTGATTAAGTTATACTGCCATATCTTTGAGTTTAATATTTACACACTTGAGAAATTTAGTTCTAGTGTTATAATTGTATTAGCTAAGTGTAGTAGAGTTAATGAACTCAAATTAATAAAATCAGTTAACACTATCACTTACTCATTTTGTGTACAACATAATTTTACATGTATGTTTTATTCTATTGTAGAAGTGTAAAAAAATGACTAGAAGTGTGCATAGTTTTTACCTTTGAGTATCACAAGATTAATATTGTGGTCATATCATTTAATATATTTGGTATTAGTGAAAAGGATGAGGAGAAGATTATTATTTTTTAAATATCCATATTTCAATATAGCAAACGAAAAGTCAAAGAAGAAAAAAAAGAAGAAAGCAAAAAAGAGAAGATCAATGAGAAAACCAATAGCCTTGTGGAATTGGTTGGAGAAGAAGAAATGGGGTACTAGACTCCTTTCCCCACTCCATAAATTAAGGCACCTAATAAGTTTAATATGTCAAAAATGACATTTAAGTATTTCATATGAAGAGTTATCTAATTTATTTAAAGAATTATTTAAGAGTTAAAAAAATAAAACTTTATTTCTTGTAAAAAATAGAAAATATTTCTCCTAAGGCATTAATTATCATTTGAAAATTGAAAATGATTCTCTTAGGATTGATTCTGAAAAATATCATAACAATGTTTTATTTTAGCCAAAAATAAAAAAAGAAGAAGTTCCAAGATTGAAACAAAATATGAAATATTTATTTATTTGTTCTTGTAACATTTGTACATATTTTGACCATGAAAATTTGAAAAAATATTATTAATAAAAAAATATTTATTTATTTGTCCCTTGAAATATAACTAATACTTTTTTTTTTTAATAAAAAAAGGGTATGCACAAGCATGTGTGTTCCTTTAAAAATTCTCATGCAATGATATTTTATTTAATATTGGATGGTATGGAATGATGTAACGTTTATTTATTTTATTTAGCCTTTTCTAATATTGTGTTTTATTGGTTCCTACATTTATTTAATTTTTATATATGATTAAACTACAATTATTAGAGCATTAATAAACTATTTTTAAAATCTAAAAACATTTGTTCAAAAACATATTTATGAAATGTTACACTTTATAAAATTCGTGTATTAAAAAAATCACATCTTAGTTATAGTTATTACACTATAAGATTACTGTTATTTTGCTAACAAGATTTGCAACCCGTCCTCTTGACAGATCGCAAGTGCTTAAAGAATGTTTATCGCATAACCTAGCCCTCATTTGAGAGCGGCTACAACTAACCACCTTCTCAAGTATTTCCTCAATTCCCTCCTCTCACTTTCCTCTTGTAGCTTTTGATTTAGTTTTTCTTCAAAAGAAATGCTAGCTATGCTATTTTTCTTTCTAGAGATGTAGAGTATATCTTTTTCTTTTCTTTTACACCTTTCTCTCTCCCACTTTTGAAAAAACTTGATTCTCTCCAATTCAAAGACATTAGCCATGAGACAAGGCATAAAGTGTGAGAGGAGAATAAGAACCTTCCTTCAAAAGGTTGGTCATGGTTTTGATTTTCTTGCCTTTTGAGTTTACTAGCGTTTCTATTTCTTTACTTTGCTAGCATTAAAGGTGTACGTGGGGTGCATGCACCTACCCTAGATAAGCAAAACATTAAAGGGTAATAAATGGATAAAAACATGTGCATGTGTTTTATAACCTTAGTTTAAATTTAAAATAAAATTTAAAATTAATATTTTAATTTTAATGAAAATTTCATCCTTTAAGAGATTTAGAGTACGTAGATCTTTTCTTTTCGTCTTTAAACTGGAGTTGTGAGTATTCATAAATTGCTTGACACTTTTCTCTTAATCAATTTATAAAGTTTTAGACATCCTCAAATTGTTTAGTTATCAGGTAGTTCTTCTATATTTTTTTCTATTATTGTGCGCATCATGTTGTATGTGCGATGTCAATAAGCAAGCAAAAAACTTGCATTTTTATTAGTAAAAAAATAACATCTCACATGAAATAGTGGACATAGAGATTATGTTTATCATAAGTACACATATGTAGTGAAATAATTTAGATTTTTCACTAACTATTAACAGTTTCTAAGGTTTTTGAGTTATTTGCAATTGTAAAGCAAATATAGAGAAAATTAAAATGTACGTACCATTTAAAGGGTATTCAAGTTGATAAAATTTATTTGGTTTCTTAGTATTAATTGATATGTCATAAAAAATTGCATTGATCCGACACGAATCTCAAGGCAAAATTATATTGAAAACATCCAAAATTAAATCTCAGGCATTCCGAACTCTAATTTCAAAAAATTTATAATCAAAATGAACATCCCGAAAAGACGGAAAATTCGACTCAATCCGAGCCCAAATGGGTCCAAATCAAAGACCCAAAGCACATTCAGAAGATTCAAACCATAAATTGGATGCTCAAATGATTTTCAAATGTGGCATGTTTATAGGTGAATCGAGCGGCTCGACAAGACAAATCCAATGAGCCCAAGATCATGAAATTATGGCATCAATAAGACACTCAAATACTTGATGAATGTCCCACAATAAAGGGAATTGATATCGAGCATCCATTCATATCACTCCCAATGTGTCCTTGATCTTCTCACTATTTACTAGCTATGCCACCAAAAAACTATAAATAGTTCTTTACAGTGAAAAGGATGAGGAGCAAGGTAGAGAAGGAGAACAAGAAGAATATGAGATCTCCCTTGCTACCATGCTCCTCCTCGACCACCACTCTACCACAGAATGTTGCTAGATCACCGCCCACCAGCCATCGCTAAACCAAAGCTCATCCACCAGTCTTCGCAAGACCACCACTTGGCCACCAGCCATCGCTGGCCTTTGTTGGACTTTCGCCAGGCCATTGATTGTTATCTGATTTCCTTCTCGCAACCGATCATCACCAAAATTTTGTCAGACTTCCGCTCAGCCACCAATTATAGTTGGACTTACACTCAACCACCGATTGGATATGAATTTCCTTTTGCCCACCAACTGCCACCAATTACGGTCCTTTCAACCAAGTAACCCAACTATGGTCCTTTCGACCTCCATTGCTTGACAACAATCTCTCTGACCTCATTTACACATTGATTACTATCCTTATGACCACTATGGTCTTTCTGAACTCTGTTGCTAGTCAATTACCATCCTTCTAATCACTACAATCTTTCTAACCTTCGACACCTCCTTACTACAGTCCTTTTGAACACTACAATTTTTTCAACCATCATCGCCCACCGACTATGGTCTTTCCTACCACCATCACCCAACTATGGGTTAAACTTCTATCCACCGACTATGGTCCTTCTGACCAACACCACCCATCGATTATGGTTCTGTTGATTAAATGAGCATTTCAACACTGATTCTTCTAAGTCCCACCATGTAATGAACTTTATATGATATATATTTTCTACATTGATCCAAGGCCTTCCCCCTAAGCAAGGGCCTCATTTGTAATCAACTGCAAACACTAATGAATTCATTCAAATAGGGAAAGGCCCCATAGTTTTTTCGGCCAATAGAAAATCTTCATATGGATCTATTTAGACCTATTAGTATAGCTAGCTTAGGAAAGAAATCATATGATTTTGTAATTGTTGATGATTACTCTAGATTCACCTTAGTTAGATTCATAGAATAAAAGAAAGAATTATTTAAAGAATTTAGAACTTTATCCACCTAGATATAGAGGAAATTATGATGTGAGATGTCGACCATTCATAATGATCATGATGGAGAGTTTGAAAATGATAAGTTTGAATCCTTTCGTTAGGAGGTAGGGATTGAGCATAACTTTTATGCCCCTAGGACCCACCCCTAAGCAGAATGGAATAGCTAAAAGGAAAAATAAAACTTTAGTAGAGGCTTATAGGGCCATGTTAGCTCAATATTCTCTCCCTAGATACTTTTGGGCAAAAGCAATAAATACTGTTTGTTATGTATTGAATAGGGTAAATGTTATATCCAAGTTGAATAGGGTAAATGCTACATCCAAGTTAAATAAGATACCCTATGATCTCCTTAAGGGTAGGACACCTAACCTGCCCCACTTGCTTGTCTTTAGTTATAGATGTTTATCCTAATTAATAAAAAATCACCGCTATGGAAGTTTTATTTGAAATCTAATGAAGGAGTCTTCTTAAAATATTTATCTACAGGTAAGTCCAATAGGATTTTCAATAAGAAAACCTTAGTATTAGAAGATTCTATCCATGTCATGCTTGATGAATTAGATAAAATATTTGAGCATAAGTTAGAGGAAGAAGAAGTAGAGATTACTCCAAGGGATAGAATCCATTAACCTTAGAGATAGAGCAGAACTTGAATAGCCTTTTCCTTGAGAATGTAGATACTTATCTAGTCACCCTAGGGAACTTATCCTAGGAGACCCATCTAAAGGTGTTAAAATTAGCATGGACTTAGAAAGGAGGTTAGTTATTATGTATTTTTTTAATGGTAGAACCCACCAACATAATTCAAGCCATATCCGATGAATTCTATATTCTAGTAATATATGAAGAACTGAATAAATTTGTTAAGAATGATGTATGAGAACTGGTGAGAAGACCTAAGGACTAGAGTGTTGTAGAAACTAAGTGGGTGGGGTTTTCAAGAATAAAATGAATTACTCTGGCATAGTGATAAAAAATAAAGCTAAATTAGTAGCTAAGGGATACAATCAGATTGAAGAAATTGATATTGAGGAAACCTTTACCCATGTAGCTAGATTAGAAGCCATTACAGTGCTACTAGCCTTTGCTTACTTTAAATGATTCAAGTTGTATCAGATGGATATTAAGAGTGCCTTTATAAATAGGGTGATTAAAGAATATATATATATATATATATATATATATATATATATATATATATATATATATATATATATATATATATATATATATATATATATATATATAAAGTAACTCTTAGGTTTTGAGAATTCTTAATTTTTTAATCATGTATTTAAATTAAAAAAAGATATTATATGGGTTAAAGCAAGTACCTAGAGCTTGGTATGAGAGGCTGAGCACATTCCTTCTAGATAGTGCTTTTATTAAGGGTAGTATAAGCACAACTCTATTTCTTAAGAAAGTATTAAAAGATCTACTTAATGTTCAAATTTATATTGATGATATACTATTTGGATCTATAAATAAAAATCTATGTGATGAATTTTCAAAGATAATGAGTGAAGAGTTTGAGATGAGCATGATGGGAGAGCTGAACTATTTCCTTGAATTTAATGTAAAGCAAAGAGATGACAAAACCTTCCTTAACCAATCAAAATATATCAAAGATATCATTAGAAAATATGATATGAAAAATGCTATGACAATAAATACTCCTATGAGCTCCACTATTCAGTTAGACAAGGATCTAAAAAAAAAACTAATTAAAAGTAATATAGAGGGATAATTGGATCACTACTTTACTTGACAACTAGTAGACCTGATATAATATTTAGTGTATGTCTTTTTGCTAAGTTTCAAGATGATCCTAAAGAATCTCATATGACTATTATTAAGAGAATTTTTAGATACCTATCAGGCACCCAAAACCTAGGCTCATCCTTTAAAATCATAGTATATTCAGACTCTGACTTTGTAGGATGTAGAGTAGATAGGAAAAGCACTTAAAGAACCTATCAATTTATAAGCTAATTATTATTTTCTTGGTATAGTAGAAAGCATAATTCAGTAGCCCTATTCACTGCTAAGGCGGAATATATTATTGTAGAAAGTTGTGTTGCTCAAGTTTTATGGCTAAAATAATAAATCTTAGATCTTAGACTACATGTAGGCACCATTCCTATTATGTGTTACAACACTAGTGCCATTTGAATTTCCAAAAATCTAATTCAATCTCAAACTAAGTATATAGATATTACACATCATTTTATTAGAGATCATGTTTCCAAGGGAAGATATAAAACTACATCATATAACTATTATAGATTAATTGACAGACATCTTCACAAAACCTCATACCTATGACATTTTTAGCACCTTGAGGACTAGACTATGTATTATAAACATTCATTCTTAATTCAGGATGAATATGAATTTATCTATTATTTGAAATTAATCATTTATTTTATATACTTTATAAATGTGTCAATTTTTTTTAATTTTTATGACTATTTATTTGTTGAGTTATGTTCTTATTTTTCATGATTTTTTACTTCTTGTTCCTATTTGATAAATGTTTCATGTTCATCACACACCTTTCATTTTAAATTTAAAAGAAAATCTAAAAATTGAAAATTATTCACATTGTATTGTTCTATTTATTGTACTGTACAATCTACACATCCCTGCACAAAATCTCTACCGTCTATTAGATTAATGATCCGGGTCAGTTCAATTGTTCGTGATCATACCATACAAACACACCTTCATACTGTACGTTACATATGTCAAAAGCCATTTGACGAATTCAAGTCAGCCAGTATGATAATAATTTTATATCATACTATATGAGCACCTGTTTATACTGTATAATAAATCCAACCAACAATCATACATACGACTCCTTGAGATGAATGCATTTTCTTAAGATTATCAAGTATGATGCTAATCTTATTGTACTATTTGACCTCTTTTTTGTCAAGTCATCTAGACAATTTAAATTCTTCTAATCGTTCTGGATCTAAAATCATATTGTCCTGTACGCTGAAAATATTATAAATTAGAATAATTTCTATAGCTCAACTCATCAATTCTTCAAATCTCTTCTTCCCTCTTGAACCAACCCTTCAATTTCTCAAATGAACAGAGGTAGCAAGTGCACTTGTCTAACTCAAGATGGTTCTTCCTTCTATCGTGTTATCGAAGACCACTTCCAGTCTGCTGAGGATGAGGCTATATAATATAGATACAAGGATGTTTGGATCACATCCAGGATGCTTAATAAACAAGCACTAAATTAGAAGATGATGAATCTCCGTGCATCCACTACTCTGAAATTCCTCCGTACCTTTACTTTTCCTTTATACTCTGAGCTTCTCTATAATTTTTTTTTTTGCCAATCTTTGGACTAGTGTTGCTGCCCCTATCATGAGATGCTATGTTTGTCGGTAACCCATATAAATTATAAAGGAAGATTTAGGGGAATACCTCCACCTTTCCGCAGAAGGACCCCGACCCTAATCAATGGCTTATAGGGATGGCTTTGATTGGAGTGCAATCAATCTAACAATCAGAAATGTCATCCTAAATAAATATAAATATGTTGTTCACTCATTAAATCAAAATACATGTATTATCCAGCATGTTCTTTGAACCTCTATAATTTCTAAGGCTAGAGATCACATATTTTAACCAAAAAAGTATATATAGCATAAAATTATAGTAAATAAATGTAAATAAACCAATTTCAAAGAAGCTTTATCACTGGACGATATAACTACTAAGCATAATTTTATAGTTTCAGAATGCTACCAAACTACCAGAGATCGCTCAAAATATTATTTTAAATCTTTAATTTATCACACCATTATGTTATGAGATTGAAGCTATTTATAATTAATAAAATAGTGCATATTTTTATCTATCTCATAATTTTTTTAGAAAATTACCTAAATGTCTAGATTTGTTATATCTATAACATATAAAAGGTTATGCAATAAAATTTTATAGGTACAACATTATCCTAGTTTTTCCTTAATGGAATTATGAATTAAATCAATGAAACCCTAAAATTATTATATTTAAAAAAACTAAGATAGTTAGAATATAACTTATCTTGAGCTATATAACTTTTAAAATTTGGTCGACTGCAGAAAATGTATTGGAGCCACCCAAAACTTAGCTTTCTCTCTCTAGATTTCTCCTCTGTGTATGTGTGTGTGTGTGTGTGTGTGTGTGTGTGTGTGTGTGTTTAAACAACAGCTTAAAGAGCATAAATGGATTTGATAAAATAAGAAAATAGTGGAATTGGATATTTTTATGAATTTTGCACCTGACATTGTGACACCTGATCCACAATGTCATAATGCTCTCCACTCTAGAGCATAATGCCTCAACACTACCACTAGCATTGTAGCTCCAAATTATTTTAACCAAAAGATAGAGAGCTCAATACTACGATGCCAACAAACCTAACTTCACAGTGTCCTAATGAAAAAAACTTTAAATTACTCAAATTTGCATATAGATCCTTAGGACATGCTTTAGACTAAATTCAGACATACACACATGCAATCATCCCCAAACACATGTAATATGTGATAAATATAGAAATTTAGTGAGTTCCCTTTAACATACTATATCAGAATGGGTATAACTATATGATGATTCAGTAGGTGTTACAGGCCTACATGATTGGATATACAAAAATACCACAGGTAGAGAGATCTCCTATCTTACTTACATTTGCATATAATATGATCATACATGCTAGACTTTATGTGAATATGATATAGTACATGACTAGTATAGGTACATGATAAGACTGATAATACATGGGCACACAATACACATGAACAATATGACATATATGATACACTACATTGAATACATTCCCTTTATACATAATATAATACATAAGATATATGCGTAAATATTATATAATGTGCATAGAACAAATATAGAACATTGTTTGATATGTAAAGTGTACCAATATATATGAAAAATACACTTAAAAAGGTCTATAATTTATAAGCATTTATTAAGTCTTGACATATTCTATTAATCATTTATATGACTAATGATCACTAATTATAAATTACCTACCTTACTTTGATTTTCATTGCTCACATGATATAATATTGTTCATATTAATTATCATATGCTTTTATAGTTATATGTCATACTGACATCGATTCGATGAGTGCATGTATATTTCTTTCTATTATTATGTATTGATTGCAGTTGTAGGTCTCGATAACCTACTAAGATGTTAGCTCACTCCATAGTTTTTATATATTTTAGAAAGAGGTTAGGATCCCATGGAGTGAGGTAGATTAGAATTTTCAAGTATTGTTTTATTTTTATATAGTCTGGAGTTTAGAAAGATAGAATGATGCATTTATTGAGCTCTCATCTATTGTATATAAATTTTGGGAAATGATTGAAAATGTTTATTAAAGAAAGAATTTATAATTATTTTTGTTGATTCCTACTTATTGAAATGAGGTTGAAGAAAATAAGCAGTTTTCCCAGAATTCTTGAGGTGGGTTGATTATCATAACCTCAAATTAAGTTTTTCCCTGATTCTTAGAAATTTGAGCAATTGAGCACTGTGATGCTGTGTTGACAATTTTGTGGTTTGAGCTCTCCATTTTTTTTAAATTTTGAGGGAGCATTGTTTCACTAAATCTAGAGCTCAATGGTGATGGGTCAAAAAAAATATTTTTATATATAAAATATCTAAAACCATTTTATCAAAACCCTTAAATAACACCCCCCTCCCTCGCCATTCCACTTCCTTATATTGTGAAAGAAAAGAGAGAAAGGGAGAGAAAAGAAAAGCAAAAGGAAAAAAGGGGGAGCGAGAAAGTTCACTTCCAAGCATTTTTGTCAGCTATTGCTCCAGTTGAAAAAAAAAAATATTTTGATCATGGAAGGTATCCCTAACCCTATCTCTATTTTTAATTATTTTGTATTTTGCTTATTTTCCTCCCCCCTCCAATTGACAAAAATTTAATATTTTTTATTTTAATGATTTTGTATTGTGTAACTTCTGATATGTTATAGATATCATTATGAGCATTTTGACTAGTTAATCTTGAAATTTTACTAGGTGGTTTTGTTTATATATCATTTTAATTAAATTGAGTAGTATAATACTGAGTATAAAATGATGAGGAGTTAGCATGTTATATTTAGATATGAAATACAAAATATATATAAAATTATTGTTCATTTAGTCAAATATGTTTTTTTTTTTTTTTGCATATTATAGGCATACTAATAAGTGTAGTGCTAATTGTATTAGTTGTAGATGATGTTTGCTATTATGATCCATATAATGTGAAATGTGTGTAAGGGAAAGAAAGACTAATTGGAAATGATTGACTGATTTAGGTTGACTGAAATTATTTTTTCCTATATAAGAGGGTGTGTCAGCATCTTTTCCTATGAATAAGATTTATGATGTAATTCTCAGTAATACAAAATGGGAGGTAGGTATAAGGAGTAAAATTGATATAATATCATATACCAATGTGCAAAAAATGATGACTTCTTATATGAAATCCACCTGACTTATGATTTGAAGATTAATTTTTGATAATATGATTAACATGATTGAGACTGAGTCCTATAGAGTTGGCCTATATGATTGGATACAGGAAATAATCATAGGTAGTCAGATGTCTTATCTTACTTGCATATGCATATAATATGAGCATATATGTTAAACTTGATGTGAACATGATAAATAACATGATTGGTACATGTATATGCTAAGACTGGTACATGAGAAAACGATACATATGAACAACCTAACAAACATAATATACTACATTGAAAACCCTACCTTTATACATGATATATTACATAGTATATATGTTTTAATACTATATAATGTGCATAGAATAGATATAGAACGCTTATTCAAATTTGCAAGTAATATTAATATACATGAAAAGACACATAAAAAGGCATATAATTTATAGATATATATGGAGTCCATATAGAATATACTAATCTTTTACATGACTAATGATCATTGATTATAAATTACATTGCTTATATTTATTTTCTTACTCATATGAGATTTTACTATTTATATTGACTGCTACATACTCTTATAATTATATGTAAATACTAATGTCAATTGGATGATTACATACATATTACTTTCTATTATCATGCATTGATTGTATTCATAGATTCTAATAACCTATTGAGTTATTATCTCACTCCGTGATTTTTATATGTTTTCAAGAAGGGTTGAAATCTAGTGGAGTGAGACAGATCAAGATTTTTAGGTTTTATTTTATTTTTTTGTAGACAAGAGTTTAGAAAGATAGAAATATGCATTGATTGAACTACTGATTATTGTATTTGAATTTTGAGAAATGGATGAAAATGTACATTGAAGAAAAGAATTCATAGTTGCTTTGGTTCATTCATACTTACTGAAATAAAATTAGTAGCTCAAGAGGATTAATCAAGATCAGTTTAAAGTAAATAATTCTTCCAAACTTTGATCTTGTGATGTCTCAAAACCCCTCAATTCCATGATGAATAAAAAATATTTTAATTAAGGGTTTTTTAGGTGTTATAATAAGTAGTGATAAAATACTTCCCATGTATTTTTCTCTCTTATGCAGACTTAATATTACTAATTCAAAGACTTCTTTTAGATGATTATCTCCTTTTAAATAAGTCTTATTTGTTTGTTTGTATTTTTTTTTTTTTTTTTTTTTTTTTTTTTTTTTTGCTAAATTTTTTAACTATTTGGTGTAGATATCCTCATATCTTACACTTGAACATATTTTTTCATAGTTAAAAAATTTCCCATAAACCAAGTATGAATGTGATGAATATGATGAATATCTTAATTCAAGATGGTTTATTCACAAATTCTTTATTTAAGTAATAATGTTGGATAAGTTTATTCATCTTGTTCTGAATAACTGTCCCATAGATTTGGTCATAATGTGATTGTGAGGATGAATATCTTACTCTAAATTTAATAAAAATAACTTTTCTAACTAAAGTTATAATTTAAATTTATTTTAAAAATTTTCACTTGCTTGATGCATAATTACTTTACAATTCTTATTATCTTCTCTTCTTGTTCATGTGGTCCTAAGAGAGAAGGATGTGTTATTTTGTATCTTTTGGTTCGCTTTTATCTTAGGTTGAAGAGTATTTATTTGTTTTGGGTTATCATCCTAGAACTTATTACATGTTCTTGCTTTTTAATCTATTAATAAACCATAGGGTATATCATTCTTCATTTATGTTTGTTAGCAAATCCCAATATAGCCCTCAGGATTATATGTATTAAGTTTTCTAATAAATCCTAGTAATTTTTTAGACCTTCTAACTTTTTTGGTCAATCTAATAGATTTTAGGATGCAGTAGCCTTCCTTTAGGTTGGCTAGTCTCTATCACTTAGGGATTCCATCTCTTGAGTTACTTAGTAGATATTGTTTATTCATTAAATATTATGATTGTTTAATCAATCAAACAAATCTTAGGTTGTACTATTATTCCTTTGAGTTGGCTTGCCAATCATTATCCATCCAACTACAAGAAAATCTTGGTATATCGATGTACTTTTTGAAGGAATTATATCCATTGGTAGTAGTAGCGGTGTAATCGACATATATTCCACCGGTAACTTAGCGGTAGGTTTTTCTGTGGATAAAATACCATAAAGTTTATGGAGAAAAACCTGCCTGCAAAGCCATCAATTTTTCTAAAACTACAGGTAACTTCCAGCAGAAAATGCACCGGAAATTACCAGGTTTATGTTTTAGGTTCGCAAGCCTACACATACAAGAGGAAGGCATCTGCTAGCTTCAGCTTCTTAGCAAGTAGCTAGGAGTCGTTGTATAACCAACAGGTAGATGCCCTTATAATCGAGCTTGTTCAAGTCAAAAAATCACAAGCTGGCATGTAGATGTAGCAAAGTCAGTTGTTGGATGAACTGAAAAAATTTAGGCAACAATTTAGTTGAATGTAGGCAGCATCAGCAGAGGAGGAGACAGATTCTGATTATTTTTTTTTTTTTTATTACTGGACATTTCATTTCTATGTTGGACATTTTATTTCTTGACATTTCAGTTGTTGGATTATTACTAGACTTTATGTTTAATTTTAAACTTTTGGTTAATGATCAATAAAAAGTTTTTTTTTTTTTTGGTACATGTTTCGAGCAGATTTTTCACTTGAAATGGAGACATGATGAAAATGAATTATATTTTCAACTGAAAAATTCTGCCGAAAGTTCCAGAGGATAACTTGCCAAAACATTCTATCAATTAGTGTCCAACAGATTTTTTTGATGGTTTATCCATCAAAATTTCTGGCGGATAAAATTGTTGGAACGAATGATTTGCAAATGATGAATATTGTTGCACAATTCCCCTAGAAATATTTATGGTAGAAAAATCCACCGGAACAAAGTTTTTGAAGAATTTTTTACTATCGACTAACGTTTTTGCAAGAAATTCTCCATAAATGCATATTTTTCGATGGAATTACACATTTTTTGACAAATCTGGGTTGCTGATAATGTGAGTTTTTCCTGTAGTCTCCCTTTGGACTTTATATCTTATGTTGTTTACTAGATACTAGTTGCTTTAAAGCATTTCAACTCTCTAATCAATCTAATAAATCTTAGGTTGGACCATCCTTCATCAGGTTTGGCTAGCAAATCCTAGCCCAGCCCTCATGATTTTATCTCTTGAGTTCCAAATTAGATCATAACGATTAATATATATTCCATCTTTTTAATCAAGTTGATAGATTTTAGATAATAATACTTTTTTCCTTTGGGTTAACTAGGCATTCCTAATTTGATCCATGAACTTCAATCTTCTAAGTTTCCTAATATATCCTTGATGCTCAATACGCATTCTAATTTCTAGTAATCTAATAGATCTTAGGTTACATGTCTTCTTCATATGGCTAGAAATTTGGTCCTAGTCCATGATTGAGATCTCGTCCAGTTGAGTTGCCCAGTAAATCCTAGCTATTCATGAGGATTGATTTTACATAACTTAGGTTGGATCTATTCTTTGTATTTTCTAGCCACTACTAGTCCATTCTTTAGTTTTTTTTTTCTTTTGAGTTGAATAGCCAGTCCAAGTTCATTATAAGACATTCTAATTCTCTTTAATCTGATAAAGCTTAGCATAAAAGTTTTTCTCCAATGGGATGTTTTGTTAGTCTCATTCCACCTATTAGGTTTCTCTCTTAATTGGCCTAATCAGTCCTAGTTACTCATTAGATATTTTAGTAGTTTCCCAACTTAATAGATATTAGGTTATTCTTCTTCCCTTAAATTGAGTAGTTAGTGCTAGAGCGTCTCTTAGATTCTCATCCTTTGAGTTATTTAATCAATCCTAGCTTCTTGCAAGGTACACTAATTTCTAATTAATTCTAATTAGATCTTATGTCATCTCATCTTTTAAGTTGCTTATCCAATTTTAGCTACTCATTAGATTTTTTATAATTTTTGGATAGCTTAATATATCTTAAGATATACTTTTGTCCCCTTTAAATTAGCTAGTTAGTAGTGGCTTACTTCTCAAGTTCTTTCTTTTGGTTAGAGATGATAATCCTAGATTACAAATTAGATTTTTAACTTCAATTTAATCTAATAAGTGTTACAAGTTGAGCCTTCTTCATATGGGTAGTTTAGTTGATTATGGTATATCCCATTTAGTTTCATTATATGAGTAATCTCATAGAATGATTTTTATTCTCTTCTTAGCCACCTAAGTATATGTTAAACCTTATTTTCCAACCCCTTAGTCAACTCTAGAATTCATTGGTTTAACTACTCTTAGATCTATATTCCCTCATCATAAATGAATAGTGTGTCGATTACATCAATACCGATAAGTGCGATGTATATTAGTGTACTATATTGATTGGGATCTAAAAAAAAAATGATTGGGATCTAATTTTAACCTCATTTTTTACTAGAGTTTAACCCGTGACTAACCTTAGTTCAAGATGCCCCATAGACCCAATTAAACCAATTTAATCCCATCAAATCAAACTTAATTTAATCTTGACTCAGAAAAATCAAGATAAGTTTGTCTTGGTTGACTCAATTCAAATCAATTGATTTTAATTAAATTCAAACTCACGTAAACCCACATTTAGGTCAATGCCAACCTATTTTAACCTTAGTTTATCCCTAGGGAAACTACTTAGATAACCTAGTCCATATTATACCTAATAAGAACCTATTTGTACCAACACATGATGAGCTAAGTCATCATAATCCAGCTGAGTCCTATACCGACTTAGATCCTAATTTGCTTAGCTATGCCCAAAATATAAGTATGCAGTGCTAACCCACCATAATCTAACTATCCCAAACAAGTCAAATTAGTTCTAATTAAGATCAATTAACTATTTGACTCACCATTATCTTACACCTTAAGAGATCTCACAAGGCAACTTGACCCTTCAAGCTCAACCTGAGTAATCCTGATGGTTGACCAAAATAAAAACCCAACACAAAGATTACCCCAAAAAGAAACAAACTCCAATTAATTGAGCAATCATAATATATATTTGTTAGCCCTTAATGTCCCTAACATTAGTTTGACCAAACTCGATGATAAGGATTACTAATCACAAGTTGCTATTAGTTTGCAGGCACTAACCTAGGAAATAGATTGAACACTCCCCAATACTCATTCATTAATCTGCCCTAGCATACCACTTGGTCACACCAGCCCATCCTTGCATAGAGAGATGAGATGGTTAAGCTTGTAAAAACTTTAAAATGTGAATACATTTGCACAACAAATCCTAGAGTTTCAGAATACTCCCTAGCTACTCTCTCCAATCTCATCATCAAACCAGCTCATTATAGTTAATTATCCTATCAAACAAACCCATGCTAGAGGATAATGTTGTGTGAGCTAAGGAAAATTTAGTCAGTTCATCACAAACCAGCTCATTTTCGAAGATTTATTATCTGACATGAAAATTTTCTAACGAGGACCTAATCTTAGTTTTTTTTTTTTTTTTTTTTTTTGGTGCTTCTTGCTACTCAAATTCAAAGATATCTATTAATCGTAAGATATCAAATCTATTTTGAAATTTTGATTATATGGCCTAAATAGAGCAGACAATTAAATTGAAAAAAAAAATCCAATTATTTCGTTTATTCAAGATAGAAAGAACTCCCTCGCCATCAATCCATCACGGCATGGTCTACTCTCATGTGCTACTCAAAATTTCATCCTTTCCAATCAGAAGAACTTTTCAATACATTCCTAAGCATATAATAATAATAATATACATAAAAACTCATTTTTGTATTCGAGAGGAGCTTTTTACCCGAATAAAACTATAAATTCGAACATATTTAGGCTTAGGCTTAAAAAAAAAAAAAAAAAAAGGCTTATTCATTTGATATAACTTTTTTAATGCTTTCTAAAACAACTTTTAATATAAAATTTTTTAAATTAAAAAATTATTTTAAAAAATAATAAGAAAATTATCCCAAACAAAACTTAGTTTGAGACAAGTTTCTTACAGCTTTCTAAAACAACTTTTAATACAAATTTTCTAATTACAAAAATTATACAAAAAATTTGTATTAAAAGCAATAAAAAAACTATCCCAAAACAAAATCTTAATGTTTCCAAAACTCAATTTGGTTCATTATGAGATATTGAAATTAACTATTAGCAACTTAATGAATGAAATTTTTTAACATGGTTTAAGTTTTGTTTGGGATGGCTTTCTTACTACTTACATGCTGCCTTTCTACTGCTGCCTTTCTATCTGAATAGTTACATGGCTGATTTTATACTCCCTCTTGATATATCCAATAACATTATCCAGCAGATACTCAGCGTTAGCCTCTGGTGTTATCGTCACATGGCAAGCAAGCAGAACCTTGCCCACTGTTATAGCCCATATATGAAGCTCATGGATGGCAACAACACCATCAAGATCACAAAGCCCTCGCTCAAGTCTCGTCGCATCGATCTCTCGAGGAGTACTCTCCATGAGAACTTCTAGAATGTTCCTCAGCATCTTTATGGTCGTCGCTAACACAATCACAGAAAATATCAGTGTGCAGATCAAATCAATGATATACCATTCAGGTTTGTACCATATAATGGCTCCTCCAACCATAACTCCCACACTCTGGATAGAGTCACCGAGCACGTGGAGATAAGCACTGTGAACATTTATGTTTCTCTTCTCATGTTTTTTGATTTCCTTTGAAACAGATTTGGCTTCAGAGTGATTTAGAAGAGGTTCCTTTGAATCTTCTGAAGAGAGTAGGTTATGACTAGTGACACTGACACCATGGCAATGGAAGTGCTCTTCCGTATGTTCATGGTGGTGATTATGATGATTTTCATCATGATCATGATCGTGGGAGTCATCATGGTCAGAATGGTCATGATCATCATGACCACCATGATGAGCATGGCCATGTTCATGACCCAGCATCATAGCCATAATGATGTTAACCACTAAACCAAAAGCTGAGACTGTGAACATAAGCCAGCCGTTAACCTCACCACTGTCGTTTATAATTCTGAGTATAGCTTCATAAACGAGAATGCCGGCTAAAAGCCAAATAAGTTGAATGGAAACCAAAGCTCCGAGAATCTCAATTCTGAAAAAACCATAAGATTGGCGTGGAGTTGCTTCCCAGCCTGAGGCCCATAGAGAAAACAGGGAGATAGCGAATGCTGCTACGTCGGATAGGAGATGGGCGGCATCAGTTAAGATGGCAAGACTATTTGCTTTGATGCCACCAATGACTTCTACAGCCATGAATATTATGCAAAGAAGAACAGCTATTAGAAGCTTTTGCATGGATGAAGATCTTTCTGTAGCATCTTTTATGTTAGTTTTACTGTCTGAGAAATCACAAATGGCACCGCCACAAATTTTGCTTCCACTCACAGTAGCAACAGTAGAAGGGACGTCTATGTTAACTTCGATAAGTTGAGAACTTGATGGTGCTTGATCTTCCATCTGAAAGAATCAAAGGAACAGATAAATAGACTTTAAAGAAAAAGAAAAATCCATGTAAAAGCTTACAAATATACAAATGTTAAAGAATTAGAGAATATTTATTTATAAGAAATGTAAAACAGAGGATAAATAAACTTTCTTTTAATAATAATATTATTGGTTTAAAGCACTAAATAACTAAAAAGATGGCTCAACAGTTTGTAGCAATCATTGTTGAGCAACTCAAATCAAACAATGAGAATATATTACCTGAAGAAAGAGTGTATTGAAGAGCACCAAACCATAATATATGTAACAGATTTCATTAAGTTCTCACTCATAGGTTAAGCTATGATGCATCGTTAACCTACATTGGCTTAAGCTCACATTGAGGCTCTTCAAACAAGGCTTCAAAAACGGAGTATATTAACATTCTCAATTGTAAGATACCCATCTTAACTAGTTCATCAACACACTGCAGCCAAGGAAAGCATCTCGAGTTTATTTCTCATCAAGGACAACCAGAATGTTTGAGAACAACTGACCTATCCAGGGTTTAATAACAAAGATACATTTAGCAATACTTCCATAAACAATAGGCAGGGACATATTGTATAGTCTGGAATCCGTCATAGACAAAAACTACCTCAGCGGATCCAAAACATCCACAATATCAACAGAGAGCAATCTTAAACTAATACAGCAATGTATTAATGAGAACTATGGAATAGATGAGACCACAAAAACTAATATGGGCAATAGGGACTAGGGGGGCTTTAGACAAATCATATTTCTGCTATGCAGATCATGATAAATAAATATCAGATAAACAGCATAGCTCCAATACCAGAATCCAAAAGAAAACAGAAAAATGAACTGCAATAGTTACTATAACTCATAAAAGCGTCGAAGCAATTTGTACAGGGAAATGCTAAATGTAGATCCCAGTCTTTACTCCGAGCAACAAACCTCTCAAAAAATCACAATGACGACATAAATAATGCAAAAACCCTTTAGCACACAATGCACATGAATATTTTTGCATCTTCTATTAAACTTCTCCATAACTAGCACTGACAGAGGCACGGTGGGGGCACTGAGGCACGTGCCCCCAATGGCCGGATAAAATTTTTTTATAACTTTTATATGTATAAGCACAGATAAAAAACATAACAGCCACCAATGCAAAAAAAGTTTCCGCCTGTCCTCGTCTCCCATCACACTTCCATGCCTCTGTGGCCATACTCTCAGATGAAGTTTTGGCCGTCCTTGTCTCCGATCATGTTTCATGTGATTTTGATTGTTGGGAGAAATTGTAGGTGTAATGCAGGAAAAATATGAAATATCATGTGATTTTGATTGTAAGTTTTTTTATTATATAATTTATCTTTTTTACATAAAAATTCTAACAAACAATTTTTTAAAATCGCTGATGTCAGTCCCAAGCTCAAATGAAAAAGCTTGAGAGATATTTTAGTATTGATAATTTGTGCACCTACATAAAAAAATCTTGGCTCCACCACTGATAACTAGGATGGCTGGTGTTCCAGAATCACCAACCATCAAATGCTTGAAATGAAGCCTGTGAACAAAGAAATTCAATGGCAAAACATCTAACAATAAGCAAAAAAAGTTCAGTAGTTTTTTCCTTAAACCATATCCATATTAGCTATAAATATATTCCAGAAGCTCAAATCCTCCAAAAAAGAATGAATTATAACTAGTTCCATTAATCTATATTTTACATTGGATATCATCACATCAAGTCACTTTATAGCTTCCTTATTTATTCATTCTCTACATGTATAAAAGAAATGTTAAAATGAGCGGCACATAACGGATTTGTAGAAGCCGATTTTAAGGGGACAAGTGCCCCTTCCCCCAACAAAATATGAAATTTAACTTTAATACGAAGATAATAATTAATAAATGTGTACCCTCTAATTTTTTCCTTTATCACTTCAATGCAGTCCCTTAAGGCCTCTCTCTTCTAAATGGTAGTCAATCCCCCTTCTATTGTTTCAAATTCTCATAAAAATCTTTTAATGCCCTCGTTACCTATTTTGCTAAAAGCCTAAAACTTCTTGTTATTGTCATTCTTGTACTATCCAACCCCAAAATATCCTATTAAACCCACCAACCAAGCTCATTGTCTCTCTCTTTCTATCTATTTATATATCTCATTTTCTATGTCTCTCTCTTATCTTCCTCTCTATCTCTCTCTTTCACTCTCTTCATTTTTTTTATTTCTCTCTCTCCATATAATCTCTTCATCTTCTCTAAATATATAGAGATAGAGAAATAACATGAAAGATAGAGAAATAAAAAGAGAGAGAAAGATAATGATAAATTAAAAGAGATAAGAAGTGCAGTGAAATAGATGAAGATAGAAAGCACGAAAGAAATAAAGAGAGATACATAGTGAAGAGAGAGAGAGAGAGAGAGAGAGAGAGAGAGAGAGAGAGAGAGAGAGAGAGAGAGAGAGAGAGAGAGAGATTTCTCTTTCTCCCCCCATCCCTAACCCACCTAGCACTCACTGATTCCTATGAAACCCACAAGCTGACCTCCCTATCTCTCTCATACATAATCCAAATATCCTCTCAGTCCTCTTTAAATTTCTCCCACTACCCTAGCCCTTTAGTTTCTATCTCTTCCTCTCTTACTTTCCTAAGCTTCTCAACAAATAATCTTTTATTGATCCACACTTCCTAGAACTTCTTATATTTTTTTAATAATTTTAAAATTGATAAAAAAAAAGATCAATCACAAAAAAGAAGATTTATTCTGAAAAAGGTATTGATAGATGTATTAAAGGTGCTGATACAAATTCTATATCACACTTTAAAAATTAGAATTTTTTACAATTTAGTCATACTAAATAGTAAATCTAAATGTATTTTATCTCACAGAATCCTGCAATTGTTGTTTGTATAAAACTAGTTCTTCAAAATTTAAAACTAGGAATTAATAGTTTATTTCCTTATGCCATCATATTCATACTATGTATAAAATTTTGCAATAAGAACTCAAATAAAAAATAAAAAAAAAATTAAGATAATATCCTTCATTACTTCAATGATAATGCTAAGTACTTGCAATTTCATTTTCAGAATAATGTATGCATAATATAAAATTTACTTTAGTAGCCTACGCTAAAAAATATATTTTACCTTCGCCGTTAGGGGTGACCATACAAGTACTTCAAAATTTCAAGAATTTCAGTGAAAACAAGGCTTATTCGGCGAGAAAATCCTCCATGCGAACGGTTTGTTCAGTTAATAACACAATGCAGATTTAGAAGAAAAAAACATTTTTCCATGCATGTACTAAGAATTGCACAGCTGATTAGCTCCACTTAATTGTAAACTTTAACCGAAAATGTCAAAAGAATTCTTAAGAATGACAAATTTTTGGGCATCTACCTGCCTAGCATGGGTGGATCCATCATGGTCTTAGGGTGCGCAAATGCCCACCCTCAAAAAAAAATTGTAATATTTATAGGGGTTTTTTAGGAATATTTTTGAATATTTTGGGCATTTTGCCCCCCCCCCCCCCCCTCAAAAATATTTTTTGTCTTAATTTTATCAATCCTAGGCATCTTTGCCCATCCCGCATAAAATTTTTTTTGCCCACCCTGAAAAAAGAAACTGGATCCTATTAGACCGGTTCAATGAACCGGTCCAGCCGGTCCACGCGGGACCGGCCTAGGAGCAACAAGGCGGAAGCCTCCACCTCGCGTTTTAGCCACACGCCCACCTGGTTCAAACAGAGCCATTTAGGAAGGATTTTTGAGGGATTTGAGAGGGAATTTTGAATGAAGGGATTGTTTAGGGATTTCCTTTTGATTTGTATGCATCTATGTTGCACCGATACACCTATTTATGAAGGCGTGCTGTATCCGATACACCGATACATGGATACGCCTCCGATACTCCACTGATACGTGTCGGATACGCCAAAGCCGTGTCCAATTAAAATACTATTTAATTTCAAAAGGACACGCGTATCCGATACACGTATCCGTTGAAAAACAAACAGAAATCCGAAAAAAAAAAAAGACGTGTCGTATTTACTTTCGCGGTTGCGAGAAAGATTCTCTCATTTCCGAGATGGATTTGAGTCTCTTGATGATATGAAAATATTAAAAATTATTAATCTTTCACTTGATGAGCCTGAATTAGAAGCTATGATATTTATTGAAGATGATATGGAAGTTCAAAGACAAACCAATGAAGAAGATAATTATATCATTCATTCTATTGAATAGTTGAAACTTCATGTGCTAGATAATTTATGTTTATGCTTTTATTGTTGTACCAGACATTTAATACTTACTTATATTTTGATATTATAAGCTACAATGCTACAAATGATGTTGTTGCCTTTTTTTTTTATAATTTCAAATATTATGTTTTGATTGCTTTCTTAATTTTTATGTATGATTTATAAATTATAATGCCGTGTCCGCGCCGTACCCGTATCCTGTATTTTTAAGAATTGACGTGTCCCATATCCGTATCGTATCGTATCCGTGTCGCTGTATCCGTATCGGTGCAACATAGGTATGCATTAAATACTTTGTTTTCCTAGGGTTAGGGCATATTGAATTTGGTTGAAATTTGAGATCTCTTAGATTTAGGTTTTCTTTGGGCTCTAGCGGCGTATAGAGATTTGGGAGAGATCGATCCTCCTCTCGAATTGAGGATCAAGTGTATCTTGCTATTTTCCGTGTTCCTTTCATTAAATAATACAAGTTATCTATTGTTTTTGTGATTTTGTGTGGACTTTTGTGAAGATTTCTCTCTGTTTTCCGAAGATTGATAGGAAATACTTGAGATCTACAAGTGTTTCCTATCCAATTGGTATCAGAGTAAGTCTTGGGACCGTTCGTAGGCTGATTTTGACGAAGTTCGGCGGCTGATTTTTGGTCGGTAAGGGGCGAAGTGTTGTTTTTTGTAATCCAAATCCGGAATTTTTGGTTTTACAAAAGTTTGGATCGAGATGGCGACCAAGAAAGTTGATGCTCTAGAAGAAAGGCTTGAAGGGGAGATTAACCAAATCAAGACAACGGTGGAGGAAAGGATTTCCTCCATGGAAGGACAAGTAGCCGATTTCCGGAACATGATGAAGAAAATGTTGAAAATCCACAACCAAACGGCAGCTTCCATGGCAAAAGAGGAGGAAAGAAAAAACACGAATTTTGAAATTCGTGAGGAAGATGAGGTGGAAATAGTGGAGGGAGAAAAAAGGAAATCCTATCTGGAGTTTTTCCAGAGGGAGGATAAAGGAGCTAGGTATGGGGAAAGATATGCGTATGGAGGGACAGAGCAAAGGGGTGCTTATTGGGAACGCCGGATGGGACATTATGGTCATCGAGGTGCTGATTTTGAAGGAAGAAGAGTATAATTTGAAGGGGGTTTGGGCTATGGAAGGGCAAGGGAAAACCGGGAGACGTGGGGTGGGCCGAGCACGTGGGAGAGGGGAAGCTATGGAGGAATAAGGAGAATGGTGGAGATCAGAATGTGAGGAAGTTGAAGATGCCTATCTTTGAGAGGGAGGATGCGTATGGGTGGATCTATAAGGTGAAAATGTACTTTGTCATTAATGGGCTAACGGAGGAGGAGAAATTGACAGCAGCAGACATATGTTTGGAGGGGAAGGCACTGTCATGGTACCAGTGGAGAGACTAGAGGAGACTTATTAGGAATTGGAGGGAATTCAAGGACTGCATAATAAAACGCTTTCAAACCGACCGTGGAGGAGATTTCTATGAGCAGTTCTTTGCTCTGGCACAAGAGGGATCGGTAGCAGACTACCAGGAGCAGTTTGAGCACCTAGCCAGTAGGGTGGAGCGATTATCAGATACGATATTGGAGGAGAACTTCATGAAGGGGTTGAAAGCAGAGATCCGAGCGGCAGTGAAAGTTCTGATGCCTAGTGACTTGGGGGAGGCCATGATGTTGGCACAGCTGGTGAAAAATCTGGAGAAGGGAGCCAGGTGCAGCAGCTCAGGAGGCTCTTACAAGACTACGACTACTCTTCTAGCACCTAAGGGGCCTGCCTCGGGCAACATTAATAAGACCACTAGGGAGAAGCCAGTAGGAGGGAGCGGAGAAAATTTCAAGAGGCTGACAAAGAAGGAGATGCAGGAGAAGAGGGCAAAGGGGTTGTGTTTCAGGTGCGAGGAGAAGTATACGTCAGGGCATCGGTGCAAGGACCAAACTCTTCAGATTCTCACAGTCCGCAATGACGAGGAAACTGAGGGAGGTGAGGAGGAGACAAAGGAGGAGATGGAGGAGAAGCTACACTTGGATCTGGCTGAGGTTTCCCTGAACTCAGTGGTAAGATTCACTACGAATCATACAATGAAGATGAAGGGGGAGATAGAGGGAAAGGAGGTGGTGGTGCTAATTGATAGTGGGGCTATCCACAATTTCATTTCCACTCTGGTCGTCGGCCAATTGAGAGTGAAATTGGTGGACACCGGTTGTTAAGGAGTGATGATGGGTACAGGGAAGGTGGAGAAAGGCCAGGGGATCTGTAGAGGAGTGATGTTGACCATCCAGGAGATTCAGATAAGGGAAGACTTTCTTTCACTAGAATTAGGAAGTACTGATGTCATCCTGGGAATGAAGTAGTTGCAAACATTCGAGGAAACCAAGGACAATTTGGGAGCACTCACAATGAAACTAATGGTGGATGGGAGAAAGGTGGTTATAAGGGGAGATGCAGGGTTATCCAAAGTCATGGTATCACTTAAGACTATGGTTAGGGGCCTTCAAGAGGTGGGGAAAGACTTTCTGGTGGGATTACACAAGCTGGATGTGATCAGGAAGGAGGAGAGAGGGGAAATTTCTCTTTCAGAGCAACCCCTAATTCAACAAATTGGTAAGGATTTTCAGCCACCTCAAGGATCACCACCTCCACCGGAACACGAGCATATCTACACCTTGAGGATAAGGTGAATCTTCGGGAAGGAAGTATTGTTAGACCGGTCTAGCCGGTCCACGCGGGACCGGCCCAGGCGCAACGAGGCGGAAGCCTCCGCCTCACATTTCAGCCGCAAACCCGCCTGGTTCAAACATAGCCATTTAGGAAGGATTTTTGAGGGATTTGGGAGGGAAATTTGAATGTAAGGATTGTTTAGGGATTTCCTTTTGATTTGTATGCATTAAATACTTTGTTTTCCTAGGGTTAGGGCATCTTGAATTTGGCTGAAATTTGAGATCTCTTAGATTTAGGTTTTCTTTGGGCTCTAGCGGCGTCTAGAGATTTGGGAGATATCAATCCTCCTCTCGAATTGAGGATCAAGTGTATCTTGCTATTTTCCGTATTCCTTTCATCAAATAATACAAGTTATCTACTGTTTTTGTGATTTTGTGTGGACTTTGTGAAGATTTCTCGTTGTTTTCCGAAAATTGATAGGAAATACTTGAGATCTACAAGTGTTTCCTATCAGATCCGCCCCTGCTGCCTGGTGATTATTTATGTCAAAATGAACATCACAGGAAATAAACTCAACATATTGGCACTATTTGATATTCATAATTAAGATATTATCAATGGTTAACGCTATCCTGAGAAAAAAGAACGATAGCAGAAGAAATGTAGTTCTCAACATTCCGTGGCCGCGCTTAGAGTCCCAATGTTTTATAGCAATTGTTTTAATTAGCAATAGAAGAAAACATAGCAAGAAAGGAACACAGTTCTTCATATTTAACAAGGTTAGAAGAAGAAAAAAAAAAAGAAGCAAGACAACATAAATTAGAAAGAAATCAAGACGATAAAAAACAAATCATCAATTCTTAGTAGAATAAAAATATTGCTTGGTTGAAAAATAAAATGCCACATCTTCATGAGAAGATAACAATTCAGCTTTTATACTTAAACTACAGAGGGGATACAATTGTTAAATGTTAGCTCAGATTGGTTAATTCGCCACAACTTATAGCAGACAGTGTTTCTCAATTACTTCAAACTAATGCAACAAACTTTACCATTCTGTTAAAAAATAAATAAATAAATAAATAAACTTTACCATTCTGTTGTTGTGCTAAGAGCATCCCAATACTAGAAACTGCGACGCTTTGACCTTTTCTTCTATAAGGTAGCATTCTTTCAGGTTATATCATATCAAAAGATTAACACGGGAAGTATAAATTGCTCCCTATCCCCATCTATGTTATGTTACATACAAATGTATTTAGGTACCGGGTTTATCAGAACAGAGGGATCCACAGAAATGTTCAGCAAGGTCATCCTTTGACAGTTACTAAAAAGATAAGTTTCACATTGCTCGCACAAAGTGATATTTGGAATCCAAGTTCTGATTTAAAAAGTTCATTTAATAGAGGAAATATTAAGGTGTACAAGGCCTGAATTGAATTTTTTAATATCAACAAATACTTGTAAGACGGCAATTGATATGCTCCAACATTATGGGAAATAAAGCAAAAAGAGCATCCCATGTTCTGTCCCAATTTGACATTAAATATGAATAATATCAACATTCTTCAGCGCTCCTATTTGATAGGACAACAAGATTGATTATCTTTCATCATTTTGGTTTCATGCTGAAAAATTCATGACAATAGTGTGAGAGAGTTTTGCATCTTAACTTCGTATGAAAATACGACACAAATAGACAAAACACTAAAACTTTTACATGAAAAGTCCAGAAAGGAAATACACCATAGGGTTTAGCCCCAGCTGAAATAATTTCACTAAGTGAATGTTGATTACAAAAATTCGCGAATGCCTAAATGGGAGAAGACGAGATTACAAAGGTACGAGAAATATTGTAAAGTCAGTAGGAGACCAGAAAAGTTCCAATAGTTGTAGCCTAGTGATAGTAGTTAGGGATGGTGGTCGAGCAACCATGATCTGAAGGTAGGGTGGCAATGGTCCAAAGAAAGTGCTCAAGTGGCAACAACTCAGGTGTGGTTAGGCAGAAATGGTCCGATGGTGGAGATCGGGCATTGGTGTTCCAATGATGAAGGTCCGACAATGGTTGTGGTCTAACAACAGCGCTCAAGAAGCGCAAGCTGACAAATGTGGTTGGGCTGTGGCAATTTAATGCGAAAGTTGAGCGGGGTTGGTCTGAAGGAGAAGTTTGGACGGTGGCGATCTGATGGTAACGGTTTGGCATCAATAATTGGGCAATGGTCCAATGGTAGGTACCAGATAATGATTTGACATTGGCAATTTAAAGATGGTGGTCTAACTTCAAGCCTTTGAGTGCTATTAAATTTTAATCCAAGTGTTCCATCATGTAGAGAGTGAGAGTTTATTTATTATAGGCTCCGAAAATTTAGCCCCGGCCTTCGCCCGACTGATTTGCTTTTTTTTTTTTGTGGGAGTTTTAATGGAATAAGTTCTGGAGTAAATTTTGGGAAGGCAGATGGGTTTATAGATAAGACACTACCCAGAGATATCTCCCTCATTTTGTGAGGACTTTATGATCTGAGTTCTGGTTTCCTATAGGCGCAAGCCCCTATAGTTAATTACCCCTCTCGATCACAAGAGAGAACTTTCGATTAAGGCTAGTCGTCAATCAAATACGTAGATATACGTGTTATCTAGCATATAGTAGTAGCATGGGCATGAGAATTGGAAAGGTTAAAGATTGATATTTAAAATTTGAAATTGCACCATCTTTCACTTAAAGCGGATGGTGGGGGAATAGATGATGGACCCGATCAAGATCCAATGGTTCCGTCGTCCCGGGCCATCGTGGTCCCTAGTCTACTTAGTTAGAGGAGGTAGTCAACCCAACCTGACAGAAGGATCCTTGTCGATAGCCATGAGTTGCTTTGTCCAAGGATACCTTATAGACCTGGGGTGAATGTTTGTCTAAGGAGACAAATTTGAATCCACCTTAGCTGACAGAGGGCTTTATGCCCTCTCAATTATATCATATTGATTCATATCTCAAGGATTTGATACCATTAAAAAACGTATTGGCTCTGGTCATAACCGGTATTTCATAGTGCCATTTGGCGACAAAACCACTCGGTTCAGAGGGCCCCGGGTCATAATCATTTATCCTGTGGTGTCATTTGGCGGCAAAACCGCCGGTTAGAGGACACGTACAACATCCTTACCGGCAGGAGACTATTTGAGAATGGATCCTAGTGATATTTTTGAATAGGCATTAGCTTTTTATGAGCTGAAGTGGTTTTAATTTGTCCATCTCGGCAAACTGTTGTGGAGGGTGGATGAATTTTTCTTTAAGTGTTGATGGGTTGGATTTCAACTTCAAATATTTGGATTTTGGGATTTTGAAATTTTGTGGAGTTTTGGATTTTGATGGATATTTAGGTGGCATTTTGAAATATTTAGAGTTAACCCCTCCGGTTGAGATAAGAATTCAATATGGCCATCATTAGGGTATTTGAGATCATTTCTATTTGAAAATATTTCTATTTTGTAGATCAACCTTGTCGACTCCATCGAGTTATCGATAGAGGATCGGATTTCATAGGCTTTATGGATTTATTTATGAATTCTCTTGATTATAGGCCTTGAATGCCTAATATAAATGTATTAAAATAAATATATCGATCGATAGAACCATATATTTATTTGATGGTTCAAACCCTGTTGACTCTTATTGATCCGTATAGAAGGATTAGTTTTGAACTTGAATTCACTTATTGACCCGCGCAGCATCCCTAAACGTCACGTGTGTACACATAACATGCTCATAGGGGCTCATACGGGTGTTTGAGGGCATTTTATAATTGATTGTTGAACCTTGTCGACTCCTATTTACTTACTTAGGAGGATCGAGTTCAAATTTATTAACCCACGCAGCATTTCTAGACGTCACATGTATTCCTACAACATGCCCGTCGGGGCCATGCGGATTTTGTGATTATATTTACCCCTTGTGTACCTATGTGTATACAAACTTTAGTGCATATGCGGGAGTAATCTTGGAATATTTATAAACGCCTTCTATCCACTTGCATAGATGTTGCAGATCCGGTGGCGTGGCATAGTAGCTTCTGAATTGAGTTATTCGCTGCTTTATACAGGTAGACTGTCGTGCACTAGTTACTTTCTGCAGGTAGTTTATAGTGCACTAATGAATCTCCTACCTTGGGTGGTAGATAGTTGATCACATACGATGTCTTTGTTCGTGGTTATTGCTCTGCATACGAATCTTTTAGCAAAGGCCATGGGCGTTTGTATTAATTGTAGTTATTATGTATTTTTTCTTGTAGGAAATACTTTGAATGTGTAACGGGTTTCCTATGGTAGCTTGTAGGTGTTTGCACTTGCTACATTTCCCTTCTGTATTTGCCTTGTAGATGAAATATCGAGTGCATGACAGATCTTCTACAATGACTCATAAATATTTATATTTGATGTATATCATCTACTCTGCTTGTGAGGAGCTGGTGTATTCACTTTCAATCAAATGGTATTGATTGTACATAGGTGATATTTGCTTGTAGATGGCATAAGCACTATCGCATTTCATCATATTCACCAGCCTTGCAATTCTATTGCTTGAGTCATGTTGGCATTACGAATCTTTCAACCTCCTTAGGAGTAGATCATAGTTTGCATGCTGACTTGCATTGACCGTGAAAAGGCCACACTTCAACTTTAATTTGATATCTCATTTATTGCGTGTCTCCCTTTGAACATGCCACTGCCTCCACCATAATCTTCTTGCATATGTTTGTAGGATGGTGATTAATATGATTGCAAATCTTTGATTTTCAGTTACAAGAAGAATGATTGTATTACAAATTTCTTCTCCTTGCTTGTAGCTTGATTGATTGAAGATGGCAATTTGCTTTAGTCTCATCGATGGATGTTCATTTGAATGTTTCGGATCATTGATTGTCATCTTGACCATTCTTCAAATCAAATTCTTCATCGTTATTCATGGCTTGTAACATGTAGAATGATCCTTCACAAATGTTTCATTCGCTCAGGAGCAAATCCTATTCATTTGGAGTCTTGGTATAAGTCCTTTGTTGTCACACGAAGATGATTCGAGTCACACATGATGAGATTATTGAATTACATCTGCATCCCAAATGAAATAGCAATTTCTTATCATTCATTGAAGGCATTGTATTGTTGAGTGTAAACACGTCATTGCATTCATGCCCTTGCAGTCATTGCAATTACTCCAAATCATCCAGATACATGATTGGGATAGAAGTATGAATCAATCATAAACATGCTAAGTTAAAATACATGGATCCCTTATTTATCCATTTGATATTCATTTGAATACATGTCAAACTAAGTACTGGTTCATCAGATGATATCTTGAGCTTATTTCATATAATCCATTCAAGTTAGCTACTTTATGATTCATTCAAGTTCTTTTGTATCCGTTAAAGTTAAAATGTAGTTTTCATGTTCTCATTTATTGTTTGAGCCTTGTTCATTTAGATCAAATGAAACTCAAGTTCATGCTTATTTTAATTTTATTTATCTTAAATTCAAATCTCTATTAGTCATTTAGATTCAAAAGCATGTTCCCTGCTGTCCAAATCAAATCAAGCCTGAGTTCTCTCAAGTCCAGTTCAAATCAAGTTTGAGTCTCGTTCAAGCAGCAGCTCAAATTATATGTCCCCTGCGGTCCTTTGAGTTCAAATCCGAGTTCAAATTGAGTTTATGTCTGCAACACTTAGTTCATTTGAATTTGACTTTCCTTGCATATGATTCAAGTTTAGTTTAGGCTTATGTTGTCTTTCAATTTCACTTAAGGTTTGAGTTCATTTAAGTCCCATTTATTCAATCAAGTTCAAGTTGAGTTTTGCTTGAGTCCAAATCAAGTCCAAGTGCGATCTTATGTTCACCCGAAATTTCGTCAACCTCCCGGCGTCTCCCCCGTTTAGGGGAAAACCACAGAAAAATGGGCCTCCCGTCATGCGAGAGAAAAGCATATACGTTAAGTGCCCATGTACAAGGACACCGCGGCCGTGAAATCTTCAACCCCACCACACTAGAGAAAGATGTATATGGGTCTTCGGTACCTGTTGCAAGAGAGAAGCAGTTGTTTCCCGGCGAGTGAGTACTTATGAATATCCCCGTCTGGCCGTAGGAACCACACCGGGTCCCCATCCCACGACGCTAGAGAAAAGCGCGTATAGGCGATTTTTCGGTGCGCCACAAACTCCGAAAAAGAGATTTTAGGTGATCACCCGATTCGTTGAGAACACCGCGACAAACTTCCTCCCACCACGCTAAGAAAAGCGTGTATAGGTAATTGTTTTGTCGCGTTGCAAGCATTGAAAGCGAATTCTCAAAATTTTAGGGTTTAGAGATACCTTGGCGACCGGCGGGTGGAGGGTACAAAAATTGAGACAACACACTTTTAATAATAATAATAATAACAATCTATAATAATATTATTAACATTAAAACTAACCTAATGCCTACCTCACTATATGCGGCTCGGGTAGAGGAGGCGACGAGAGGGATCGGGCAAGGAGTTGGGATCGGAGAGGACTCGTGTGTTCCATTTCTAGGAAGAGGAGGCGTTGGAGCTCAGCTATAGGAAGTAGGTAGTGGGCTTGTGGTTCGGCCAGGTGAGGGTCTTCGGACAAGGGATTCGGGATTTCAATCCTAGGAGCTCGGATGGGAGGTCGGCAGCTAGGTATGGCGTCGGATGGGCCAAGGGATTGTTGTAGTCGGCGAGAATGGAGGTGGAGGTGGCTTAGGTAAGGAGAAAGCTCTCTCTCTCTCTCTCTCTCTCTCTCTCTCTCTCTAGGCCGAAGAAGCAACGGGGTCAGGATGGGGTCGTCGGCTTCAGTGGAGATCGGAAGGAGGCTAGGGTATGGATGGAGTATTGACGGGTCGACTTAGAGGCGACCGAATGGAAAGGAGTTGTGGGGTATGCGAAAAGAATAACACCCAACCATTTCGTTTCTTCCTCTATTTAACGACTCAAGTAGGAGGCGACCAAGGCAAAGTACTCGATTGAGGACTGCAAACGACGCCGTTAGCAGGGCATGGGCGACTGTAACCGTAGCAAAGATTTGCGACAAGATTAGATACGAGCAGGATTTGAGATGATGACCTGGCAGAGGTATGATAAAAAAATTTCTAATTTATTTCCGTTTTGTTTTCTTGAGGTCAATATTTATAAATTTTAAGTGACATTATTTATCAATGTAGCCAAAATTCAAAGCACTCAATCAAATGGCCCGTATTGATTCTTTAGATCATAGACCATTCCTTTAGCATTTAAGCATCTTAACGACATCAAAAATTAAGTGATATTGAGCTCATTAGATTGGTTTTATCGAGAGCTTTACTTGACTATACAACAACAAAAATATCAAACCTTTATCCCACTACTTGGGGTTAGCTACATGAATCCTTTTTTCTCCATTGTGTCCTATTAAGAGTTAAATTTTCATTTAAATCTAATAAAAAAGGTTATTTCTAATACTTTTTATCTACCTTTCTTAATATAGGTCAGATCTAATATATTTACTCTCCTAACATGGTCATCAAAAGGTCATTGAGAGCTCGACTTGGCTAAAAGGATGAAAAATTTAGATAATTTCGTCCTCCAGTTAATGTCCCAAACTTTTCAACTATAGTTTAAGTGGTTGATTTGGACTCATTTGAACTCAGATCATATCACTTTTATTATTGGTAGGTTCCTCTCGTCGAGCCAGTTAGTTTGATTTTATGTTTCTTGAAATCGGAGTTTGGATAGTGCAGAGTTAAATTTTGAAAGTTTCCCACTTTAATTTGCATGAAGATTCATGCCCAATCAAGCTGATTTTTACATGACTAAATAATTTTGAAATGGCACATGCATTAATTCATAATCAACAAAGAGATTCCTAAATTAATGAATAAGATAAGAAACATGGAAACTCAAAAGATAGGATGTCTGAAAATACATTTTCAATGAAAAAAGGGCCGCAACGCATCCAATAACCTATATTCTCAATTCTAAGGGCATCTCCAACCGAAAATCTCATTTTTCACAGCAAAATGCAGTAAAATCAAAAAGTGTCGTGATTCATCTCTAGCGGAACGCCATTTTGCCCCCAAATCATCTCTCGTTTCTTTCGCACCTTTCTCAGACGAGTTCGATAGACAGAAAGAAATGACGCAAGTGAACAGAGCGACGCCAACATTGGCGTGGCACTGTTCAACTGCGATCAAATGGCAGAAAAAATGACGTTCGGTTGCGACGCTTGAGGGCCTCCATTTGACTGTTGCCGAACGGTTGGAGATGGTCTAAATCGTTAGTTTTGTTTCTCCAAATCAAGGTTCCATGAAGGGCTTTTAATTCGTCAAATAGCAATGCAGGGATAAACCAACTGCACCATAGTTAAGAAAATGATAATAATAAATGCAATGTAGAAATTCAAGCATCAAGTTACCAGAAAAACAAAAGCAAACAAAGATTGAGCAAAGATAAACAGATATTAAAACTAATACACTTACAAGAAAATTCTCCAAAACTCTGAAAAAAACATGTATCAATCCAAGGATTACAAATAGGAAAAGTAACCACAACGAACTTCTTAAGAAGGTCAATGTTGGGATAGTTTCCAAACGAGCCAGAGATGGTGATTCATAAAAGGAAGAGCGCGAAGAACAAACCAAATACATTCATTCATAAACAGCCCAGGAAAGCTAAGCTTTCCTAGGCATGGCTATGCTCAACAATCAAAGCCACAGAAAACCCCCCAACCATTCGTGCTAGCAAGGTTCTAGCAATAGCTCCTCCGGAAAAAAACGTAGAAAAAAAAGAAGAAACGATCTACATAAAGATTTAGAGAGACAAATAAACTGAAAAATGATGATAAAATTTGCGATACCATCGGATCAGAAATTACTACCCGGCGGCAGCTAGCGGGCGGCGGGCGGCGGGCGGCGGGTGGCGGGCGATTTTGGGTGCGATGGAGATGGTTTTTGGAAACCCGTGGCAGGGCCATGTGAGCGACTCTATACTTTATTAAAATATGCAAAAAAGAAGAAATAGAATAGAGCCTTTGAATGGAAAACGATAAGCAAACCATGAAACATGACCACGCACTTGACCCCTGGTTTCAGGGAACGGTCAACGCGCGATGGTGAAGTTTTAGTGGATAATAAAACCTGTGACCACAAAATTGGACCTTCTAATTTAAGCTTTCCTTTTAGCGTAGATTAAGACTTCGTTTGAGATGATTTTTTTATTGTTTTTTAAAACGAAATTTTAGTACAAATTTTTTTATTTTTTATTAAAACTCCGTTTTAGAAAACACTAAAAAAGCCGTCCCAAACGAAGTCTAATTCAAAGATAACGCAAAATTAGTCATTGCATCAACCGGTCACATTGAATTAAATAACAAGGAGAATTATGTCTATATCATATAAAAAATTAAGTGTATTTATAAAATTATAATTTAAATTAATAAAATAAGTGGATAAATTTATATAGTAATAAGAGCTATGATTAAATAATTGAAATTTTGGTAAAATATTAAAAATAAAAGTTGATAATTGTGTTGTGAAATTCAAGAATTTATTAATAATTCTCTAAGTATGGTAAGTTAAGTTGTAAATTTATAAAAAGCAAAGTTTTGATTTTACTTACAAAGTTGTCCCAAAAAAAAGTAAATCATTGAATATTTTATAGTGATGAAATTAAAATTTTTTATAAATAACTAATTATTGATGAAAAGCATAAAGTTATTCATACTATGTGATACATCTCATATGTATTTAATATTTCATATTTATTTTATTTTTTTTTAATTTTAATAGTAATCATGAATATTTTTGTTTTTAGAGCGTACTACCATTTGTATTTATTTGGTTCTAAGATTTTCTAATATGTATCCTGATATTATAAATAAAGTTTGATGTATGATTGTCTATTACTTTTTCATATGATCTCTTTCTCTCTCTTTCTTATCCCTTTTATTTTAGATTTATCATATTCCTAATTTGTCCAAAGCCACATCAGCATCACAGTCTTTTGCATTCAAAAAAGTAAGTATTAAAAAAATAAAAAATGAGAAAAAAAAAAAAAAGAGAGTTACATGCAACATTCTTTCTATGCAGAAGTTTTTTATGTCCCTCTCTTAGATAATTAAATTATCAAACTAATATAAAAATCTTATTTCCTCACCTCAATCTCCTTTTTATAACCTCATTGTCTTCAAGAAAGATGAACCATGTTGGTTTTTCAAATCTAAAATATCTTTTGAAAAGACTATCTTTTATAAATACAAATCACCCCCATCAAACCACCATCATATTTGTTTCTCCATACCAAAAAGGAGGGTGAGAGAGTATGAAGAACAAGTAAGAAGTCAAATAATATATGTGAATAGTAGAAATGATATGAAGTACAACATACATGTGGCTAAAACTATACAAAATAATAATAATAATAATAATAATAATAATAATAATAATAATAATAATAATAATAATAATGATGATATTATTTGACAAAGTACATACTGGTGCAAATACTTGGATTAGATCAAGATGTACATATATGACTATCTTTCTCTAAGCTCTTAATGCCGATAGCAAGTACCCTGGATGAGTGGGACTCCTCCAAGGCAAGTGCTTAACGTGAGCCCTCATAGAAAAAATCCATGGACAGTCCTTTAAGAGTCCACAAAGGCGACTATCCTGAACAGGTAGTGAGTTCCTCGAGTGAGTGACAATTCTTCTAAGTAAAAATTTCATATGAATGGCTTTCAGCTGGGGACAAATATACATGATTTAGAAAATTTTATGATTATGAGTGGATAAGAATAACTGTATGCATGCTAAAGATTGGATAGCGATATTTATGGAAGGTAGATGACCTAGAATGAGGAGAACTAATAAAAGAGTTGAGTCTTCATAAAGCAGGTCTGTCTTTGATTGAAGGCTTACTAAGACAAGTTCATTGGCTAAACTTGCTTGGAATATTTGGCTATTTGATTGAGCTTCTCCTCAATGAGCTCCTAAAATGCGAGCTTCATTGGTGTGTGCTTGTTAGGGAGAGGCTCATTTTGGGCAAATGTATCTCTTAATTGAGCTCCTAAATGGTGAACCTACTTGGCAACTACATAATACCTATACTAGCACGTATGGATATACATAATCATTATTTTCTAAATTCTTTGATCTCCACACTTCTTATCAAATTATACAATTCCACATCTTGATGTAAGGTTTATAAGATTTTATAGTAAAGTCAGCAACTTAATTGGTGTCTTTTTAGAGTAGTAGTAGAAAGATTATTTGCGTGTTGGTGAAATGGGCTGGCTTGTAAAGTTTTACTGCTATAACTTTTAAGCTATTAGAGGGTATGTTTTTCTTGAATGAAAATGGGAAGGAACTCGATATCAAATTTTTGACATATAAGGGAACTAATGGTGGTTAAAGAATTATAATATTTTTAATTTGTTTGCTTGCAACAAAAAATTATCTCTCTATATTAACAAAGAATTATAATTTTTTGTTAACTTTTAAGCTATTTAACTCAAAATTTTAAATGAAAATAAAAAATAACACCACCATTTAATTATGTCCCCACATCGCCTCCCATCACCATGTTACTAGTTCTATCACCCTTTGCTTGTGAAATATTGTTGCTTTTTTAGTTGTTACTGGCCCCGAAGCATATTGAGAATTAGAATCCCATCACTGTGCTTACTCCCATCTTTATGCTACTGGCCTAATTGCTACAAAGTGTAACATCATTATTCTTCACACACTGTTAAAGTTCATGTAGGTTGTTAGACATTATAGAACTTTTCCAATGCTAACCAAGAGGGGGTGAATTGGTTAACAAAAAATTTTCTTGGATTCTTGAAAATCATTTCTTGAAAATTTAATCAATGATTCTGAAATATGCAGTTATTTAGATATAATTATCACAAAAGATTTTACAACCACAAAACCTTAAAGATTAGAATAAATAAAAATACATAAAAATTAAAATGAATAGAAGAACACCAAATTTTATAGTGGTTCGGTCCAAACTTGACCTACGTTTACTCCTTAGAGACTCCTTCTCTAGGTATTGCACTAAATTAAAATGACTATCTTTTTGCCCCTATAGCAAGACGGAGAAGCCCTTATAAACTCTCTTCCACCAACTCAATGTAGTAGAGAACCTTCATCCTTTTTCACCCTCCTGGTGAAGGCAAAGAACCTTCGTTCTTTTTCATCATCCTAGTGAATGCATAGAACCTTCACCTTTTTTTACCCTCCTCATAAAGGTGGAGTACCTTCATCATTTTTGACCCTCCTGGTAAAGGCAAAGAACCTTCATCCTTTTACCCTCCTAGTGAAGGTATAGATCCCTCCTAGTGAAGGTAAAGATCCTTTTTCCTTTTTCACCCTCCTGGTGAAGATAGAGAACCTCGACACAATGTTGAAAATCTACCCTCAAAAGTCCTCAGAGGAGATGGGCAGAAATTTGAAGATAATAAAGAGATCATCGCTTTGGGAAACCTTGTGAATCCCTCTCATTTCCCCCTCACTAAATCTCTCACACTTCACTCTCATAATCTCTCCCAAATTCTCACACTCAATGGACACTCTCAAGAGAAATTCATAGTAAAGGACTTGATATTCAATTTTCAATACTTCTTATATAGAAAAGACAAAAAATGTCCATAAACTAAAAATTACAAGTGAACCTACTTCAGGTTATATAGTACGATAGTGGATCATTTGTACAAACATTTCAAAAAATCTGGTACGAACCTGTATGAACCTAATTTTGTATACTATTAGTCATCTATATACATTGATATCGTATTATATGAATAGTTCAAAATTGAATGTGTTCGTCTGGTATGATATGGTACGAACCATATTTTATACATTGTTAATCATCTATATGACTTGACTTTGTACAATATGAATAGTTAATACAAATAATGCTCCATTTGGTACGAATATGGATGAACCCAATTTCATACTCTTGTTAGTCTCTTGTACGAATTCATATTGTATTGTACAAATAATATAAAAATCAATGAATTCATTTGAGATGAACTGGTATGAACCCGATTTCATATACTGTTAGTCATTTGTACAACTAGACATCATATAGTATGAATAGTTCAAAAGTATAAAAATATGATTTGATTAACTATATTCAGGAGGAAAATACTTAAATTGTATAGTACAATTAGGTATCATATAGTACGAATAATTTTAATATTTTAAGTTTTAACTCTCTCCCCATGTGTATGTGTGTACGGTTATCCAATTACAATCACACTCTCTTAGACTCAAAAAAATAAAAAATAAAGATTTGCATACTTTATTATATGAAATCCTAATATACTCTATCTTGAAGTCTTCAGTAGTCTGGAGTATGATTTCTCTGAAATATTATTACACACAAAAAACAAATAAAAAATATTCAGTACATACTTAGAGAAATAATAAAATTAATAGAATAATAATATTTGGCAATCATAAAAATATCACAATATCAATCTAGATTTCTGAGTTGCAACACACCGTCGGTCACCATCAGTTGCCTCCTTCCTCATCGTTTATAGACATCCATATAACAACTTCATCTCTTCATTATGGACAAAAACATTGAAGTTTGGGTATTACTTATATAAATATAATAATTTTAAGTGTTTTTGTTGGTAATCTAATAGTTTTAAATGTTAAGTTTCTACATTCTTTTATCTTATTTACTTCACCTTCAACAAGTGCCAATTCCTATAGCATTCATCATACTTTTTTTGGGAAAGGTTAGGGAATAGCCCACTTTCATTTCAAATGAGAAATTACAAAAAGATACAGTAATGAATACAATAGAAACATGCAAGGTTGTATCCCAAAAACATAAAAATTGAAAAGCTTATAAAATAAAACAAAACAAATTTGCTCAGTAGCAGATAGCTGAAACAATTAGAAATAGAAAGAAACTATGAACTGCTTGTTCAAACGACAACAGAAAACCCGCAAAGAGTCTAAAAAATCACAAAATGAACTCCTGCTTGCCTGAGTGGAAGCAGTGACCATCCAGGGAGCAAGTCAGAGATGCAAAAATAAATAATCAAAGTCTATGAATAATAAAAAAGAAAATGTTGATGTTGTAAAACCATAAAGGTCTTGAATCATTGTTGCCAAATCATAAAGGGATTGCTAGTGTTTCCATATTCTATGTTTGAATTGAATTGATTTTTTAATATTAAAATGAATAGTACCAATGTTGTCATTATACCTGCAAATATAATAGACCATGGCCTCGAAAGATAAGTAAAAACCATGCTTAATTGTTGGAATCCGGAAGCCCGAACTTATATTTTGATGATAACAAATATTATTGAACTTTATTTTTTTTTCTACTATGATTTATTATTGCATATATTTTTTTGTGTGTACTAACATTTTAGGTTAAGCATACACCATGCACTGCTAAAGGACCAGAGCTCAAGTCTTGGTATTATAAATATTTTAATTTTTCTAAACTCATCATACTATACTATATATTTAAATTAGATAATAATTTGAATTAGATAATTATAGTTAAATTAGGTAATAATTTGAATTTTAAATTTATGCTACTCATCTAGTATGAACATAATTATATTGTATGTTGTGTAAATCATTGCCTAATTTATTCGTTGTTATTAGTCAAATAAATTAAGGTTTAATTAATATAAAATTGTACAATATGATGTCGACTGTACTAAACAATTAGAAGAGATGAAACTTGGTCATCTTAGATGAAACCTTGATTTTTGAACTAATTATAAAGTATGATGTAAATCATACTAGACAAATGGAAGAGACGATTTTCAATCACCTCAAAGCTTGTACTGTATAATATGAAGATCAATAAAATAATCGTATTGTATGATCATGGGAATATATTCTATGATCCCATGATTGTACTGTATAATCATTATACATATCATATTAGAGTCTATCTTTCGCACAAAATATACATGCTATTTTGAACTAATCATACTATATGATCCTTGATCATACTATATGAACAATAATGTTAGAATTCAATTTTTAGTGTTTTTTGAGGCCCACTATTTAAGCTTTCTTATGAAACTTTATAGAAGTATTTTTATAGTTATTGGGTTGTTTCTTATGAGAGAAAGGTTGAAGAGAGAGCCTAGAGCTTAGGAGAGAAAGGATGAAGAGAAGGAGAAGATCCTTGTGAGGTTTAAGGGAGTTTGAGAGAGAGTTTCACATAGTTTCTCTATTGAACATGTACATGTGTTCCTCCATGCGTCAAAGTTTATCATGCAAGAGGCTTCGACAAGAAGACCAATTTGGTGTTAAAGGGTCTGGCTACCCCCCCCCGCCGCGTACATAGAAAGGTGAAAGTGATTAGGTTTTTTGCCTTCACTAAGAGGGAGAAAAAACTTTGAGGTTCTCTTCCTTCACCAGTGGGGTGAAAAAGATTCAAGATTCACTGCCTTCAATAGGAGGGTGAAAAAGCTTCGAGGTTCTCTACCTTCTCTAGAGGGTTAAAAAGGATTCCAAGTTCAATACCTTCACTAGGAGGGTGAAAAGCTTCAAGGTTTTTTGCCGCCTTCCCAGGAAGGTAAAAAGGATTCTAATACTCTATCGCACCAGATTAGTGGAAGAGATTATTATAAGTGTTTCTCTGCCTTGTTGTGGGGGCTAAAGTAGAGTCACTAAAGGTTTAGTGTAATTCCCAAAGAGGAAGGCTCTAGGAAGTGAACATATGCTAAGTTTTTACTAAACCACTATAAAATTTGGTGTGCTCATTCTACTTTATTTTTCACATTTTATTTTTCCCGTGTTTTAATTTCTTGCATATATAATGTTCTTGCAAATTTATTATTAGATTATCAAGTTTTGTTTGGTTTGATTCTTGTTGATAAAAGAAAATTAAAATTGAAAAATTAAATAAAGAAAAATATTTTTTCATTGATATTTATTACAAAAATAAAAAAGAGCTAATTTCCATTTTTTTAATTATTAAGTTCTTTCACTTGCATTTGTGATGGTTTAAAAAATCAAAAGGTTTCATTGAGAAAATTTTTAAATAACAAATTCACACCTACTCTTGTTTTGCCTAGGGCAGTTCAACAAGGTTTAACAATCTCACTTAAACTTCCATTATTATCAATAGGTAAGTCCAATCTCTCATGAATAATTAAAATGTATTTGATCAGGTTAGGCCGAAGGAGAAAGCCAACAAATAAGGAAGGAGTTTGTTTAGCAGACAAAAAGTGAAGTTGCATTCAAAATAAATATGCAAGATACTTATCCTTGTTGCATCGAACACAAGACATATAACCTTTTAAAAAGAACTTAGGAGTTTTCAGTCCATTAAGCAGAGCAATCCAACCTAATATAGAGAAACATAGAGAATGTTGGTTATTCTAAAGCAAATTAACCCAAGCTAGGGTAATGAAATTTTCATATAAGTGATTAATAAAAAATTGATTATTAGTAGAGTGTGATCATTTCAAGTGAAGAGAATTAGACCCGTTAGAAGAAATATAAATGTTAGAGATAACATTTTTAATATTATCAGGTAAAAACTCATGAAGATGCCAATCACCATTATAAATAAAATATGATACAATAGCATTTCAATTAATTCTATGAAGAAAAAAAAAAACCCTAAGAATATTAGCTATAGAATATTCATTAATCCACAGGTCCCAAAAGAGAGAGAAACCACAGTCATATCTTATATAGAAACCCAATATAGATTTCAATTTCTCAACAATACCACGTATAGCCTACTACCATCTAGAGTGTTCTATAGAATGATCTTTCCAGCAAGAAACATACTTCATTTACAGTAAGAACTAAACAAGGAGTTATTAGAAAGGCATCTCCAAATAAGAACACAATTATATAAAAAAATGATATTAAAAATTTATGGAATTCTAAGACCACAATACTGGTTTGGAGTGCAAGTATTTATCTATGAAATGAGCTAGAATTTTTTAGCTTTAATATCACTATGGTATAGGAACCTAGCACATATTTTTTTTTAACTTAGCGCATAATTTATTAATAAGCTTATGCAAGTTTTAGGATCTTATGAGGCCACCTTGATTTCATTATATCTAAGTGTGCCATCAATAAAGGAGAAAACAATATGAAAGTAGGCAATATCCATCATGAGTTTAGGTATTGGTATAGAGAATTCATCTTTGAGGCATGACTTGTTTAGATCCCTATAGTCGACACAGGTCCAAAATCTACTATGTTTCTTTCGAATTGGCACAACGCTAACTACTCAAGAGGGATATTCTTCCCCTCAAATAAATATAGCTTTGACAAATTTCTTGAATTAAAAATAACTACCTTCTCGATCTACAAAAGCATGCGTCAAATAACCTCCTTGATGGGAATGGCATCAGGTCAAGTTCCAAGTTTATAAACTTCTACATCAAAGGACAAGCCTATAATTTCATCATATGTTTAAACAAAGTAGTCCCTAAACTAAGAAGGAAGTTTAAATATATCATTTAATTCATATTCAATGAACAAAGAACTGATAAAAGTAGGGAGAATGTCATCCTCACTCACAAGGATGATTTCTTTAAGTCCATCGGCTGATAAATTAATCTCTTCCTCAAATTCAGGGGGTGCATCCCTAACTTGAATTTCATCCAAGTCATCTAATTCTCCAAATAAAGCCCATCAAGAGAATTGACCATCAAGAGAATTGATGGCTTCTATAGGAACCCTATCAGATTTGAGGTGATTCATCATCACAAGATAATATTCATCATCATCAAATGAACCAATGGTACCAAAGCTAATACCACTATTCATATTTATTTTATTTTTTATATACCAAAGGCTCTTATGGTATCTAGCCTGACACTTGGTCCATTGACCCGACATGAGACCTTTAGACAGATAATTTCTTACACAGAGGAAAATAACCAAAAGGTAATTCCATTAATTCATTGAAATCGTCCTCCATAAGGAATACATCATCTTTTTTTCCTAGAGGGGAGGGACTGGGAAACATCTTTAGAACTTCTTCTACTTCACCATATATATTAAGAGAGTCCATAACTACTAACCCTGCAATCCTACCAATAGTTAGTGGGGTTAAGGTTAAGGCTTTAATTTATTTTCAAATATCTTTAACTCAGGCTCGTCACTTTGAGTTTTTGGAACATCATCCTCTAAATCATTGTCTTGCTCAAAAGTTATATTAAATTTGGGAGGAGGATTTATCTTTTTATAATCAAAATGAATTCATGCACCCGTATGTTTTAGTCATCATCTAAACTTTACTCTAAATCAATGTACATCGAGGGAGTTTTTTTTTTTTCAAATGAGGTATAGCCTCATCCACGTGCTCTTTGGGCCATCCTCCCACCTCTTTAAGGGAATCTATTTGGAGGCAAAAAGACTCTCCCTCGATGTCATCTTTAATATCTATTTATTTTCCTTTCCTTTTCCTCTTCTTTTGATTTTTCATTTTCTTTAGTCGTTTCTTTGATTGTTTTTTTTCTCCTTGATTGTAATTTCACCTTTAGAATAAGCAATGGACCCTTTAGCTACACAGTATACATCATCATTATAGATGGTTACAAATCAACCTGAATCACATATTCGATGCCATCTCATTGATAATTGATGCATTGGTGTAGGGTAAATGGAACCATCCTATATTTGTGGATCTAAGGCCATAGAAGTGCATTCAAGGATGTCAATGAATTAATTATATTAAATTTATATTCAATTTTTAATTCTCCTATTTTTAATAAGAGTGTTATTGAACCTAAAGCCTTCTCTCCTTTTTTCATTCAACCCACATAGTATCATCTTGTGAGATCTAAGATTATGCATGTCTACTTTAAGATATATGAGGTTCTTTATATTCATCACATTGATTGATGCACTCAAATGAACAAGGACTCTAAATAACCTAAAAATTCCCATATTTATAAAAAGATAAAGTGGGCCATTATGATCGGTAGTCCCCAAAAGTAAATCCTCATAAAAAAGGTTACTCCTGGGACTTCCTTGAAGTATAAAGATTCATCTTGAGAAGTTGCAACTAATTGAACTAGAAAATTTTCTAAGTTGAGAAGTGCTTTGATCTAAGAATCCATATCGTTTTACATAAAGAGGGCAGCTAGATATTCAACTTAGTTGGCAACTTCCAAAGAGGAGCTAAGACATTATAATCAACCTTGGGAACATTGGACTTAGTACCCAATGAACTTAAGGGAGGATTTTTTTTTAGTTGCGTTGAAGATTAAGTATGATCATCAGACATAACCTATTTGCATTTCTCATTAGTTGGATGTCTAAGTGGTAAGACTTTGCCGCCATAAAGTTATACCTCCATGATCTCCTCGAGGGGTTAAACTATGGTGGGGTCTACACTGTCCTTAAATGATGCAATATCATTTCTGATGGAGAGCCTGAAACTAAAAAATCTATCATGATAGGACTCCCTTGGAAGTTGATTTTAGGGGTATCACTATCTGATAAGATTTTAGGTTCGTCACCTTGAAAGAAGTTAAATTCAAGGGATTGATTGTTGATGGATTTTTATTGAACACGTTAGATCTTGATTTTGAATAAGGGGAGCTTCTAATTTTTATTTATTTTCATCACTAATCTTAAGAGTATGTATAGAAGGAAATTTTATTAATTTTTGACCCTTTACCACTAATGGAGAAAAGTAAAGTAAGATAATGTCAGAGGGGATAAAAGTTTTGCTCCACCATCCGCCATTTGAATAGATCTCTCAACTAAAAATTTCCTCTTTGCAGGTATATCACTCTTTTTATTTTCATCTACAATAGTTCATATAACTAATGGAGAGGAATTGTCCCAACATCCTCCTGCGATGTCTCCAGCTCAACCTCTAAGATTAAGCCCTAAGCTCTCATCAACAATGATTGAGAAAGTTAAAAGGATTTGTTAATTGAATTTTTAAATTCCCGAAATAAAGTAATATCCCAATCATCTTTAATTGACAAAAGAATGTTATAATTCTTACCTGAGATGGTTTGTATAAACCCTTGATCTGAATTTACTATGCTCTCTTTTTGGATGACAATGTTACCCTATTTGACATTATGCTCAAGCCAATCTTTAAAGCTAAAGAAGTCTTCGATTGGGTATCCCAACATGTGATGATAGGGGTAAAAATTGAGGTCACCCCACTTCTTTGCTTATTATGACTTCTTGGCCTTCGAAATCTGAAGTATGCTTTCTTCAATAAACATTTTAAAAATTTTCTTATTGACTCTCTTTAATTGGTTAGAATTTCTCCATCCTTTCTTTAAAATATGTTGAGTAAGGACCTCTTGGGGGGGGGGGGGGGGGGGGGGGGGGGGGGGTTAAGAAGGTACTTGAAATGGTCGAGGAGGAAATTTTTTAGGTTAATGTTTATCGACTGCTTGCCCTTATCAATAATTGATACTATTGCTTGCTTTTTCTTAAAGGCTTTTTAAGATTTTGTTACTTTTCTTTCATTAGACAAATCCTTTAAGAAAGGCATCTAAGAAGCTCATCCTACAGGTTATTTTACTTATTATGCAATTTCTCAAAAGTTTTTATCATGAACCCCTTTATAAGAAAAGAAATAGGTCTGTGAATATTTTTTAGTAGAATTTTTTTCTATATTTTTCTCTTGAAGCTAAGGTTCACATTTCATCAAGAGATTTTGCATCTCAATATGTACTCAACTAGACACTCGCCTAGCTTTTAACTTTTTATGACTAGACCACACACGATAATATGATACTGAGTTCTAGAGAATCTATTTAAGAATAGACTCTCTAACTCAGTGAATGTCCTCATTGAACTATTTGCAAATCAACATATTGCTCAAAAACAATTCTAGAAAGATTACTAATGAATATGTATCTAGCTACAATAATCTAGATACATTTATCATATATTACATGTCCAAATCCTTCAATAAGAAATGGTGTATTTTCTTATAGGTTTGAAGTCGCCATTTATTATTAAACATATTGAACATAATGGTAATTATTATCCTTGATTTTAATTTTCTCAAAGAGAATTATTTTTCCCTCAGTCTATTTAGGAGCTAAATATAATGACTTTTGATTATTTCTGGGGTCTTAAATCTCTTATGAAGGCAAGCCTTTATAGTTAATTACACTGTAAGAAGTTTAAGCTTCCTACCAATACTCTTGATTGAAATAATGATAGAAATTTCATTTAGAATTTTCAAGGAGTGATATGAAAGGTGACATATTGGAATTTCAAATGGGATTGGATCAATTTTGAATACTAATTTAGGAGGCAAAAGGATGAGAAATAGGAGGTGTTTTGGGATTCCAAAATAATTTTGAGACTCCCCAATCTATTCTATGTGTTGTTGGCTTTAAATTTTAGGTTAACTAAAATTTTAATTTAAGTTGACATTTTATAAGAATGTTAGGATTAGATTCTCGATGTTGGGAACTTATGATTTTGGGTCTGACCCAAATCCTAAATCTAAGTTGGGCACTAAATAATAGTAACCCAAACCTAACCAATGAAATGAAAATATGGGCTTGCCTCAACATAAATTAAAGTGCCAATTAAACCGCCTAGGCACTTTAAAATTATAAATCTGGTCTTTATAAGAGATGGGTTGGTTATTTTTTAAGTTTTTAAGAAATTGGGGTCAATCTCTAGAGTAGGTCCTAATTGGCCTCTCTTCTTTTGAATAGTGCCTATGCCTAAATTTAATTAAAGTTTTATTAATTAAATTGGTTTCTAATGTAATGCATTTTAATTGACTCTTAATGTATTAATTATATAATGAACTTAAAAAAGTTTGGCATATAAAATAGGTTTTCCCTAAAGATACACAAGATCCCCTAAATAGAACAGCGCCCTAATAGGCCAGGTGGTCTATAATAACCTGTAGGAGGGGAAGTGCGTAGCAAGGAAGAGAAAGTAAATATGAATGCATGAGAACACATGGGCATTCCCAAGCTTACTTCTTAGATAGTTCTTATCTTTTATTGTGAGCATAAAAATTTTATTTGATTATAGGATGAAATTTTTTTTGTTGTCCTTAAGAACCTAAACGTATTTTCTAGGCCAAAATAAATCACTCATGTGAGAAAAAACATAGAAAAATATGAAATTTTTAGAGCACAAAAATTTCAAATAATTATATTTAAATCACGTGAGATAAATATAAAGTCCATGTGGCAAGTGCCACTTAATTACCACCTAGGATCTATAGAAATCAAAAGTGGTTGTGTACCACTAACAATGACCCATATTCTAATCTTAAAGAAGGATGCAAGGGTAAAAAATGAGATTTTTTTAGGAGCTAAAAAGAATGAGTTTTGATTATTTATGGGGTCTTAAATCTCTTATAAAGACAAGCCTTCATAGTTAATTACACCGTAAGAAGTTTAAGCTTCCGACTAATACTCTCGATTGAAATAATGATAGAAATTTCATTTAGAATTTTAAAGGGGTGATATGATAGGTGACATGTTGGAATTTCAAATGGGATTAGATCAATTTTGAATACTAATTTGAGGAGGGAAAAGGATGAGAAGTACGAGGTGTTTTGGGATTCCAAAATAATTTTGAAACTCCCCAATCTATCCTATGTGTTGTTGGCTTTAAATTTTAGGTTAGCTAAAATTTTAATTTATGTTGACATTTTATAAGAATGTTGGGATTAGATTCCTGATGTTTGGGACTTATGATTTTGGGTCTGACCCAAATCTTAAATCTAAGTTGGGTACTAAATAATAGTAACCCAAACCTAACCAATGAAATGAAAATATGGGCTAGCCTTAACATAAATTAATGTGCTAGTTAAAATGCCTAGGCACTTTAAAATTATAAATCTAGTCTTTATAAGAGATGGGTTGGTTATTTTTTAAGTTTTTAAGAAATTGGGGTCAATATCTAGAGAAGGTCCTAATTTACCTCTTTTCTTTTGAATAGTAATTATGCCTAAATGTAATTAAAGTTTTATTAATTAGATTGGTTTCTAATGCAATGCATCTTAATTGACTCTTAATTTGTTAATTATATATAATGAACTTAAAAAGTTTGGCATAGAAAACAATTTTTCCCTAGAGATGCACAAGATCTTCTAAATAGAGCGACATCCTAATAGGTCAGGTGGTCTGCCATAACTTGTAGGTGGGGACGTGCCTAGCAAGGAAGGGAAAGTAAAATATGAATGCTTGAGAACATGTGGGCATTCCCAGGCTTACTTCTTAGATAGCGCTTATCTTTCATTGTGAGCCTAAAAATTTTATTTGATTATAGGCAAAAAAAAATTTTGTCCTTAAGAGCCTAAACGTATTTTCTAGTCCAAAATAAATCAAGCATGTGAGAAAAAGCATAGAAAAATAGGAAATTTTTAGAGCACAAATAATTTAAATAATTATAATTAAATCACATGAGATAAATATAAAGTCCATGTGGCAAGTGCCACTTAATGACAACCTAGGATCTATAAATATGAAAGTGGATGTGTACCACTGACAATTACCCAAATTATAATCCTAAAGAAGGATGAAATGGTTAAAAATGGGATTTTGTTTTTTACTTCTTCAGTCTTTCCTTCTAGTTCCTCGGATCCCCTGGATCCGTATGTCCAAATAAAAAGAACTCCTCTCCGAAGGAGTGTTTCTTTTCTCTTTAAATTTCAAGACATCCTCATTTGGATCTCCAAATGGAAGAAACTCCTACTTGAAAGGGTGTTTTTTTTCTCTTTGGATTTCAAATTAGATACTAAAATATCCCATTTTAAGTAACTTTCACATCCTTTTGAAATTTAACTTTACACATTAAAAATAAACATAAGATTACTCTAATATAATCTACATGTTATCCTAATTAGTTTATATATATAATCATCAAAATCACAAGCATTTATAATTTCATTACTCCCATTTAAGACAAAATATTCACTTGGTCATGCTCTTTTATTTTTAGGGGGCTTAGCACATTTAGCACCTAAAGAAAATTCTATTAAAGAAATTTTTATTAGCCCCCTTTTTATATCCCTGCAATAACATGACCACCTATAAAAATATCTTTTAGCATCTAGATCATTCCTAACATAAGAGAAATCTAGCTCCCATCACATCATATCACATGTAATTACAATAGAAATATCACATCAATGAATCACATAATATATAAAGTCATGACAACCAACATGCAATGAAATCCATGTAAAATCCATAAAAAATCATCATCACACATAGAGCAAGTATAAATAAAAGATGGCCTAGCCTAAAACTATATTTGGTTTTTCTAACAAGCCATCTATAGTGCATGTGTCAAGCTATGTGGTTTAAATATATCCTGAATGGGTTGTTGTTTGAAGTTTTCAAATGTCTTATTTTTGTTTATTGTAGGCCAAAGAGAATTTAATTAGAGTTTAATTGCTATTATTTTAGTATTCATTTTAATATGAGTTTTAATTTTTAGAGTTGGTTAATTATTAGTTTTCTAAGATCCTAAAATTTAGTTAGGTGTTTTAGTCTTTAAGCCTCAAAAATTGATAGAATTAAGCTATCAAAAATAGAGTTTATGTAAGGTTTGGAGGCTTCTATTAGTTAGTGATTTAAGATTAATTATTTACTTAAATAATAACTTACTTTGTTTACACCATGGCCATGAGATTTATTTCAACCTCTTTTGGGTTAACTTAATAGCCTTGTAGGCTCTGGCTACCCAATAGTTATCTTTTGGTTTAGGTTTGATTTAGTTTATTGATTAAGTTATCTAAATGTGTGATTATCTTGATAATGACTTTGAATTTTTAAGTTTGGACATTTAATTAATTAATTTAATTATTTAATCATGGAGTTTATCTCATTCTTGCACCAAACTCACTCCAAACCCCTTGAAATCTCACCTAAATATTAGGAATGATATGTAGTAGTGATTTTAAGAGTTTATAATTAATTTGATTCTCTTACTAATTTTTAATTATTTATTTTGATTAATTATTTAATTTTTGAATTATTAAATTAAGGCTAATTTTTGAAGTCTGGTGACATGGCTAATTTGGATAAGCTTTGTTGAAGAATTTGGGGGGAAATGATTTGACTAGCCATGCTTGACTATTTGACAATAATAATTGCTTGGAAGAGGTTTTATTGGCTTCTTGACTAGTAAATAGTCAATGGTGACTAGGATAGGTATTTGAGTGATTGTGTTTGTTATAGGAATAATTCCCAAAGGGTTTGAGGCCAAGGTTTGGGAGTATGGAAGAAAATTTCATTGCATAAAAGAACTTTAGCCATACCAAATGAGTTGACCAAGTCAAACCAATAGGGTTTGGCACTTGAAGTTATTGGATGTGCATGGAGCATGCAATGAAGTGATTTTGAGGGTTTGATTTGGTTTGGAAGTGCTTGAAGCATTAAATTTGACTTTGGTATGATGTATGATTGATTTGGTCAATCATGGTTGACTTGGTAAACCAGGTCAAACCAAGGATTAGGGTTGGATCCAATAAATTGAAATGACATTTAAAAACCAATGGAGGTGGTCCCATGTAATGATGAAGTCATTTAATTCAAAATATGTGCGGGGCCCTTAAAGGGCATTTTTTCCAACCATAGTTAACTTGGTTAACCATGTCAAACCAAGACTTGGTTTTAAGTTCAATGCACTCCTAAAGATGTTTAGGATGCATTAGAAGAGGTTCCATGGCTTAGCTTGATTGAGCAATTTTGAAGTTTAGAGAAAATGTCAATTTTGCCCTTAAGGGGATTTGGGGTCAAGTAGGCCTATGGTCAACTTTGGGTCAACAGAGTCCACCATAAGTTTAGTTTTGGGTTTAACATATAATAAAGATAATTATGGACATTTTTAAATATTTTGGAGAAGATCCCAAGGTAAAATGGTGCATGATACAAAGTCTAGTGGCATGGGCTATAAATATTTGAAGGTTTTATAACCTTTGGAATGAAATTTTTTAGGTTACATGGCTCAGATTGGACTTAAATTTGGAGGAGTGACCTTAGAGACATGCCTAATTAATATAAAATTAATGGATCATGAATTAGGGGACATTTGGTTTGATTTTGAGGTGATCGAAAGTTCACTCACAAAGGATAATGTGACATAGACTTTTAGCCTTGATTTTTTTCATTTGAGATTTTGAATTTGATCTTCATTTTTTATTTGGTTTTGATTGATGAAACTCATGCAAGAATGAGGTAAATATTCTATTATATGCTAGGTTTAAAACCTATGCAACCTATCTTACAAATTTCCTTAATTGAAAGTTCTCTCTTATTATTGGCAGGGGTAATTAATTGTAGGGGCTTGCGCCTATAAGAAACCAGAACTCAAATTATAAAGTCCTCACAAAATGAGGAGGAAATCTTTGGGTAGTGTCTTATCTACAAATCAATCTTCCTTATGAAAATTTATCTTGGAACCTAAACTTTTTAAAACTTTCCCCACCAAATTGAAAGAGCTAGAGGTCGGGGCACATAATTTTTAAAGCTCACAAGGAGCGTAAGCCTTTTTAGCTTTGCTGTGTCAGAAAGTTCTAAGTACCGTAATAGTAAAATTTTATAGGGTTGTGGTGTAGCAGTTATAACTGATACGAGCCACATCAACTTAATGAAGAGATGCACCAATTTAGGTTGTAATTATGCCACATCACCCATCACCTCAACGAAGCTAACATCACAGTCTCAAGACACTAGTTCATTTTTTGGCACCATAGAGCCACCATGTCTAGCACCGTAGTGCCACCGCAAAGTATTTCTCACCTTCAAAAATTGCTAAACTTAGAAATGATATTACTTTTTTTTTTTTCCAAATTTGACGGAGAATTTATTCAAGAAAGTTGGAAGAGATTTAAGTAGAAGCTTAGAAAATGCCCTCACCATGCTTTACCTGATTTGTTGAATATTCAATCCTTTTGTAATGGATTAGTAGAATTTCTTTGGTTAGTCATAGATGCTATAGTTGGAGGATCATTAATATCTAAGCCATTTAAGGATGATTACGAATTGATTGAGGAAATCGTTACTAATAATTTTAAGTGGCCTGCTAACAGAGTGAATCCTAAGAGAGTAACTGGAGTTGATAATATATTTTGTGAATTCCTACTGCCGAGGTAGCTTCTATTTCAAAGAAATTAGATACAATGAAAGTTAACGCCAGACCAAATAGGAATAATAATTACCCTAACTTAGTTGGTGATCTAGAAGCATAAATGTTGGGTTCCACATCATGTAGTGCCACACCATTACCTTCAGGATTTGAATAAATTGATTATGTTGGGAATGGTAAGATACCATTAGAATATGTTGTTATACAATTAAGAATTAAACTATAATATCAAGCTATTTCTTTTAAACAAAATAAAAGATCATATAGGTCATCTTGCTAGATTGATTAACAACCAAAAATTAGAAGAACAATGTAATAATATTCAACTTAAAAGTGGGAGAGATTTGGGAAGCCCATACAAGGATAGAGATCTACCTTAAAAGAATAATGATGAAGGAGAGCATCTAGAAAGTGAAACCTCTATTGAACACCCTAACCCTATAAAACAACCTGAAAAATCAATTAAGAAGGTTGTAGATAGATCTTCGTCACCTTTTCCTCAGAGTTTAATCAAACAAAATCTTGACAAGAAATTCTCAAAGTTATTAAAGGTGTTTAAGAAATTAACTATTAACACTTTGTGAGAGGTCTTTATGTGTTCTAGTATCATGCATCAATCTCATGCCCCTTTTAATCTTCAAAAGATTAGATATAGGATAGGTTCAAACTACTTCTGTTACTCCTCAATTAGCTGATAAATCTTTCACTTATGCAATAGGTGTAATAGAAGATGTGTTGATTATGGTTGATAAATTTATTTTCCTAGTTGACTTTACTATGCTTGATATGGAAGAAGATAGGGAAATACCTCTCATTTTAGAAAGACCTTTCTTAGCTACTAAGAAAGTCATAATAAATATGATAAAAAGAGGAATTAATTATGAGGGTTCAAGATTAAGGGGAATGAATTATGATGTGTAGAAATCTATAAATTTTTCTCAAGAAAAGAATAAATATTTCCTTAGATTTAATTTGGAAGACACTATAGTGTAGAGTTTAAAATAAGAATTATTGGAAAGAATACCATTGGATAAATACGAAATTGAGGAGATTTGTGAAGTATAGAAGAATCTATTTCAGCAATTGAAAGTAATTCAAGACTGTTTAGAGAGAAGTTTGAAATTTTATAGACTACTTATTTGGGTAAAATTTTGAGAGCTTCTATAGATGAAGCTCCTAACTTAGAAATTAAGGTTTTACCCTACCATCTTATGTATGATTTTCTTGGTAACAACTCAACTCTTCCTGCAATCATTTTTGTAAACTTAAAAAAATATTAGAAAATAGATTGTTTAAGGTTTTGAGTAATTTTAAAAGACCTTTTGGGGGGACAATTATTAACATCAAAGGAAATAGCCCTTTAATTTGTATGAACATAATTTAAATGGTAGCTATTTCAATACCAAAAGCTAACCCTTAGAGAAAACTTAAACCTTACATGAACGATGTTAAAAAGAAAGAGATTTTTAAATGGCTTGATGATGGGATATTTTATAACATTTCTAATAGTTCTTAAGTGAACCCTATTCATTATATTCTTAAGAAGGGTGTCTTAACTATCATATCAAATGAACACAATAAACTAATTCCTACCAGAACTATCATTGGGTGAAGGATTTGTATTTACTATAAGAAATTAAATAAGGCCACATAAAAAGATCATTTTCCTTTTCCTTTTGTTTATCAGATGCTTGATAGGTTAGCCGGGCATTCATTTTATTAGTTTCTAGATGGATATTCAGGGTATCATCAGATTTCTATTGCACTTAAGGATCAAGATAATACTACCTTCACCTATCATTATAGAACATTTTCCAGTAGGAGAATGTCATTTGATAAAAAATGTATGATATCAGTTTTTTTCAAACCTAATTGAGGAGGTTATTCAAATCTTCAAGGATGACTTCACTATATTTAACGCTACATTTGATTCTTATCTGGAGCATTTAACTCCTTTATTAAAAAGAAATGTATAGAAATAAATTTAGTGTTAAATTGGGAGACATTTTAATTCATGGTGATTGAAGGCATTATCATGGGGCATAAAATTTTAATGAAATGATTAGAGGTAGATATTAATAAAATTCAGGTTATAGAAAAATTTCCTCTACCAAATTCAATTAAAGGAATTAGAAGTTTTCTTCATTATGTTGAATTTTATAGGAGATACTATAGGAAAATCACTCATTAGTGGTGGTTAACACTTGTTTTCTAGCAGTTTTGTTAAACACCGACAGCTTTTTGGC